>CM065642.1:29526580-30070169 GCA_033220585.1 Dipteronia sinensis
CAGGTTACCGTTGGTGACCGTTAGGAGGGGAAAAATATTCAAAACTTTTAAATATTACATTTTTTTAAATCTTTTACAATTTGTTTCCAATTATACCCTCACCTAACTTTTTCCTATAAATACCCCATCACCCTCACCTTATTCTCTACATTTTCTCTACTTCCCTACTCCCTTATTCTCTCTATTCTCTACAATCTCCAACATCTCTCACTCACTCTTTCAACTATTTTGAAATTTATTTTATTTATTTAATATATTATTTATATACTATATACTATTATACTAATATACTATACACCATACATTATATATTATATATTTACATACCTTCCACTCTCTAGTTTCTACATATTCTAAGACTCTTAGTCTCTTACTCTAAGGTATTGTCTTGTATATTTACATATAAAAATATTATTCATCGAAAACTAATTAAGTGTTGTATGAAATGAATAATATTATATTTCATATTAAAATTATTACATTAATTACTCAAAATTATTACAATGTATAAAAAAAATATTGAATTAATAAAAAAATAAAATTGGAAGCCCGACGGGCCTTTAACGGGCCGGCCCGTTAAAGCCTTAAAGGGCCGGCCTGTCAAGGCCCCGCCCGGCCCGGCCCGGCTTGCCCTCACACGGGCATCAGACCCGGGCCGGCCCCCTTCTTCCGTCTGCCGGCTCGGCTCGGCCCGTTTACCATACCGGGCCGGCCTGGCCCTGCCCGTTTACCACATGGGCCTAACGGGCCCGGGCCTGGCCCGAATTGCCACCATTAGTTACAGGTGACTTGAACCGTCAGACTTAAAACCCAAATGCATATGTAGGAAATGGAAACCCAAATACATACGTACGAAATGGTTCAATAATAATATTTAAGTACTCTGGAAGATGGTTAGTGCATATCTAGTACCTCTAAAATATAAAGAAATATATCATGGGTATGATGACAATTAGGACTGGTCAGACAAAAATTCCCAATAATAGAAGACATGAATAAGCATTCAAATCTGATCCAACTGCCTTCGATAAGTGAAAATCCAATTCAAGTCTGATCCAATTGCCTTCCATAAGTGAAAACCCAATTCAATGTCAATGATACTCGTATTAAAGGAAACCCATTTCATAATATTACAATATTAGTTAAGAAACTTATTGAAGATGACATTAAGATATATATATATATATATATATATATATTCTGAAACTCTTATCCGACTAGGTATCCTTCTAAGAGGTGTTGAATCATGAAAGGACGTTGGTGCTCGAAAAAGAGAAAAAAATATTCTGATGTTTTACTGCCTAAAACAACAATTGTAAAGGATTTGGGGAATGACAATATTTTCTATTCAACTTTATACCTTGAAATCTGGTAAATTGTTTAACCGATTGAGAAAGATTCAAATGTTGTGTTTGAAAATAACCTAAAAAGTGTCTAAATAACCTAAAGAGGGGGTAGGGAGTGAATGAGTTGTTAACCGATTAAGTTACCAAATTTTCGATTAATCAATATTAAACACAACCAACAATAAAAACAAGTAATAAATGATACCTGATTTTTACGTGGGAAACCTTCCAATTGGGAAAAAACCCCTGAGACTAGCTTTGCTAGCCACTTAGTCACAGAAATTTACTTATAAGATAGTTTAATTACATCCTAAGTTGACATCCTAAGGTTTATCTACCCACAGACCTTTTATAGTGATTTTTGACACTTGTGTGTGCAACTACCATATGTAGCTACAAGACTTAGACTTTTCGAAGAGAATTAATGTCTAAGTGAACATTTATGAATGCTTAATGCAAATATATGCTAGACTAACACAAAGTGTTTAACTATATCAGAATACGAATACCCGACAATCCTAGTTATTATCTAACCCCCTACAATCACCATGACTTCAAAGACTATGCAATAAAGATAGAGTTTTGGTATTAAAAGAAGAACAATAAATGAGCTGGAATGTTTGTTCTTACCTACCAAGTGAAGATGCAATGAATACTCATTCTTGATGATGTTTTAAATGCATATGAATGAGGAATAGAGAGTCAAAGATGGTTTCTTGAACCTTTCTCTCTCTAAGAATTCTACTATCTCACTCAATCTCTGAAAATCGGAGTTCTTCTATCAAAAAGATGATATCTTGGAGTATTTATAGGATTATCACAAGACTATGTAGTTTTTGAGAAGAATTGTTTTTTGCGGTTCACCAAGATGAAAAACAAACACGAAAACGGCAGATGAAAAGTCACATATACTTCACAGGTCCACCAAGACATGGACACGACCATGAAAATCTCTGGTGAAAACTTCGCGCCAAAACATCACGGTTCACTAGGACGGAACCAAGACAGCAAAAACCTCTAGAAAGAAGTTTGCGCCCATACTTTGTGGTTCACCAAGACGAGAACCGGACAGCGAAAACCACTGGAAGGTTTTCCACGGTGACTTTTCACGGCTCACCAAGATGACACTTGTACCATGAAATCTACTGAAAGGATTTTCGCGGTTCACCACGACGACACCAAGACCGCGAAAATGAGAAGAAAAGGCATTCTCAAGCGATCTAACACACTCACACTAACCTATATGCATGATGTGCAAGTGTGAAATTTATGTAATGGACACTAAAATAATAAGAAAAACACAAATGAATGAATTGTGTGTGTGTGCGCACCAAATCTCTTCGAGAGAACAAGTCAAGTGATATATACCTTTGAAGCTCTGGTTCTTGAAGTTTTGAGATGTCGGGAAGATTGCCGATCACGATCACACTGTTGAACAAATGAAGATCCTAATCTTCCCATTACAAAAAGTATCCCATTGTGATTTGTCATAAAAATAAGCCAATTACAAAATGGAAAACCATACGGAGTTGATTATCATTGAAACATTTGTTTGAAAATGATTGATTCTCATACACTGAAAAATTGTAAAATAAGAAGTTTGAAATGGCAAGAGAAGTATTTGTCTTATGAGAAGAGATTTGTGCACTTATAAAGTCTCATTCACGCAAAATGATTCTCCGGCGACCTTTTGTTAAAAAGTAAAATAGGTCATCTTATGAAAGTGTTTTGTACATCATAAAAATTTCATTATGAGGATATGATCTAGGCATGACATATCATCATAAAGTTATGGAATTTCACTATAATGAAATTCAAGGAGAAAATAGTGTTTAAATTTGTTATTGATCCTAGTGTTTAAATTTTAGTAGAATGATGTTTATCAATTAAAATTTCATAAACGGTTTTACCACTCACAACTATACTATAACCATAAGCAGGGGCGGAGGAACGTGGGCCCGGTGAGGGCCATGGACCCCCACAAAAAAATTCAAGTTTTAAGTAGACATGACGTCGGTTCCGGTTCCGGTTCGGTTCCGGTTCCGGTTCCGGTTCCTCCGGTTCCGGTCCGGTTCTACCGGTTCTGAATCGGAACCGGCCCTTTTTTTTAATCATATTTCATAAAAAAATTAGTCATGTAAAAATGTATTTTATTGGGTCACTCGCAAAATAAATTTAAATAAATAAATGACAAATTAAAAAAAAACAAAAGAAAAACAAAAAAAAAAAAATTGGCCTTGCACTTAATTTTTACCACAATTAAATTGCCTATGTATCATCTTAAGGGTTTAGAAGAATCAAAGGCCACGTAGTTCTCTTACCTTTTATTGTAGATTTGGACTTTGGAGTTTGGAGATGGGGATTTGGCGTGGAGTCGTGGAGTCGTGGACTAATCGTTGCCATGTTCATCCGTTCGACTTTCAGCCGGTTCATCTTCTTTAAAGAAATCGTATGGTTCCTCTTGATCGATTTCTTGTTGTCTATATTGAGCCTTCGTCCAATCTTCAACACAAGCTTGTATCTGAAGTGATTTCGGACTCATAAGGGAACGTTTTGGGTCTAAAATATTCTCACTGGCACTGAATTGTTGTTCTACCGCCACCGTAGAAACTGGTGTTGAAAGGATTTGTTTGGCTATCATAGTCAAGATTGGAAAGTACCTTTCATGCTCTTTCCACCAATGTAGGATATCAAATTTTTTATCTTCGGTGTCTTCTATGAACCCAAAAGAGGTACTTGATAAGATTCAAGCTCGGAATATATGGTGGAGCTTGATGAAGAAGAACCTCGTAATTTTTTGGTTTTTTTTGATAAAAGATTATACCCTAAATTAACAAATCCAGAGGATGATGATGATGAACGAGATACATTTTGAGTTTGTGGAACATCTATGTTCAGTGATGAACCGTAAACTTTAATATATTCATCATATAATTCATACAATAATGTCTTAACCCTAGCACAACACATATCAACATCATAATCTATTTTAAACCTTGTTCATAATAAGCAGAAAGATAATCAGGCAAACTTTCTAATCTACAACGTGGATCAAAACACAAGGCAATCAAATAAATATTTGAAAACTCCTTATAATATTCTAACCATTTATCCTTCATAGCAGTAACAGACTCATGTAATTCTGAGTCGGATTCACAATGAGCAAATACACCAGCAATATTAAGACTCTCAATAATAAATAAATTAGTTGTAGGATAATAAACACCAGATAAATTGTTAGTAGCAGTATAAAAAACTTTTAACAAACCACAAACATTGCTACAAGCATCCCAATGACTTTGATAAAGATTAATGTGACTAACATGATATTGAATAAAAGTAACTAATAAATCCCTATATTCATAACTTCTAGCAAACAATTTATAAGTAGAATTCCAACGTGTTGGAACATCACGAGGAAATCTAATGGCACGCTTACCATTTTGTTTACAATATGCTGCCCATAATTTCATTACAGAAGGATGTTTCCACAAAAAATAGAGAGCATCTTTAATAGGTTGAATAAACTGTTCAAGAGTTTTTAATCCTTTTTGAACACATAAATTGAAAACATGGCATGCACATCTTTGATGAAAAAATTTACCACCAAGATAAGGTTTGCATAATTCAATTAAAGCAGGAATAGCAGCGGTATTGTTAGAAGCATTATCAAAACCAATTGCAAAAATTTTGTTCTCAATTTTATACTCTGTGAAAATAATTCTAAGATGTCTAAAAATATTAGCAGCAGTGTGTTTTTCATTAAAAACTCTGAATGCAAGAATTCTTTTTTGGATAGCCCATGCATTATCCATATAATGGCAAGTGACCCCTATGTATGAATGCATTCGCCAATGATCACTCCATATGTCGGCACATACGGAAACCCGACCATTATATTTTTCTAAAAAATTTTCTAACATTTTCTTTTCTTTTTCATAAATGTTTTCAAGTGCTTCTGTGAGCGTGGTTCTAGGAACACGACATGCAGCAGGATTTAATGCTCGTTGACAATAATTATTAAAACCAACCTTTTCACCAAAACTAAATGGTAAGTGTTCTACTGCAACCATTCTAGCTAATTCTTCTCTATTTTTTGCATCACTATATTTAAATAATTGTTGGTTAGGGGTAGCGTACCTGGGAATTTGAGATTGTGAACTCGATTTGGTATGTGCATCTGGATGTGAGTTCGTTATATGCTTCCGATATGACCCATATCCTCCAAATTTGTGCCACTTAAATACTTTTTTACAGTAATTGCAAATCACTACTGTGCTTCCATCTTCATGCGTAACTTTCTTCATATGGAGTACGAATAGATCAGATTTGACCTGCTTCGGTAACTTTTCTTCCATCTGTGGATAAAAATCAAAATCTTGATGTGGGTTGGGATCAGGCTCATCACCATCATGGCCAAGATCATGCATATTTTCTGATTGGCTTGTCAAAATGGGGGTGACATTGAGATCGGGTTCAGAAATTCTAAGAGAGGGATGAGAATGAGATTGAGGAAAGTTTAGGCCTAAGTCTTCAGCATAGACTTGTTGTTGTAGATACTCGTGATAGGCACGGTCGTCATGACCTAGATTATCCGTCATACGACCCTTATCTTTCATCGAAATGGAGCGTCTAGGGGCGTCACCACTTCCACTTTCCATTTTAAAAATTAAATTGTAAAATTCCTTGAACAAAAAATGTTAAAAAATTGATTTAAAAAATGATTAAATGGTTGGAAATAAATTTGGAAGAAAATTAGAAACTTAGTAGTTAGTAATTGCAATTTGCAAATAAAATATATTGTAAATAAAATAAATTGGATATAAAATAAATTGCAAATAAAATAAATTGGAATATATAGCAAATAAAATAAATTGTAAATAAATGAAATTGGAAACTTAGTAATTGACTAATTGCAAATTAAATAAATTGGAAATAAGAAATATTGCAAATAAAATAAAATTAGAAACTAAGTAATTGTAAATAAAATAAATTGGAAACTTACTAACTTAGTAATTGCAAATAATATAAATTGGAAACTTGGAGACTTGGAGTTTGAGAATTGAGACTTGGAGAATTGAAAGTTTAGAGAGAATTGAGAATTGAGAATTAGAAAGAATTGAGGAAATTGGGGTGAGGAAAAATGAATGGAGGGGTAGGGGTATTTATAGAAAAGAAAATGAAAAGAAAAATAAAAAAAATAAAAAAAACAAAAAAAAACAAGGGAACCGTTGGAGGCCAACGGTTTGTTTTTTTTAAAATAAAAAAAAATTAAATGAAGAACCGGGCGGTTCGAACCGGAACCGAACCGCCGGTTCTGGTCCGGTTCGAACCGCCCAGTTCTTCGCTGAAGTGAACCGGAACCGGAACCGGACTGGACCGGAACCGGAACCGGACTGGACCGGTTCCTGGTCCGGTTCCGGTTCTGGTTTTCTGACGCCGGTTCCGGTTCGGTTCGGTTCTCCGGTTCGAACCGAACCGGCGTCATGTCTAGTTTTAAGTAGGATTCTTTTTATAATAATATGTTGTACCCAATTAGGCATTTGGTCACACTGTCAGTCTTGTTTTTTACAGCCCCCATTACTCTATTAGCCTTATACTCTTATTTGTTTTAGTCTTGCTACTTTATAATTAAAATTATTATTATTATAAATTATAGGGTAAATTGCACTGAACCCCTTTAGGTTTGAGCAAGTTGAACTTAGATGGATAAGTTTCTTTATTATACACTAACACCCCCAAAACTTAAATTTGACTTTAAAAATACCTAAAATACCCCTAGTTATATTATTTTATACTTTATTTTTAATTTTTACCTTTTAAACAAACACTTTATAAATTTTAATAAAATAAAATAAAAATAAATAAAAGATACAATTCGTTAAATAAATAAATGTTTTTTAAAAAAAAAAAAATAGTTTTAAAAAAATAGTTTTTAAAAAATAAATAGTTTTAAAAAATTAAATAAATAAATATTTTTAAAAATAAATAAATAAATAGTTTAAAAAAATAAAATAAATAAATAGTTTAAATAAATAAATAATTTTAAAAATAAATAAATAAATAATTTTAAAAATAAATAAATAAATAAATAGTTTAAAAAATAAATAAATAAATAGTTTAAAATAAAATAAATAAATAGTTTAAAAATAAATAAATAAATAGTTTTAAAAATAAAATAAATAAATCTTTAAAAAAAAAATAAATAGTTTTAAATATAAATAAATAAATTAAAAATATTAAAATTTTTAAGGATATCCATTAATAGAGACAAGAAAAACTCTAAATATCCAAACTTTTACGATAAAGATGATGGTGAGAGAAACTTCAAGGTTCCCAATACTCTTTGGATATTTAGAGCTTATCTTGTCTCTATTAATGAATATTCTTAAAAATATTAATGTTTTTAAAATTTTCATTTATTTTTAAACTATTTATTTATTTAAAACTATTTATTTATTTAATTTTTTAAAACCATTTATTTATTTATTTATTTTAAAGTATTTATTTATTTAATGAATCATATCTTTTATTTAATTTTTATTTTATTTTATTAAAGTTTATAAAGTGTCAGTTTAAAAGGTTTAAAAAAATAAAGTATAAAATAATATAACTAGGGGTATTTTAGGTATTTTTAAAGTCAAATTTAAGTCTTGGGGGTGTTAGTGTATAATAAAGAAACTTATCCATCTAAGTGCAACTTGCCCAAATCTCAAGGGGTCAGTGTAATTTGCCCTAAATTATAAAGAAAAACCCACTTATATCTAATTTTATGTTTCCATATTTTACATACAAAAGCAAAATATATTGCTTTTCGATTTGATTTCCTATACATAATGAATTAGTCTAATATATATATATATATACACCTTTTTTTTCAGTTTTTCCTTAAGCAATTTTATTTCTGGTGCTGTAAATAAATTCTTCTTATTCTTCGGTTCATCTATTCGAATAAAAAAATTTCTTTTTATTTCAATTACAAGATTACAAATTATTAAATATTTTAGGTTTATTTTCAGTTTGTTATTTGTTATTTTCTTAGGTTATTAATATGATTTTGCTATATTTATTATACTACTTTGTTATTTAAATGTTTATTTATTTAAATTAGTTGAAATTATTATAAGTTAATTTTTTTGACATAAATATAATAAATTAAATTACAAAAAAATGTGAAAATAATTGTAATTTAAATATATTAATCAATGAAACAGTGATATTTTTAATATTATATGATGAATTATATTTATTTTTTGCTTACATGAACCTTTATTTTTATTTTATTTTTAAAGGTTTTACTTATATATATTTAAACCAATATATAAATGCCATACATTTTTTTTATTTGATCATCAAAGGAGTAAGTCATCGATAATTGATGGATTTTCTTCCCATGTGAGAGTAGTAATACTTAAAACAAATAATCCCACATTAGTGCCGAGGGGTTTAAATCCTACCTTAAGATGCATTTGATTGGTCCATATTTGAAACTCACAGCCTTTTGGTGTATGTGTAAGAGGCAAGACCAACCTTATCTTGTCGGTTAACTTACATTTATATTTCATTATTTCTGTATTTAGTTAAATTACTTATATTCTTCTATATGGACGAATTTTATTCGTCCCAATAGAACGTCTATTGGGACGCAATAACATATTCGTCCCTAAAAATTTCAAACCTAAAGAAACCTTTAGGGATGGAAAAATTCTTGCTAATAGAAAGTTTATTGGGACGAAACATTATCCGTCCCTAAAAAGGATGAACCCGACGAGACTTTTAGTGTTGAAAAATATTTGTTCCAATAAAATGTCTATTGGGACGAAAAAAATTATTCATTTATAAAAAGTGTAAAAATAACAAGACTTTTAGGGACGAAAATAATTTGTTCCAATAGGATGTATAGTGGGATGAAATAAATCATTTGTCCCAATAGGATGTCTATTGGGACGAAAATTATTCATCCCTAAAAAAGTTTGACATTATTTTAGAAAGAAAAGAGAAAAAAAAAATTTAGAGGTTATTTTATTACAACAAAAATAATATTTATTGCTGATAATGATTTATCGGGATTATATTTTTCATTTTTTAACTTTATTTTTAGGTTTTTCCTAAGAGATAAAGATCATAATTAAATCTGCTTCACTTTTTTATAATAATTACTATAGATTAATTCAAAAAATTATGAATTTTATAAATATAATAAATAAGAATCTAAAACGCAAAACCACTTTTTAGAAAAGTTTTACATTTATCCTTCCCTTTTGTGATTGGAATTCAAATATTACATTTGTTTATTAAATTGAAAAATGTAAAGAAAGTCTATCTATTCCGTGTATGATTAACGATAGACTATTTCATCTGACAATATATGATTTAAAAAAAAATTGTTTAATTAAATGCTACAATAAACGTTTTTTAACATGAAAAGAAATTATTGAAATTAATCTACAATAAAAATTTAATAACATATAAAGGTTATATATAAATAGTATGCTATAATTAACAAATTCGAAACAGTAACAAATTTGATAAGCTTTGCTTTAGTTTCAGGTGAGTGGTTCGACTTAGACATGACGCCGATTCCGGTTCCGGTTCCGGTTCCACAGTTCCGGTCCGGTTCCACCGGTTCAGAACCGCTTTTTTTATTTTTTTTAAACCCAAAATCCCCAAATATTCAATCAAACGGTTCAAATCCTACAATCCTACACCTGAAATTCCTAATCAAATCACACACCTTAAATACCCAAATGACCCAACCCTAAATTCTCAATCCCTAATCACATCAGTTCAAAGTTTCAAACACACACAATCACCACAAACCCAAAATCCGAAATCACACAAAATCGCACAAAGTCACAAACTCAAAATCATACAAACACGGTCTAGAACTCAAACACAAAGAAGAAAAGAAGTCATGCTGCAACGGAGATCGAAGAGATCGAAGAGAGAGGGAGAGAGAAAGAAGAGATCGGACTATCGGAGATCGGAGTCGATGAAGAGGAGATCAACGACGGATGAAGATGGGATCGGCGGACCAGCGAGCAGAGAGAGGATCCACGGACCAGCGAGCAGCGAGAGGATCCGCGGACCAGCGAGAAGCGACGGGATCCGCGGACCAGCGAGCAGCGACGGGATCCGCGGCTGTCGGAGACGAGAAGAAAGAAGAAAAGAAGAAAAGAAAGAAAGAGAGAGAGAGAGAGAGAAAGAGAGTGAGACTAAGAAAGTGAGAAAGAAAGAGTCTATGAGAGAGAGAAAGTGGTGTGGGCGGTGGGTATTGGGTGGGTAATGGGTATTGGGTAGGTAGAGACAAAAAAAAAATTTATATAACTTTGAGGAACCGGACGGTTCTTCAAAGTTTGGAACCGGAACCGGAACCGGAACCGCCCGGTACCAGTTTCGGTTTTTATGGGTCGGTTCCGGTTCGGTTCCCCGGTTCGAACCGAACCGGCGTCATATCTAGTTCGACTCTGGTAAAGAATGAAATATTAAATGAGGCTTGATTGTGATGGGAGAGTTGTGATGAGAGGGAGTTGGTGGTGGGTGGGTAGTGGGATGATAAGGTACCAAACGAACCATGTTTTTTTTTCCAAATTTCGTCCTAATATATTATCAAAAGGGACGAAAAAAAATCGTCCCTATAGGTAGTCTTTAGGGACGAATTTTAATTTTCGCCCCAAAGAACCTATTATGACCCACCTAAAGCGACGTAATTTGAGACAAATATTTTTCGTCCCAATAGGTCTATTGGGACGATTATATGGCTATTGAGACGAAAAAAAATTCTCAGTCACCTTTAGCAAAGCATATGGACACTTTTCCTTCTCTTTTGTGATAAAAATTTGAGTCTAATTTTACTCATTAAATCGCAAATGTGGGGAGGAATCTCTACTAAATTGGAAGTTGCATTCCTAATTCATTTTTGTAACCATTGATCTAATAGTTTAATAAAATATCATCTAATAAACGTTTTTTAATAGTCATTTGTATATCATACAAAATAATTATAAAGATTAGTGGAATCAATTTAAATTATCGAGTAAATTTTTTTTAAATTTGTTCAGTACAATTATAATTTTAATAAAAAAATAAACTTAATAACATATTTACATTATATATACATAGTTTTGCATTATTTATTAAAATTGAAGTTGTGTAGTGTAATGGTTTGAGCTATACACCATCAAATGTATAAAGACAAAAAATAATCGTCCCAATATTTTTTTTTTGAAATACAACTACTACCGGGATCTAGCGAGATTAATTAGACTCTTAAGCACGGTCCGAAATACTACTCCCACTATCGGGGAGAGGTTACATATTGACAACAACTCTCACAACTGAATAGAGGGTTGTTCTCACAAACCGGGAGAAAACTTCCAACACATGCTTGTAAAATGCGCATGTTGGGACTCGAAACCCTAACCACTAGGTGTGGAAAGGAGGTGCACAACCATCATTGAAATTAAAATTTTGAATAACGGAATAAAGTTTAAATTTATCAAACAATTGTTTTTTTCAATAAGAGTTTGATTTAAAATCATCAATGATAATTTAACAACCTATATAGTTTATATATAAATATTGTGCAACTATTAACAAATTGAAACATGTGATCTGGTGGTAAAGGCTACCATTCACGTTGCTGCCTGAAATAAATCGTCCCAATAGAATATATATTGGGACAAAATTTAGATTTCGTCGCAATAGGTACTCTTTAGGGACGAATTTGAATTCTCGTCCCAAAGATGATATTACGACCCATCTGAGGCGACGGAATTTTGGACGAATTTTTTTTCGTTCCAATAGATCT
Organism: Dipteronia sinensis; assembly: GCA_033220585.1. NCBI lineage: Eukaryota > Viridiplantae > Streptophyta > Magnoliopsida > Sapindales > Sapindaceae > Dipteronia > Dipteronia sinensis. The sequence goes on from CM065642.1 coordinate 29,538,737, forward strand.
ATAGGGACGAATTTCGGTCTTTTGGAACTAAAATAATCGTCCCAATAGCCCTTTTTTCTTGTAGTGACTATATTTAGTTAATATAAATGTAATCTTATATTTGGTGGTTAATTCCATATTTCATTAATTTAATTTATTTTTCTATATTTAGTTAATGTACTTATAATCTTCTATGTTCGGTTAATTTTATTTTTGGTAAAATTACTTGTGAATTTCTATATTTGGTTATTTTTTTATATTCCTATATTCAGATGATTCCATATTTGACTAATTTAATTGTATATTTCAATATTTGTTTAATTTACTTGTGAAGTTCTTTATTTGGTTAAGTTACTTCTATATTTAATTAATTTACTTGTAATCGTACGTATATTTCGTTAATTTACTTGTATATTCATATAATTTATTTACATTTTTCTATATTTGGTTAATTTATTTATCTTATGTTTTGTAAATTATTTTTTATACTTCTATATTTGGTTAATTTATTTGTATTCTTGTACGTATGGGTAATTTACTTATATTCTTATGTATTTAGTTAATTTACTTATATTCTTCTATATTTAGTAAATTTACTTGTCAACTTCTATATTCGGTTGATTTTCTTTTATTCTCCTTATTCGGTCCATTCCATATTAGATTAATTTTCTGGCATACTTCTATATTTGTTTAATTTACTTGTGAACTTCTATAATTGGTTAATTTATTTGTATTTTTGATTAATTACTTATATACTTCTGTATTTGATTAATTTGTCTGTATTTTTCTATATTTGATTAGTTTATTTGTATTTTCCGACATTTGATTAATTAATTTATCTTTTTTTTTTTGGTTAATTTACTTGTATACTATTATATTTTGGTCAATTCCAGATTTGGTTTAATTTACTTTTAATTAATTTTATATTTGGTTAATTTACTTGTTAACTTCTATGTTTGGTTCATTTTCTTTAATACTTCTATATTCGGTTCATTCCATATTCGGTTAATTTACTTATATGCTTCTATATTTGTTTTATTTTCTTTTAAATTTTTATATTCGGTTCATACTATATTTGACTTTTTACTAATATACTTGTATATTTATTTAATTTTTGTGTATTTCTGTATTTGGTTAATTTTATTGTATACTTTTATATTTGATTAATCTATTTGTAACCCTAGATTTAGTTAATTTACTTGTATATCGATAATAATCTTAGTACATAACATGAGGCCACTGGTAGTCTGGCCAGTGCCATATTGTTGCTGTTGTTGTATTGTGTATAGTGAAATTATTCATACTAATGGCAATGTTAGTACAACATTGGAGATACATGGAAGGCTTGGTATGATCTGCCATGCTATTCTTGAGATTCGACAAAGTACATATGCGAGTCAGTATCAAATGTTCGATTTTTACAAGAAAAGCATAGAGGATGTGAAGAATTTTCTTGTTCAATATTGTGAAGAGCAAAAACAAGCAGGATTTTTTTTCTTGGTGCCGCCAAACCCCTGCTCTATCTTCTATGATGCCTTATGTGTTGGGTTGGATTCCGACGAAAATAGGACATCGTTAAGAAATGATTACACTCAACCACCAGTGGCAACAAATTCTGGGGCAAATGGAATGAGATAGAAATCCATCTCTTTCGGTACAAAGGAAGAGGACGGCAATGTTGACGTTGCAAGACATGGCACAATTTTTTCATCTTCCCATTGAGAAGGCATCCAAGAAGCTGAGATTATCTCCAACTGTAGTAAAAAAGATATGCCGCAGATATGGTGTTTTTACTTTTTAGATGGCGTTATAGAAAGGTAAATAGTATTAATAATCAAATATCACGTTTGTCTTCATTCAGAAGAGAGGGCATATGCTCAAGCTGAAATCCAGAGACTTCAAGATCAGATTACCACCATAGGTTTGACTAAAATAATTTTAGAGTAGGCTTGTATCTACGTTTTCATTCACATAAATGCTTTTCAATTCCAAATTTTTAATAAAATATGTTGTTGATGTATGATTAAAAAATATATTAATTTATTTACATTTTTCTATATTTTTTAAATTTACTCGTAATCTTATATATTAACTTGTTTGATTTAGATACAATTCAAAAAAAAAAAAACATTTACATAAAGAGGAAAATCCAAGAACACGGTAACAAATGCAAAAATAACAATAGAATAAATGTTAAAAAAAAAAAACTTTAACAAAACAAAATTTTCATTCTTTGTGTAGTTGTATACTGGGGAATGACAATGATTGCTATTCAACTTTATAACTTGCCTCTTTAGCCTTCTCCTCTATGAGGGAACGCTTATGGCTGGATCTCGGCCCTTCATCTGGTTTTACCGTTGTGTAATTTGTTTCTTTTCAATCAAAAAAAAAAAAAAAACTTTATACCTTGAAAAGCTGGTAAGTTGCTGAATCGATTGGAGATAAAGATTCAAATATTGTGTTGATTATCATCAAAACATTTGTTTGAAAATGATTGATTCTCATATCCTGGAAAATTGTAATAGAAGAAGTTTGAGATGACAAAAGAAGTACTTGCCTCATGAGAAGAAATTTGTGCACTTATAAAGTCTCATTCCATGATTCGCCGGTGACCTTTCGCCGTAAGGTATAATAGAGTAATAGACCATCATATGATTCATTACGAGGAAATGATCCAGCGATGACAGATCGTCATAAAGTAAATAGCACATCATGTAAAAGCATTTTGTACAATATGAAATTTCAATAAGAAATTCAGGGAGAACATAGTGTGGAAATTTGTTATTGATCCCAGTATTTTAATTTGAGTAGAATATTAGTTATCAATTTAAATTTCTTAAATATTATAATATTTATCTATTGTTTGAGAAATATATATATATATATATATATATATTACCATATTAATATATCAATTTACAATATCTAACAAGATATATATTATTTGATATTATATTCCATCTCATAAACTTGAGGGTTCTTATTATTTTTGTCTACCATGTAGAGATGCACTTGATTGGTCCATTTGGAACAACTGTTGCTCTATTATAAGATCCACCAGAAAAGTGATTGCATATCCTTGCAATAATGGTTTATAACAATGTAGCATGGTCAGATACTTTAAATCTTAACACATGGTTAATTCTGTCAAAAAAAAAACACATTGTTAATTTGAAATTTAATTGTACATAGTTGTCCACTTTATATTTTTGTATAATTTTATTTTATACTTCTATCTTCAGTTCATTCCATATTTGATTAATTTACTTGAATAGTTCTATATTTTTTTAATTTACTTGTGAACTTCTATATTTATTTAATTTACTTTTATATTTGATTAATTTACTTATAATCGTATATTTGGTTAATTTAATAGTACATAGGTAATTTATTTTTATTCTTATGTATTTTGTTAATTTACTTTCTTATTATATAATTATTTAATTTACTTATAATCTTCTATAATCAGTTAATTTTATATTTGGTTAATTTTCTTGTCAACGTCTATATTTGGTTGATTTTCTTTTACAATTCTATATTCGCTTAATTCCACATGTGTTAAATTTACTAATATACTTCTATATTTGTTTTATTTTCCTTCATACTTCTATATTCGATTCATTCCCTATTTAATTAATTTACTCATATACTTCTATATTTAGTTAATATAAATGTAATTTTATATTTGGTTAATTTACATGTATATTTCTATAGTTCTATACTTGGTTAATTTATTTGTATTCTTCTATATATATTTGGGTAATTTACTTGTATTCTTTAATTTATGTGATTAATTTACTTTATTATTCTATATTTAGTTAATTTACTTATAATCTTCTATATTCGGTTAATTTTATATTTGGTGAAATTACGTGTCAACTTCTATGTTGGGTTAATTTTCTTTTATACACATATATTCGGTTCATTCCATATTTAATTAATTTACTTGTGTACTTCTATATTTATTTAATTTACTTGTGAACTTCTATATTTGGGTACTTTTCTTCTATTTTTGATTGATTTACTTGTTATTGTAAATTTGGTTAATTTACTTACATACTTCTATATTTGATTAATTTATTTGTTTTTTCTATATCTGATTAATTTTTTTGTCTTATATTTAGTTAATTTACTTGTATACTTCTATATTTGGTTAATTAATTTATATATGCTTTTTTTTCAACAAAATTGTTTATATTCTTCTATATTTTGATAATTTACTTGTATTCTTATGTTTTTGGTTAATTCCATTTTTGCTTTAATTTACTTTATTATTCTATATTTAGTTAATTTACTTATAATACTATATTCGGTTAATGTTATAATTGGTTCATTTACTTGTCAACTTCTATATTTTATTAGAGTATCTCCGATACAGAATTGGTTTGCATATCAATAATCGTTGAGATGACAACTGTTGACGATGATTTTTCATCAAGTGAGGAATCAACAGGTCAACGATGTTGTTTGTAATTTGTTAACGGTGGGAAACGAAATACCGCAAAAAGAGGATGCAATTTTACGTGGAAAACCCTCAAAAGATGGGAAAAAACACAGTTGTCGGTGACGGCGAGTTAAAATGATTTCACTATATAAAAATAGGTTACGCACTCAACCTGCCTCTCTCTTGGTATCCGTTTCTTGTCAATATATGTGTGTCGTGCAATGGAAAAATGGGTTGTATTTATACATTCATTTTTTGTAACCCTAAACTTGATGCGTAAGTAGTTGACTCATAGAATCCCTTTCTTGTTTGACGTTTATCCTATAACAAGTGCAGTTGACATTATGCTTGATGAGAGCTCTAATTCATTTTGGAGTAGATACAGTTGTTTCCTTGTTGAAGTGTGATTAAGGGTTTCCTTTTTGGGGTCGAAGGGTATTAATGATACGTGTTGAACCTTGATTCGGGCGAGTGATCTTTGTTGAGGGGATCTTTTGGCTAACCGGAATTTCATCATCGGCGAGTTTCTCTTTTGGCCGAGTCATCCTCCTCAAAGCACTCATATTCACTTGCTCGACCAAGCCTCTACTCAAATGGAGGATTAAATGACTTTTGATGACATGGCATCGTCATCTCTTTGCTTTCATTAGTTTGACAATGTGTCGGTTGGTAAAAAATTCATGTACAACAATACTCCCTACAATATTCGAGTCGAGCGTTTTTTATCAGTGAGATCCTTCGCGTCCCTTTATGGTTCTCGGTGACGTTTATTTGATTAGAGGCTTTGTAAATTTTGTTGCATGGCATTAGGAGTCCAAAAGCTTGATGATTATGTACTTCTACCTCCATTGGAGAAATTTAGTGAGAAACTTGTGACATTTATGTCATACAAAAATAAGGGTGGGTCTAGTGATACATTTAGGATTTTTGGTGATAGTCAAGAATCAAGCAATGTATCAAGCACAACTTATCTTCCGTATTGAGCCAAATATTTCCAGAAGAGCTTGTGGAATCAAGGAAGAAGATCGAGGAGCTAAACACAAAGGTTGTTCAACAAGATGCAAAAATCAAGAACCTAGAGGAAAGCATCTCTACAAGCAAAGTATCCACCTCAAAGAATTATGTGAGATCAACGAATCGTGCAAAATTCTTTGATAGCACTAGTGGCTAACAAAGAACCATATGATCTTAAGGTATCATTTCTTTTCCTTTTGGCTTCATTTCATGTCAAAAAAGGGGAGAAATATATGATACTAAATATTTAGCTTCTTAATCTTAGTATTTTTTTTATATTAGTTTTTTTTTAATTGATATTTGGTTTGAACTTCTAATGGCATGTAATATTTGTATGAGATATTTTCTGTGTGACGGATAGTGTGCATGTATTATCTTAATCGGGGGGTGGTATACTATACGAGTATCCATTTGAACTTTAGTGCTTTATCTTAATCAAGTATGTGTTTTGCCATATATTTTTCTCTTGTATATGCATTGTCTTCAAGTTGATTTTAGGTGATATCAAGAGAAGATCAAATGAAGAAGTTCATGTTGGGGTTTTTGCCCTAAAGCTTGTAATATGTAAATAGAATTTGAACATAAATAAAAGAAGTAGTATATTCATTCATTTTGTGTCATACTTTATATAACATGTGCACTTAACATCCAAGATTGCCGGATGTAATTTCGAACTAAGTATATGAGTGTCATATATAGATGGATTCAGTTTGAAACGAGCAATCTAAAGAGTCCGTAGATAGCAAATAAAGCTGGGTACTTTATTTGTGGTTAATCTACAACTACGGTCCATTTCGTAGTGTACGGTGATCCTATCCTGGATCATTCATATGTAGATATGAGAATGGAGGCACCTTGTATGATGTGATCATATAGGACTGGGCCATGATCTATATGAATCTCTCACTAAGATCCGTTTAACGATGAGATTCATATATATCAACTAATGATGGCTATATGTGGGTGATCTTAATCCTGAGTGTCTTATCGACTCCTTCTGGTTAGATCGTGGTCTTTGATATACCATGGGTGAGGTCGGAGTTGCATTCCCGATCAATATACTCCGTATGTTGGGATCGCGGTTTGGTTTGTGGCTGGGAAGATTTGTACACAATAGTGGAATCCACTCCTTCTTGTGAGAAGTAGATGGTAGTTCCCTTAAGGGTTGATTCGGGGCTTGAACAATATGAGCGCTCTCCTAATTCCGTAAGGAACGTAGGATTTATTGTTCATTAGAGAATCAATGGTACTTAGTGGAAAGATATGATTAGAGTGGTATGACGGACATTATGACCCAGCTCTAATTATGAACTACTTGTGGAGGATTATACCATATGTAATAGCTATATCGATGGACACCGAGAGTTATTGGTTTGTGTAAAAACGTCTACAGTTGAGAGAGTGCAGCTTCGGGTTTTTAGTGGAATAACACCGAAGTTAATAATCATGAAATATTAATTAAAGAGTTTAATTAATAATTTCTAAGGATTATTGGAGCTCAAAATACTGTGGGTCCATTAGGTCCCCTTGCTAGCCTGATCGATTTAGGTAACAAGGGTCACGATTAATTAATTGGATTGTCCAATTAATTGTGTTACAAAAGTGACACGTATTTATTCGGGAATTAATTGAATAATGAGATTATTTAATTAATGAATAATGGTGATTAAATAAATTAAATAATAAGATTATTTAATTATGTTGTTAATCACTAAATGGAGGGTGTTAGTTGATATTTAATTTTGAATAAAATAAGATAATATGATTATTTTATTTTATTAAATTAAATATTTGAAATTGAATTTGAAATGTTTGAATTCAAAAATAAATATTTAATTTAAAAAGATATGAGATATTTTTTAAAGTTTTTAAAAATCAAATTTTCGGTTTGTTTTTAATAGATATATATGAGATATATATTTTTCAATTAAAAACAATAAAAACCGAATGAAACTAAATGAAAAGTAATATAAGATTACTTGAAAACAAGAAGACAAAGATAGTGATCGTACACAGTAAACAGAAGCAAACAAAAGAAGAAAAATATTATGGTGTGGTGAGACCACAAAAATACTGCACTTCTAGAGTTTGTTTTTGTGTGTATTCTTCTCTTCTTCCTCCATACAGGTCCTGAATATCGTAACGCGCCCACACGCTGTTACCAGTTCCGGGAGATAGCGAGGAAGATCACGTGGTTCAAATCAGGAGCAGTTCGTATTAAAGTGAAGGAGCCTCCTACATAGGTATGAATCTTCACTTTATTATTTAATTTGATTATTACTGTACAAATGGGTTAGTTTAATGAATGCATAAAAAATTTTAAAACCTTCCGATGCGCAATCTGTAACCCTAGGTTCCAACAATTGGTATCAGAGCCAATTTTTGTACAGTATAATCGAATTCGATTACTCCTGATATATATGAATGTGTAGGCACATATTTTTTTGATGAGTGTATGATGTTTTTTTAATTGAATTGTTTAATTTAAAAAACATGGTTGATCGTAATTTTTTATGGTGTCGTGGATTTAGAGTGTTTCTAGGTTGTATAATATTTTTTTTATTTTTTTTATTTTACTGTTGTATTATTAAAAAAAATGTTTAATCGCACCTGGTAGTTCAACATGCCTGCGCGCATGCACACCAGAGTAATGCCTACCAAAGTGATGCAAGACCAGCGCTTCACGAAGACTGCGCGGTGCGCGCATGACCAGCGCTTCACGAAGTCACTGTGCGCAGGCAGACCAGCACATGCAGTGTACAAGCGCGCTACTCACCACCAGCGAGCTGCTTACCAGCGCGCAAGCCAGCGCGCAAACCCCACGCTGCCTACCACCAGCGCACACCAGCGCGCATGCAGACCTACACATGCTGTAAGGACCTCGATTTTATGATTGGCTTATTTCATGACAAACCACCACATTGGGGATGATTGTGTAATGGGTAGCTTAGGTCTGCATTGGCAAGCTTCCAAGCATCTCCATGACTTCAAGAGCAAAAGGTATATTCACTTGACTTTGTCTCTTGAAGAGTTTAGGTGCACACACACACTTCATGCATGTTTTGTTTATCTTGCATTTGTGTTCTTTATTGTTTGTATAAGTGTGCATCCTTTTCTAAAACACTCACTAGCTTACATTAGATATCATATCTTGCATTGTATCTTAGTTGATAACATGTTTGACATGTTAATTGTGCTTCATTGTGTGCATCTTACTCACTTCACACTTGCACAACATTCATGTAAGATTGACTTTTGTCTTGAGTGTTAAAAAGAGATTTTTCCCTTTGGGGCGGCCTAGACCGCTCGGCAGGCTTTGCTTGCACCGCGGTGCACGGAGCGGTATTCTCCAGTGCGTCATGCGCGACGTGGACCGCGACCTGTGCACTTGCAAGCACAGCGGTCCGAACCGCAGTGTAGTCCAGACGGTGCACTGCTGTATGTACCGTGGTCTGGACACTTACCTGAGCCGCGGTCTAGCAAGCAGTTTTGACGGGATTCTGGTTCCCAAGTTCAAAACGATGTAGTTTGATCTAGGGCTTCATATATATTCTTCCTTTTCTCTTCTTGGCCAACCAAGAGCTCAAAAATTCATATTTAGAGAGAGGTTAGAGCTCCTAGAGAGAGAAAGCTTCAAGAAAGCATCTTTGACTCTCCAAACCCAAAACCCATCTCCATCTTGCATCATTCAACATCATATGAGCATGGGACTTCATTGTTTCATGACTAGGTAAGCAAGAACTTCTTTGAATATCATTTATTGTTCTTCTTACTCTAGATTAGGTATTTATTGCATGATTAAATACCTAGACTCTATTATTGCATATTTATGAGTCTTGATAACATGATTGGGTTTGTATTTTGATAGCTTAATTGATTAGGTCATTTTTGCCTAAAAGCTAGGTCATAAATATTCATGTGTGATTAATTGATAACTAGGTTGAGAAATTGTGTTTTAATCAACTAGTTAATGTTCATGAATATTTGATTGTGTTTTTTTGTGATAGCTTGCATTATTAGGTCATATATGCCTAAATAGCTAATCCATAAATATTCATGTATGCTTAATTGATGATTAGGTTGACTTTGTGAATCTAGTCAAGTTTATGAATGTTTATGTGAATTTAATTGACAATTAGGTTGTTAGAATTTCTCTACAACTAATTGAGACCTCATGTGTGTACATGTAGGCATTATTTGATAACTAGGATGTTGTATTGCATTATCTACATCTAGTTAAGCATTGTATATTTGGTCTAACATATATTGTGTTGAGCATTCATTGATTGTTCACTTAGACCCTATACTCTTCATTGAGTCAAAGTCTTGTGGCTTCGGGGTGAAGTGGCACAAGCACTGAAGTCTTACAACCAAGTTGTGGTTAGCAAGCATCGGTCAAGAATCCATTGTAAAAGGCCTGCGGGTAGAGTAGGAGGTGCTCACGCCAATAGTAGTGTATCAGTGGATATCACTAGGGATTGAACCAAGAGTGGCGAGTGGTAGTGTCCATAGCCTGAGGTTATCTAGAGTGAGAGTCCGAGTATCACTTGAGGGTGTAACGTTTTACTCATATAGTGGATTTGAGGATCGTGTGTGGCTAGAAGGATAGCCCGTGGTTTTTCCCTTTGTTTAAGGGTTTCCACGTAAAAATCAAGTGTTATTTATTATTCCGCACTTTACACTTGATTTTGTATGTTTGATTTAATTGGGTTATTTGTTTAATATTGACTAATCGAAAAATTGGTAATAATCGATTAACAACTCATTCACCCCCCCCCCCCCCCCTCTAGGTTGTAGACACATGTTAAGAGTGTATTTTCACATGCGATGCCTACGCGCGCAACCTTCCAGCTAGCAGCGATGCCTCCTGCGCACATGCCAAACCCCACGCTGGCCTACCCACGCATGCTACCGGTGCACATGACCTGAAGAGATTGGAAGTCTTGGAAATTACAAGAAGACCAAGGGATGCCTTGGGAATAATTTTTGTAATTAGATTCCAATTTTTAGGTTAAATAATCCACAACACTCGGTCAACTCATGTATGTTTTAATTATTTGATGATTAAGCATTGCCATGCATATACATGTCATTTAAATTAGTTGTGCCTACACATATATATATATATATATATATATATATATATATGTTGATATATCATACATGCATAATAGCCATCCATATTATGTGTTTAATTTTTTTTAATTTGATTAAAATGGGTTATTCACATAATTGGCTATTTTTAATGGGATTAGTTTTTAGGAGTAAAAACTTGGTAAATCTCATTAATTACTAATCTTTTTATTAAAGAGTTTTAATACTTAGATTAGTAGGGTCCTTAATATATATATATATATATATATATTAGGATTAATTTGATTAAGCTCCTAATAATAATTGGACCTAATAATGTGTTTAGTTTTAGTAGTTAAAACTTGGTAAATACACATTTAATAATAATTCTAGTCTTAGTAAACAGTTTACATAGATTTGAATTATCACTAATGAACTAAATTTTTTAAGTGTTAAAAATCAATTTAGTTTATTAGTTATTGGAATAGGATTCTAATAATTTGTGATTAATGCACTTGACGTTTAGATTAAAATTAGCCGTTTAATCTAGTTTAATCTAGGTGCATTAATATTAATAGAAAACCCTTAATATAAAATAGTGAGTGGGAGAGGGATATATGAAATTATATCCCGCGGTCTCCATCATTAGTTCAACACCGTGAGATTCGAGTGGGGCCTCGTGACGGCTTTGTTTTCGTCCTCCCTAAGGAGGGTTTCCATAAGAATCAATACCAAGGTTGACTTCCTAACAGATAGGATTTCGGAGGGGATTTCTGGATTGACCGACCCTAAGGCGGCAATTCTCGAGTTAAGCTCTTGAGATCTGAAATGATGGGTTACACTCACAAGGTTTTAATTAAATTGGTTAATTAAAAACCTGACCTAATAAACGATGGTTGAATGATATTGGTATAAGAGTTATTCTGGTATATCTTTTGACTGAGACGGTCTCGATCCAACATGCAAGAATTTGACCGACCCTAAGGCGGCACTTGCTTGTGGTATGTTGGATTGTCGTGGCATAGAAACATTGTTTTTAGGGTTGTTCTTAACATTTTCATGCATCATGTTTAATTTTATGCCGAACATTCGCACATGTTTAGAATGTATGACTGAATGAATCTTTAATTTATGTTTTTTCAGCCATGTCATCTGCACTATTACAAATACTTGCAAACGATAAATTAACTGGTGATAACTACACAAAATGGAAACTTAACATTAATGCAATACTGGTCACAAAAGACCTCAAGTTTGTGCTTACGGAGGAATGTCCTCAGGTGCCTACTGCCAATGCCACACGAACTGTTCGTGAGGCATACCAGCGATGGGTCTCATCTGATGAGAAGGCCCGAACATATCTGTTAGCTTCTATGACAGACGTGCTTGTCACAAAGCACGAAGCAATGACTACAGCATTCGAAATTATGGAGTCATTGCAAGCTATGTTCGGGCAGCCCTCCGAGCAAAAGCGACACGAAGCTGTTCGTTCCGCTATGCTCGCTCGCATGAAGGAAGGTACATTAGTTCGGGAACATGTCCTGAGCATGATGTCCTACTTCAACACGGCAGAAGTCAATGGCGGAGCCATTGATGAACCCAGTCAAGTGAGCATCATACTGACGACTCTTCCGAAGAGTTTCGATCAGTTTAAGAACAACTACGGGATGAACAAGTTAAGGTTCAGTCTCACACAGTTGCTTAATGAGCTCGCTACTTTTGAGTCCATGACCAAGGACAGCAAAAGTAAGACCGGTGAGGCAAATGTTGCCGAACCATCTTCCTCCAATAACAACAAGAGGAAGAGGTCTACTGGGAAGGCGAAGGGTAAGCCCAAACCCAAGAAAGCCCAAAGCAAAAAGAAAGGCGCCTCCATCGATAAGAGCAAAGGAAAATGTTTCCATTGCGACAAGGTCGGACACTGGAAGATGAATTGTCCTCAGTATCTGGAGGAGGTAGCCAAGAAGAAGAAGAAAGGTAAATATGATTTACTTGTTCTTGAATCTTGTTTAGTGGAAGATGATTCTTCACCTTAGATTGTTGATTCGGGGGCCACTAACCATGTTTGTTCTTCTTTGCAGTGGACTGATTCTTGGACACAGCTAGAGGAGGGAGCCTTCTCCATCCGTGTGGGGTCGGGGGATGTCGTGTCGGCCAAAGCAGTGGGAGTAATAAGATTGCAATTTTGTAATAATAATAGTTTTTTATTATTGAACAATGTTTTTTATATTCCTGGATTTACACGGAATTTGATTTCCGTTTCTAAGTTGTTAGAACAATTGTATTCTGTTTCTTTTAATAATAAGTTTGTTATTATTGGAAAGAATGGTCTGAATATTTGTTCAGGAATTAATGAAAATAATTTGTATGTGTTAAGACCGTTAATACATACTACACTGCTTAACACCGAAATGTTTAAGGTTGAAAAACCAAAAACTAAACGACATAAGATTTCTCCAGAAAACGAAACGTATCTCTGGCATCTAAGGCTTGGACATATTAACCTTGACCGGATAAACAGACTAGTAAAAAGCGGATCTTTAAATGAGTTAAAGGTTGGCACCTTACCTGTCTGTGAATCTTGTCTGGAAGGTAAGATGACTAAGAGTCCTTTTACTGGAAAAGAGCTTAGAGCTAAACAACCATTAGAGCTTATACATTCAGACGTCTGTGGACCAATGAATGTTAAAGCAAGGAGTGGTTATGAGTATTATGTCACCTTTATAGATGACTACTCGAGATACGGATATGTCTACCTAATGCAACGGAAGTCGGAAACATTTGAAAAGTTCAAAGAATTTCGAGCTGAAGTTGAGAACCAGTTAGGAAGACTATCAAGTCACTACGATCAGATCGTGGAGGTGAGTACCTTGACCAAGAGTTTGAAGACTTCATGGTCGAGCATGGGATAGTTTCCCAACTCACAGCTCCTGGTACACCTCATCAAAATGGTGTAGCAGAGAGGAGAAATAGAACCCTGATGGAAATGGTGAGATCTATGATTAGTTTCTCATCATTACCAAATTCCTTCTGGGGATATGCGTTACAAACAGCGGCATACATTTTGAATGTAGTGTCATCCAAATCTGTTCCTAAAACTCCCCTAGAGTTGTGGAATGGTCGTAAAGCTAGTTTACGACATTTTCGCATATGGGGTGTCCAGCACACGTGCTGAAGAACAGAACTGGAAAGCTAGATCCCAAGTCTGTGGTCTGCTTGTTTGTAGGATACTCCAAGGAGACCAGAGGTGGATACTTCTATAGTCCTGAAGATAACAAAGTATTTGTATCGACAAATGCAACGTTTCTTGAGGATAACTATATAAGTGATCATAAACCTCGTTCTAAAATTGTATTAAATGAGTTGGAGCCTGGTGAGACCAGTACTCAGTCAACTAGAGTTGTTAATCCATTAACATCTGAAAGTCAGATAATTCCTAATTAGGATACACTACCACCTAGACGAAATGAGAGGGTTGTGAGACAGCCTGAACGCTATTTGGGTGTAAGTGAGGGACACGATCTTGTCTCTGCTGATAGTGTGGATGATCCATTGACATTTAAGAATGCAATGGAAGATCCTGATAAAGAGGAATGGCTTAAAGCCATGAATCTTGAGATGGAGTCAATGTACTCTAACTCAGTCTAGGAACTTGTAGACTTACCGAATGGGGTAAAACCCATAGGATGTAAGTGGATCTACAAGAGGAAGAGAGGAGTAGACAGGAAGGTAGAGACCTTCAAGACAAGGCTAGTGGCCAAGGGTTATACCCAGAAAGAGGGGGTCGATTATGAAGAGACCTTCTCGCCAGTAGCCATGTTTAAGTCTATTAGGATTCTCTTATCCATTGCTGCCTATTTCGATTATGAAATTTGGCAAATGGACGTCAAGACTGCATTCTTAAATGGCAATCTTGACGAGAGCATCTATATGATGCAACCAGAGGGATTCGTGTCTCCAGATCAAGAGCAAAAGGTTTGCAAGTTGCAAAGGTCCATCTATGGACTTATGCAAGCATCTAGATCTTGGAACATCAGGTTTGATGATGTGATCAAAACCTATGGCTTTGAGCAGAACGTTGATGAGCCTTGTGTGTACAAGCGCATCATTGACAAGAAAGTAGTTTTCTTGGTCCTATACGTAGATGACATCCTACTCATTGGGAATGATGTAAGAGTGTTGTCTCATGTAAAGGGCTGGCTGGCTAGCCAATTCCAAATGAAAGATTTGGGAGAGGCGAGTTATGTTCTAGGGATCCAACTTATAAGGGATCGTAAGAACAAACTCATAGCATTGTCTCAGGCATCATATATCGACAAGAGTCTTATGCGATTTTCGATGCAGAACTCCAAGAAAGGTAATTTACCTTCTAGACATGGGGTTCACTTGTCTAAGGAACAGTGTCCTAAGACACCTCAAGAAGTTGAGGATATGAGACGTGTGCCACATGCATCAGCAGTAGGTAGTCTCATGTATGCTATGTTATGCACGAGACCGGACATCTGCTATGCAGTGGGAGTAGTCAGCAGGTACCAGTCCAACCCAGGATTAGATCATTGGGTTGCTGTCAAGACTATTCTCTAGTATCTTCGGAGAACGAGAAACTATATGCTAGTGTATTCCGGACAGGATTTGATCCCGTTAGGATACACAGATTCTGATTTTCAGTCAGACAGGGATTCTAGAAAATCCACGTCTGGATCAGTATTCACCCTAGGTGGTGGAGCCATTGTGTGGAGAAGTATAAATCAATCTTGCATTGCTGACTCCACCATGGAAGCCGAATATGTAGCTGCTTGTGAAGCTGCTAAAGAGGCTGTTTGGCTCCGTAAGTTCTTGAATGATCTGGAAACTGTTCCAGATCTGGATAAGCCCATCACACTTTATTGTGATAATAGTGGTACTGTGGCTAATTCCAAAGAACCAAGAAGCCACAAGAGAGGGAAGCATATAGAGAGAAAGTATCATCTCATTAGAGAGATAGTGCAGAAAGGAGATGTGATCGTCACCAAGATAGCCTCACAAGACAATCATGCTGATCCATTTACGAAGACCTTACCGGCTAAAGTGTTTGAAGGTCACCTAGAAGGTCTAGGGTTACGAGACATGACTCACATGCTTTAGTGCAAGTGGGAGATTGTTGGGGTTTTTGCCCTAAAGCTTGTAATATGTAAATAGAATTTGAACATAAATAAAAGAAGTAGTATATTCATTCATTTTGTGTCATACTTTATATAACATGTGCACTTAACATCCAAGATTGCCGGATGTAATTTCGAACTGAGTATATGAGTGTCATATATAGATGGATTCAGTTTGAAACGAGCAATCTAAAGAGTATGTAGATAGCAAATAAAGCTGGGTACTTTATTTGTGGTTAATCTACAGCTGCGGTCCATTTCGTAGTGTACGGTGATCCTATCCTGGATCATTCATATGTAGATATGAGAATGGAGGCACCTTGTATGATGTGATCATATAGAACTGGGCCATGATCTATATGAATCTCTCACTAAGATCCGTTTAACGATGAGATTCATATATATCAACTAATGATGGCTATATGTGGGTGATCTTAATCCTGAGTGTCTTATCGACTCCTTCAGGTTAGATCGTGGTCTTTGATATACCATGGGTGAGGTCATAGTTGCATTCCCGATCAATATACTCCGTATGTTGGGATCGCGGTTTGGTTTGTGGCTGGGAAGATTTGTACACAATAGTGGAATCCACTCCTTCTTTTGAGAAGTAGATGGTAGTTCCCTTAAGGGTTGATTCGGGGCTTGAACAATATGAGCGCTCTCATAATTCCGTAAGGAACGTAGGATTTATTGTTCATTAGAGAATCAATAGTACTTAATGGAAAGATATGATTAGAGGGGTATGACGGACATTATGACTCAGCTCTAATTGTAAACTACTTGTGGAGGATTATACCATATGTAATAGCTATATCGATGGACACCGAGAGTTATTGGTTTGTGTAAAAACGTCTACAGTTGAGAGAGTGCAGCTTCGGGTTTTTAGTGGAATAACACCGAAGTTAATAATCATGAAATATTAATTAAAGAGTTTAATTAATAATTTCTAAGGATTATTGGAGCTCAAAATACTATGGGTCCATTAGGTCCCCTTGCTAGCCCGATCGATTTAGGTAACAAGGGTCACGATTAATTAATTGGATTGTCCTAATTAATTGTGTTACGAAAGTGACACGTATTTATTCGGGAATTAATTGAATAATAGGATTATTTAATTAATGAATAATGGTGATTAAATAAATTAAATAATAAGATTATTTAATTATGTTGTTAATCACTACATGGAGGGTGTTAGTTGATATTTGATTTTGAATAAAATAAGATAATATGATTATTTTATTTTATTAAATTAAATATTTGAAATTGAATTTGAAATGTTTGAATTCAAAAATAAATATTTAATTTAAAAAGATATGAGATATTTTTTAAAGTTTTTAAAAATCAAATTTTCGGTTTGTTTTTAATAGATATATATGAGATATATATTTTTCAATTAAAACAATAAAAACCGAATGAAACTAAATGAAAAGTAATATAAGATTACTTGAAAACAAGAAGACAAAGATAGTGATCGTACACAGTAAACAGAAGCAAACAAAAGAAGAAAAATATTATGGTGTGGTGAGACCACAAAAATACTGCACTTCTAGAGTTTGTTTTTGTGTGTATTCTTCTCTTCTTCCTCCATACAGGTCCTGAATATCGTGACGCGCCCACACGCTGTTACCAGTTCCAGGAGATAGCGAGGAAGATCTCGTGGTTCAAATCAGGAGCAGTTCGTATTAAAGTGAAGGAGCCTCCTACGTAGGTATGAATCTTCACTTTATTATTTAATTTGATTATTACTGTACAAATGGGTTAGTTTAATGATTGCATAAAAAATTTTAAAACCTTCCGCTGCGCAATCTGTAACCCTAGGTTCCCACAGTTCAAGACTTGTTGAAGATTAGTCTAGGTTATACAAACTCAATGTAATTTGAGGGTGTGTTTGTGACCAATCTTCATTTATATGTTTTAGTATTTGTATAGGTGTTTTGACATGGAATTTACCAAAGGGGGAGATTGTTAGGTTTTTGAGTCATGTTGGCTTAATTCCATATCAAAACAATATTTCCTTTGTATTGATTAGTTGTCTACACTCATTGTGATTCAAGCCTCAAGGAAAATTTGGCAACCTATCAAGTAAAGAGAAGTCTTCAAGAGGAGCAAGCTTTATTGCACATAAAAGGTATATTAAGACCTCATTCTTCTTACAAGGCATTTAGGCACACACACACATTGCATCCACATGTGTCCCTACATCGTTGTGCTCAATTGGTATAACACATACACACACTTATTATTGTATGCACATGCATTAGATTTCAATTGACAAATTTTATAAAATTGCATATTCTAGGACTATATCTAGGAAATGGCATACTTGTGTGTTCTTGTGTTTGCTTGATTGTACTTTATTGATATCGGACTTGAATATGTTCTCATATTGTTTCTTATTGAGTTCCAAACTTTTCGGTTACTCATTCATAAGTTTTCGAGTCCCTTATGAAACTTTCTGTGTGTTTATCATCCATGGTTTTCGTCCTTGTTTATCGAGTCGATTTCCATATATTTTGTCAAAGTTTCGGTTGACGTTCATGTCAGTGAGAGAGTTATGGTTCTTAATCCAAAAACGTATTCAGAGTTCGGAGGTCAGAAAAAGGTCAAAGAATGTGAGAGGTGCGTAAAAGGAGAAAAGGGGAAGAGAGGTGGCTTATCGCCAAAACAACCTCTCTCCCGTGGAGGCACATGGCCTCCACGGGAAGGCCACCCTTCTGCCTCATTTGGTGATATTTTCTCTCAAATTCTCTCAACTTCCAAACACCATATCTCACTTATTTCTTATCTGATTTGAGTGATTTAAGTTGGAGAATCTTTGTCTTGAAGTCTTCTATCATCTATAAGCAACTTTGAAGTCTTTTGTTCAAGGTTTTTGGTGGTTCTACACCAATTTCGTTAATGCACTCAAAAGTCAAGGTATTTGTTTATCTTTTATATTTTGCTCTTTACAATCTTCAAATACCTTGGGTCATCTTCTTTTTTATATGTATGTTACTTGAACAAATTTTGATAAGAGATAGAGCTTCAATTATAAGCTAGGTTTGCTTAATTAGAGACTTGTATATGAGATAGGTTTTCTTAAATCTATGTTTTCACATACTTGTGAGTTGTATTGTGACTAACTTATTATCTAGGGCTATTTGCGTTTAATCGATTGTATTTTGATGATTGATAGCCTTTACATGTGCTAGGACTCTTTAGTTTAATGTATTTAGGAATAGCACAATAATTTTATATTTAGAGCCTATTAGGATTTAATGGATTATTTTGTAAGTATATGCTCTAAATGATTGCTAGAGAATTTTATTGACCATATCTTTTGATTCTAGCATTTTTGGTTTTAGTTATAAAGTCTTGATATGTGTTAAACATGCTTTATTTCAAGCTTTAGTTGCATGAATAAAATCTAAAATTAAAGTGTGCTTTTGGTGTTTGGCATACTCTAGGTTTTTGTTCATGTATAAGATCTAGACAACATTGTTTTGTGGACTTTGATGCCTATGTCTAGTTCTTTATGAAGTGTACCTAATCTATACATTTCATATGTTACTGGCATCATTTGTGTGATGTTATGTTTTTGGATTGTAAAATAGAAAAATATACATTGTGTGCTCATTGATCATTTCTAGTATCCATAGGATATATTGATCACATATTCTATGTTTCATATGTATGCATTTGCATACATTTGATCATGTTTAGGAAGTCCTTGCAAAAGGCATGAAGTCTCTTGTTGGAGTGCGAAGCTTCAACTTAAGCAAGGATGATATGAACCTCACCAAGAACAGCGAGACCCGGAACCAATATATGGTAGCAATGATCTTTTTCTAGATTCAAGTTTATAAGTAAGAACAATATAGGACCGTGACCCATTATCTATAATGAGATAAGAACCAACGGTATCAAGAAAATGATAGACGCCACACTCAAGAACAAGAAAGAAAGGTGAGTGATAAGTCAATTCTCGGAACCAAAGAGAAAATTCTCTCTATTTTTCATTCAAAATCAAGTCTACTAAAAATTACATCAGTTGGTTCCTTATAAACTAAAACCCTAATCGAAAAAAAGGGAAACAAGATATTCGGCCATTATGGCCTTACAATCAGAAAACAAAATTGGGCAATAATTGCCTTACAAACGGGAAAGAAAATAAAAGACTAAAACAAGCAACTATTGACTTGTTCCATATTTGGAAGGCTAAATCTGGAAACAAATCAGTCCATTAATTTGGGAAACAAATTAACTCTTATTCTTTGGAAAATAAAATAGGAAAAATGCTGAAATAGGTATTTCCTCCAACCATTTATTCCCTATTTGGAAGGCTAAATCTGGAAACAAATCAACCCCTTAATTTGCGAAACAAATTAACTCTTATTCTTTGGAAAATAAAATAGGAAAAATGCTGAAATAGAGATTTCCTCCAACCATACGCTGCCCATGTTATGCCACATGCCCAAACTCTTCTCTTATTCGGCCCAATCAATTGTCTTGATTATGTTAATTAAGCATTGGTCTTCATGTGGGCTTATCTTGGACTTTAACAATTCAACATCAGCTCAAGTATCTTGAATTAGGCCATTGAGTGCTTCTTTGAATCTCTTAGCCCTTGCCCTTGTTATTGGCCCAACCGGAACATGCAATGGATCCCTTGGTGCAACTCCCTTATTCTCATCAAAGGAAGTCTTAACTAGGATTGTGAAGATCCGGATAGTTAAGCAAGGAAGTCTTAGCTAGGATTGTGAAGATCAGGATAGTCGAGTAAGAAATCTTTCTAGAGCCATGTGAAATGTCTTTGATAGAAAGTGGATTTCTAAAGACTTGTGAAGTGTCTTGAATAGAAAGTAGACAAGTCTTTCATTCTACCCGAGGGTAGAGTAAATGGATATCTTAAAGAATGTATCATAAGAATTGGTCACTTTTGAGGGTGTACTTTTATTCGACTTAGTGAAAGATAGTTTGCCAGGTGGTTGTGGAATCAACTCGTAGATGTTTCCTCTTCGAAGTTTTTACCTTGTAAAAAATAACATGTCAAATGTCTTTATCCCTATCTCTTTTATATTTGTATATGTTTTGGTTGTATATTGTTTAGATCATCATTTCTAGATATTCTTGTTAAACAAGATACTTGATTAGTGTGAAATGCAAACACTCATTTGATCAAAGTTGTGTATATATCATTTATCTTTGTAAATTGAATTATTTGTATATAGATAGTCTTTGATTTGTACTTTTATGTATTGAACATATGTATATCAATATAAGTACTAGTTGATTTTAGTTTTAGTTTGATATCTTCACTTACAAGTTGCAGATTTTAATTGAAGTGCTTAATTGAATATGTCTTCCAATTATTAATAATGTGCTTTCACATTATTAATGTATTGTGATACAAGCTATCTAGAGGGACAAACTTTTGTTTGTTTCAAGGGATTGAAAAAAGGTGTAAAAACCTATTCACCCTCTCCTCTCTCTAGGTTAGCTTTAGACAATTTAACCATGTTTGTATTTTCAGCGTGATTGGTGCAAACGCTTCGGTCATATCACCCATGTCTTTCAAACTTCCCGCGCATGGGGGTGTGACGTCAGAGCTTGCTAGGGTTTTTCTTGCCCATTATAAAATCTGAATTCTCTTTATTTTCTCCACTTCTTTACTCGTATTAAAAAACTGTTTGTTTTTGAGTGAGAAAAACCAAAGCACAAACACAGATTTTTGATTTTCACTCGAACTTCAAATCTTCACTCCTTTCTACAACTCTTTTTTTCTGGCGTTTCTTGACTCTTTCCAAGATTATTTAGTGAGTTTTCATGGATCCTTTTACCCGTATTAATAAGGATAATAAGGGTTTTATCTGGGGATTCCCTTCTTCGAACAAGTGGTGGAAGAATAACTGGTATTTTATTACCGGCAAATGGGGCAAATTTGTGCCCGATGATGTGGAGAACGAGCTCATTAGAAGCATTGTGCTTAATACTTCGTCTCCCCCGACACCAGGTCCAAGACGCTCCTATGTGGGGTGATGGGGAGATTGATCGTCTCGCCGAGGCTGTTATTACAAAGCTGGAGAAGAGGGGTCGGCCTCATCTATTCAGTAGGATAAGAGGATCATAGTTGGGCCCTTCATCGCCATTTCTTTCGACCAAAAACATTGTGAGTATTTTATATGTTCCTTTTCTTCTTTTACCCGAAATGGACTTCGTTTTAACCCATATCTTTCCTTGCAATTTTGACTTGGACGTGGTTTGCGATATGCAAGCTCGCAAAGTGAAAGAAATGGATGAGATCAGCATGTAGCATGCTACCAATCAGACCGCTCAAGGGATTGCTCCACCACAAAGTGAACAATCGTTGGCACATACCTATCAGCCGGATGAATATGAAGTCTTTGATCCGAACGATTTTGAAGTTCAAGCGTCTGTTGGGACCGCTCAGGTTACTCCTCGCTCAGCCAAAAAGAGGGCGAAAAAGAATGTCTCATCGAGGAGAAAGGGGAAAAGAAAGACATGCTCGGCATCAGGATCCAACTAAGGTCTATCAAGGGGCTAAACCTGTTATTGGAAATATAGAAATCGATCCTCCAAAAGACCCCAGGGGAGACTTGGTCATCTAAGAAATGTTCTCAGGGAAGAGGAAGGCCACTAGTCATTCGTCTCAGCCTGCTCATAAGGTTCCCCGGGTTCTTAGGTTCGATGACTCTTCCTCGGATGAGGAAATCAGACTGGCTGATCGAGGGAGAGGGTATGATGTACCTGTTATTGAGTTGGTGAACGAACATAGTGGCGACAGTGGCCAAATCAGTTCCATCCCAGTTCTTGATGCTGACCCTATGCCGGAAAAAGACAAGCAAGAAGGGGAGGCATAACTGCTGGTGCAATTCCAAAAGAAACATGCAAACAAGAATGGGCAGCAAGCAGTTCTAATCGTTCTTCTACGATTCGATATTTAAAATGTCCAGGATTATGCCATATTGCGTCGGACTGCCCAAATTGAAAGCTAGTCTCTTTGGTGGAGGAAACTATAGATAATCTGATTGAAGGAAATGAACTAATCGAATACGATGGACCACAATTTGATAAAGAAATCACTTATGGTGATCATGGTGAGAGTTTGATTATTTGGCGAAGCTTAAATATTTCTCATGTTGAGGAAGATAATTGGTTGCACAATAATATTTTCCATACAAGGTGTACCGCCTTTGGAAAAGTTTGTAATGTTATCATTGATGGGGGAAGCTATGAGAATGTGGTGGCCACTACTATTGTGGAGAAACTAAATCTCAAGACAGAGAAGCGCCCACAACCTTACAACCTTTCTTGGTTACGCTAGGGAAATGAGGTAAGAGTTGATAAAAATGTTTGATTCAATTTTCTATTGGAAAGTACTATCAAGATGAAATATGGTGTGATGTTTTCCCATGGATGCTTGTCATTTGCTACTTGGTAGACCTTGGCAGTATGATAAAAGAGTCATTCATGATGGTTTTAAAAATGCTTATACATTCGAAAAAGATAGAGCAAAAATCATCTTGGGTCCTAGCAAGTTAGATGGAATCTCGAAACCTTTGAGAAGCAAAACAAGTACTTTCCTTTCTAAATCTGAGTTTTTTAATTTAGCAAACGAAAGTAAGACAGCTTATGCACTTGTTATTTTTGAGGCAAATAACAACAAAATTGATATCCATCCAGTGCTCCGACCGATGCTTTAAGAATTTCAAGATGTCATTCCAAAAGAAATCCCACATGGCTTGCCTCCAATGAGAGGAATTTAACATTACATTGATTTTGTTCCGGGTGCAATCATTCCAAATAAAGCAGCAAACATGGTGAATCCTAAAGAATTTGAAGAATTCCAGAGACAAGTTGATGAGTTAATGGCTAAAGGACTGATCAGAGAAAGCATGAGTCCTTGTGTTGTTTCTGCACTTCTTATTCCAAAGAAAGATAGATCTTAGCGCATGTGTGTAAATAGTCGAGCGGTAAACAAAATAACTATCAAGTATCGTTTCCCTATCCCTCGCTTTGATGATCTTCTTGACCAACTTCACAGAGCAACAATTTCTTTCTAAGATAGTCCTCAGAAATGGATATCACCAGATCCGTATGAGGCCTGGAGATGAATGGAAGACTGCCTTCAAGATAAGAAATGGTCTGTATGAGTGGATGGTAAAGCGTTTCGGACTTTCTAATGCTCCAAGCACATTTATGCGACTCATGAGTTATATTTTCAAGTCTTTTATAGGTAAATTTGTGGTTGTGTACTTTGATGACATCGTCGTCTACAGCAAGGAACAAAAGTTGCATTTGGAACATCTACGACAAGTGTTTGACGTGCTAAGAGAACAAAAGTTGTTCACTAACCTCAAAAATTGAGAATTTCTTGCCTATAAATTTTTGTTTTTAGGCTATGTTGTTTCAGGTAAAGGTATTATGGTAGACCTGAACAAAGTAGAAGCTATCACAAGTTGGCCCACTCCAATATCAATTCATGATATTCAAAGCTTTCATGGTCTTGCTTCTTTTTATCGGTGCTTTATCAGGGGATTCAACACCATCATTGCTCCAATTACTGAGTGCTTGAAATGAGGCAACTATTATTGGTATACTGATGCATAACAAAGCTTTGAGCTTATAAAAAAAAAGGATGACAAAAGCTTATATTTTGGTTCTCCCTTATTTCAGCGAGGTGTTTGAAGTTGATTGTGACGCCTCCAATTTTTGGATCAAAGCTATCTTAAGTCAAGAAGAAAAACCAATTGCTTATTTCAGTAAGAAGCTGACTAATTCTTGTACCTATGATAAGGAATTTTATACAATCATTAGAGCTTTAAGTCACTGGCGTTATTACCTCATATCCAAGGAATTTATTTTATACTCGGGGCATGAGGCCTTGGAATTTATTAATGGCCAACACAAGCTGAAGAGTAGGCATGCTCGTTAGGTGGAATTCTTACAAGCCTACACATTTCATTTCAAGCATAAATCTGGGAAGCAGAATTAGGTTGCTAATGCTCTTAGTTGAAGGCATTATTGTTTGAGTACCATGAGAATAAAAGTCATGGGATTTGAAGTGATCAAAGAACTCTACAAGAACAATCCCATCTTCAATGACATTGGAATAATTTTTCCAATGGTTCTTTTGGTCTTTATTTGTTACAGGACGGTTTTCTTTTCAAGGGAGTTCGATTGTGTGTTACTGCAAGTTCCTTACGAGAAGCTATTGTCTTGGTGAGAGACATGTCGCACCATGTAAAGAGGTGTAGAATATGTCATATAGCAAAAGGTCATGGTCAAAATACTAGGGATGTCAACAGGGAGGGTCGGGGTCGAGGAATGCTTTTCCATCCCCATCCCCATCCCTGCAGCCCAAAACCATCTCTATCTTAGTTCTCGTCCTCTCATTAAGAGAAGCGGGGCCAGGGCTAGGGATTCCCCATTGGAGGTGTAAGTGCCACCTTTTTATGATTGGCTTATTTCAGTAACAAACTACAATAGGGGGTTTTAATGTAAGGGTATATTAGGTGCTTGAAGTGTTCGTGATCAAGTCTCCCTTGGCCGTCCAGAGCTTCAGGACAAGTGCTCTAAGGTATAACACTTGAATTTGATTCTTGAAGAGATTAGGTGCACACACACACACACACACACACACATTCATGGATTCTTAATTGTCTTGCATTTGTGTCTCATTGCCTATATGTGTGCATTCACTCACAACCACAATTGCACTTCATGATAGATTTAAGTGTGGTGTAATTCATTTCCAGTTGTGTGATCGGAAACATCAGCACTTGCACAATTGTGTGCATGCATAACGAGATGATTGACCTTTTGGGAAGGTCATATTCTTCTCTTAGACAGGTCTTAGGTCACATGGTCTTATACCATGATTTCTTGTATCTTTTTCAGTGTTTCTCACGCGACAAGGTTCGTCTACTTGTCCCTGCGCACTTTATGCTGCAAAAAAGTCTGTTTCTTTTTCATTTTTTTTCATGTGATAAGTTTCGTCTACTTGTCCCGCGAACGGCTTGCCGCGAAAAAAAAACATGTTGCATTATAAGTGCTTTTCGCGGGACAAGTTTCATCTACTTGTCCTGCGAACTTCATGCCGCGGAAAATGTTTTTTAATCAAAACAACCCAGTTTCATCCTCGGTTGATTTATATATTCTCTTTCTCCCTCTAACCGATTTCGAACTTCAAAAATCAATTCTAAGAGTAAGAAACAAGTTTTCTTGTGAGAGAAGTTCCAAGATGGCTTAAACCCATCTTCATCGTGCATCTTTAAGTATCATTCAAGCATAGGTTTTCATTAGTTTCATCACTTGGTATGTTTGAATTTATGAATTCTCTGAAAATACAAACTCAAGCATGTGTCTAAACAACCTAGAGGGGGGTGAATGGGTTGTTAATCGATTACTTACCAACTTTTTCGATTAGTCAATATTAACAATAATTAACCCAAACAATCAAACAATAAAATCAAGTATAAAGTGCAGAAATATAAAGAAAACTTGATTTTTATGTGGAAATCCTTCAACAAGGGATAAACCATGGGTTATCCTTCTAGCCATAAACAATCATTGAAATCCACTATATGAATAAAAGGTTACACCCTTAAGTGATACTCGGACTCTCACTCTCAACAACCTCAGGCTATGGACACTACCACTCGCCACTCTTGGTACAATCCCTAGTGATATCCCATGATCCACTACTCTTGGCGTAAGCACCTCCTACTCTACCCCACAGGCCTTTTACAGTGGCACTTGACCGATGCTTGCCAACCACACCTTGGTTGCAAGACTTGACTTGCTTGTGCAACTTCACCTAAAAGCCACAAGACTTTGACTCTATGAAGAGTACAAGGTCTAAGTGAACAATCAATGAATGCTCAAATGCAATAATGTGTAAGACCACACACAAAATGCTTAACTAGATGTTATAATGTAAATTAACAACCTAGTTATCAAATAATGCTTGCATGCCCATATATAAAGACTCAATTAGATGCAAAGAATTCTATCAACCTAATTGTCAAATAAAGTCCAACCAACACAAGTTGTCACAATATATAACAAAGGCAATAAATATGCAATCAAGAAATGTAATTAATGAGGCTTAAACAACAATGTCTAAATGCAAAGCATAAAGACTTAGCTAGAGGGCAATAATGTCCTAAATGCTAGCTAACACAAACAAACTCAATCAAATATTCATGAACATTAACTAGTTGATTAAAACACAATTTCTCAACCTAGTTATCAATGAATCACACATGAATATTTATGACCTAGCTTTTATGTAAAAATGACCTAATCAATTTAGCTATCACAAAACAAACTCAATCATGTTATCAATCAACACAATAATGCATTCAAAAATGATTTCTACAAATCCTATGCAATAAAAATGAAATCTTGGACTTAAAGAACAATAAACGAAGATGAGATGTTTGTTCTTACTTACCAAGTCAAGATTGATGAAGACCCATGTGTGATTGATGTAATGGATGTCATGGATCCATGGGTTTTTGGATTTGGAGAGTCAAAGAACAAAGTTTGAAGCTTGCTCTCTCTAGGGGAGCTCTTTCTCTCACTATATTCTGATTTTATGAGCTCTAAGTCGAAATGGGGAAGAGGATGAAGTATATATATGATCCAAATGAAACTACGTCATTTTGAAAGTTTTAAAACATAATTTTTTGGGCAAAAACGACACAGTGCGCAGGTCTGGTATGTGGTACCCGCGTACAGGCAAATCAGCCAACAGCCTGATTTTCATACGGCTCAAAACATGACCAAATGACATCGAAATTTATCAAATAATATATCGTTGGAAAGGTATGGATGTCCACTTTATATTCTAATTTACAAAACAAGGTTTCGATATCTATAGAAACAGTTATGGTAATTTGAGTGACCAAAAGTAAAAAACGGACAGTAATAGAGTTGTCCAGTTTTTGTGGTCACTTTGGAGATTTCAAAACCAATCCAAACGGTCATGAAATATTGCAAATAGTATACCATTGGAAAGGTATGGGTGTCTAGTTTGTACATAAATTCTCAAAACTCATTTCAAAGCTTTGAATAAAACGTTATGGTTACAAAACCATACAAATGTTAGTTATGAAAAACATTGAAATCATTGAAATCCACACTTGTGAAACTAGACACTTTACTTCGAAAAACCAAACCAAAACTAACACTTAACCAAGAGAAAAATGGGACTTTCTCGAATGGTCAACCATCGTGCTAAGACAAGCACACCATCGTGCAAGCTCGGACGTTTCCGATCACACAAACGGAAACGAATTACACCACACAAAACCACACTTAGATCTAACAAAGAGGTGCAAGTGTGAAGTGTGTAAAGGATGCACACATATAAACAATAAAGAACACAAATGCAAGATGAACAAAGCATGCATGAAGTGTGTGTGTGTACACCTAAACTCTTCAAGAGACAAAGTCAAGTGAATATACATTTTGCTCTTGAAGTTATGGAGATGCTTGGAAGCTTGCCAATGAGGACCTAAGCTACCCATTACAAAATAATCCCCAATGTGGTGTGGTTTGTCATGAAATAAGCCAATCATAAAATAGAAGTCCTTACATTCTCATTTATTGTTCTAGCTACCAACATTTCTCATTTATTGCATCTCTTTTTCAAGTCTTATGTATTTATTGCATATCTCTATGAGTTGCTTTGTTTGATTGTGGTTTTTAAATTTAATAGCTAACATGTTAGTGTTTCATCTACTTCTCTTTTAGAAAAGTTTGCATGTATATTCATGTAGACACTTTGATAACTAGGATTGTTAGATTTGCATCTTAATCTCTAGTTAAGAATATTGTGTGTGGTCTTGCACTTTATTGTATTTCGAATATTTCTACATATTCACTTAGACTTAATCTCTTCTTAGAGTCAAAGTCTTGTGGCTTTTAGGTGAAGTTGCACAAGCAAGCAAGTCTTGCAATCAATGGGTTGGTTGGCAAGCAATTGGTCTAGAATCACTATTAAAAGCTTATGGGTAGAATAGCTTGTGTTGCTTCTGAGAATAGTATGACTAGGTTGTCAACTTAGGTTGTAAGCAAGTATTCAAGTAGTGGATTTGAAAACCGAAGTGGCTAGCGAGGCTAGTCTTGTGGGCTTTTCCCTGTTGAGGGTTTCCCACATAAAAAATCAAGTCTCTATTTAGTTTCTGCATTTTACTTGACTTTTATTGTTTGTTTATTTTGGGTTTTTAATTTCTAATCTTGACTAATCAAAAAATTGGTAATTAAACGATTAACAACCCATTCCCCCCCCCCCAGGTTATTAGACACACTTCTTATATTTTCTGGAGGGGCCTTACCTTTACCCTCTCTGTTCCCCGTATAATATAACTATGCATTTAAACATTACAATTCAAAACAAAAAGAATAAAGTAGAAATTCTTATTTAGACCAAAATCAAAGGTTCCATAAAACAAACCAACTTCTAAAGTTTAGAATCTAAACATATGCAAACCAAATCTTAGGGCCACAAAAGGTCTCATTAAAACGTAATCAATTTCTAAACATATGCAAACCAAATCTTAGCAAAAGAATCACAAAAGGTCTCATGAAAACATAACATAGTCTGGAAACAAAAGCAATAATTAACACATAATCAAAGAGAACTTGAAAACATCAAAACATAAACATAAAATTCTCCTTCCTTGTCTATTCCTCATAGTTTTAATCTTTACCTCATCGCTGCTCATGCTATTTCTTCTCAAGTATCATACTTCACAAAACTTGGATCCTGAAAAAATACAACACGTTATTAATTTCATTTCCTTGGATTAGTTTAAATCACATAATAAGAAAATACACCATTTACCTCATCAGCTTTGATTGTTTATTCCTTGATTGAATAAAGGGGAGAGCTTGTTGAACCTGAAAAATTACAAGACAGCAAGTAAATAAGATTAACTTATTGAAATTAAAAAAAATCATCAATTTAAATAATAAAAACAATTTGTTCATACCTTCCATAGTTGTCCATAACCAATCTTGGACACAAATTAAAGCCTCTAAAGTCTTAGGATTAAGCCTATTTCGATGTGGAGACAAATGTCGACCACCAGTGCTTAAAGCTGATTCAAAAGCAATATTAGAGATAGGGACATTGAAAATACACAAAGCGTGTGTCTAAAATAACTTAGAGGGGGGTGAATAGGTTTTAATCCAATTAATTACCAAATTTTCGGATTAGTCAATATTATAAAAATAACCCAACACAATACAAAAACAATCAACGAAATTAAAGTGCAGAAAATAATAAAAACCCGTTGATTTGTTTTACGTGAGAAAACCCCAAAAGGGTTGTGTGGTCCTCAAATCCACTATTTAAATGAAAGTTTACAACATAGGTTGACCTTGGTCACACCATTCTTGGTCACTAACCCTTTCACTCTACCCAACGGACCTTTAATAGTGATTCAAGACCAATTGCTTGTGCACTAATCCACTTAGTCACAAGACTTAACAATGAAGAGATTAAGCAACATATATGAATATATGACAATATGCTATCATGCAATTAATGATAGGCTACATTAAATGCTTATCTAAGAATTAAAGGTGACACTAAGTACAAATCCTAGATATCAATATCTATATGCAAAAACAAATAGATTAGCTAGAGGGAAAATGGTCTATATGCTAGCTATTAATGAACATGAAATCTCAACCAACAAATAAAGTCACAAACATACTCAAATCATGCTAAATCAAAGAAACATGCAATTAATCAACAAATCATTGCTAACCCTAGTTAAAACAAGAAAATAAAGAATAAACAAGAAGTTTTAAGCCATATTCAATTACCTAGTCAAGAAGAGCATGAAGACCCATGAAGAAAAGATGCAAGAATGAAGCTAGATGCACATGGGTATGAGTTTGCTTGAGTAAAAATGGTTTCTTGGAAGTCTCTCTCTCCAGAAAATCACCTTCTCTCACTAAAACATTATTCAGAACTCCTTAACACGAAATGGAGAGAAGATGACATATATATAAGGTCAAAATAAAGCTACGTCATTTTGGAAACGTTTACAAAAAGACAAAGCAAAACTGACGTAGTACGCAGGTCCATGTGCGCGGGTAGGGTACCCGCGCACAACCCGCGCATAAGTTGATCTGGAAAAACTTACCCTCAGTGCATGGGTACTGCACGGGTAGGATACCCGTGCAGAAAACAGACCCGAGAAACACAAAGTCAGTGCGCAGATAGATGACCAGCGCACAACCAGCACACTTTAGAAATCTGAGGATACCCATCCTCAGTGCACGGGTACTGCACGGGTAGGGTACCCATGCACAACCCATGCAGAAACAGACCCTAGAATGCTCAAGGTCAGTGTGCGGGTACTGCGCGGGTAAGGGACCCGCGCACATACTCAATCAAGCGCGCACACATAAAAATGTAACACAGTGATGCACATGTGAAGTGAAGAGAATGCATACATGCAATGAACATAAAAGCAAGACAACTAAGGCATGCATGAGAAGTGTGTGTCTGCTACTAGTCTCTTCAAAGAGAGTTAGCAAGTAATATACCTTTGAAATGCTCTTGTGCTTGAGGATGTCATCGAAGCTTGATCACAAACAATGAGGCCTAATCTACCCTTACAAGCAAATCCTCATGTGGTTTGTCAACGAAATGAGCCAATCAAAATATGAAGAACCTATAATCTCCCCCTTTGGCTATTTCGTGACGAAACCACCACTCACAAATCATCCTCACAAAACAAAAAATAAAAACAAGAGGTCAACAAAAGTTATTCTACATTACAAAGAAATACCTAAAATCTAACTCTCCAAGTGTTCGATCTCTTGTAGAATAGCCATCCCTACAAAACAATGAAACTACAATTTCCAAGACAAGTGTATGTGAGGTGATCAAAAGAGATAATAAATAATAACAATTTGAATAATAATAGAAGAAAACATGCAACATGCAACAAGCAATACAAATGCAAATGCTCCCCCTAAATGGGTTACTCCCCCTCAACAGGACAATTTCTCCTAATATGCAATTCTCATATCTACCAACACCACTCCCCCTTTTTGTCATGAGATAGGCAAAGAAGTATTCCCCAATTGGATTACTTTAGCAAAGAGAGTTATTTGCAAGATAAGTGCATAATCATATACAACAACCTTATACAACTTAATTAATTGAGAGAGAATCAAGGAGGTTTGATTTTAAAAAAATGTGTGAAATTGTTGCTTTGGATGCAAGACATGCAACATCAAAGTTCAAGCAAATGGTATTTGGCAAAGTGAACATCAAAAGAGTTTCCAAAGGAATTCAAACCAATTTGTACCCTTTTGCCATAATTAAACAAGATATAGCTTTAAAAATTTGTAGCACACACACGCAACCATGTCAATCCTTAATAGTTAATCAAGACATGGATATAAAATCCTTATTGAGAATGGATATAGCATCCTTATTGGTCGTTGTCTTGTTCAACCATTAAGAAAAGAGACAAAACTAAATTGGATGAGACATCATTATTTATAACATGGACACAATGTCCTTATTGAGTTTAGCCTTGTCAAGCTGCTTACACACACATTTGCACACACATAACTCATGCATAATACTTAAGCATACCAAAATCAAGTTCACATGTCATGAAGATAAATTATAGGTCATTCAATTGCACTTCCTAATCAATTCCCCTAGTCCAAAAATGCATGATTGAACATAAAGGTAACATGGATTACAAACAAAGCAAATGGCACACTTATGGAATAAAAAGCCATATAATTATATATATATATATATATGCACAACCAAAATACTCAAGTAATTAATAAAGAAGCATAATGTTGATCAAAATTTAGCTCATTTCAACTATGCAAGGTTGCTCTCTTTGCTTGAGCTCCCCATATGGGGTCAATCACCAAGGCATATCAAGGCATATGACAAATCCCAATAGACCTACTAAGTGCCATGAACCTAGTTGAATCTAAGGGCTTTGTGAATAAATCAGCTAGCTGGTCATTTGTGCTAACATGTTCAAGTGCAATCCATTTGTTTTCAAGTAGCTCCCTAATAAAGTGATGCATAATGTCTATATGCTTTGTCCTAGAGTGCTAAACAGGATTCTTTGAAATGTTAATTGCACTCAAGTTATCACAATAAAGGGTTCGAGTACCTTGATCAAAGACATAATCCACAAGCATTTGCGTCATCCAAATGAGTTGTGTGCAAGCACTCCATGCTGCTATGTGCTCGGCCTCTGCTGTGGACAAGGAAATGGAATTTTTCTTCTTACAAAACCATGAGACCAAGTTGTTGCTTAGGAAGAAGCAACCGCCCGATGTACTCTTCCTTTCATCACAATTTCTTGTCAAAAGAGTACCATATCCCATAGTTGGATGTCACATTCACATATCAAATGATTCCCTTCACATAGGAGAGATAGGGACTCCTTGGGATCTGATTGGCACCTAGCACACACACCCACACTAAAAGCAATATCGGGCCTACTTGCAGTCAAGTAAAGCAAGCTACCAATCATACCACGATAAAGCCTTTGGTCCATACTCTTACCACTAGCATCCTTAGTTTAGTTTCAATATGGTACTCATGGGTGTGTCACAGTGTTTAGCATTCTCAAGACCAAACTTCTTCACTAAGTTCTTTACATACTTAGCTTGGGAAATGAAAATCACATCATGCAATTTCTTAATTGGCAAACCTAGGAAGTAATTGAGCTCACCAACCAAACTCATCTCAAATTCATGAGACATGACATCAATAAATTGTTGGACTTTAGATTTGTTGGTGGAGCCAAACACAATATCATCAACATATATTTGAGCTATGAATAGCTCATCTTTGTTTCTCTTGATGAACATAGTCTTGTCAACACTACCCCTAGAGTAGTCATTGTCAACAAGGAATTGAGTGAGGCACTCATACCAAGCCCTCGGTCCTTGTTTCAACCCATTTAGAGCCTTCTTAAGGCGGTAGACATGATTAGGGTGGTGTGGGTCCATAAACCCCTTGGATTGCTCAACAAACACTTCCTCATGCAAAAATCCATTAAGGAAGGCACTATTAACATCAATTTGGTGCAATTTGAACTTGTGCACATATGATATGGACAAGAAAAGCCTTATGGACTCAAGACGGGCAACCAGAGTAAAAGTCTCCTCAAAGTCGACACCCTCAATTTGAGAGTATCCTTGTGCTACAAGTCTAGCCTTGTTGCACACAATATTGCCATTCTCATCAGACTAGTTCCTATAAACCCATTTGGTACCTATGACATTGGTGTTCTTAGGTCTATGACATTGGTGTTCTTAGGTCTAAGAACTAGAGTTCAAACCTCATTTCTTTTAAATTGATTTAGCTCTTCTTGCTTGGCAAGAACCCAAACTCATCATTCAAGGTTTCATCAACCTTTTTGGGTTCAATTTGAGAGGTGTAACAAGTATAGCTAATTTGATTAGCTAGTTGACGCCTAGTCCTAACACCCTCATTCACGTCTCTAATAATATCATTCTTGTTGTGGAGATATCTAACCCATTGAGCGGGTTCTTTAGAATTCAAAGATGAATCTATATTAAGAGGTTGAATGACTTCTTCATCATTGCTTGACTTCACCTTGATTGAAGTCTTATCATTCTTCTCCGAATGAGAGTCAAGAACCACATCAACCTCCTCCTCGTGGTTAGTAGTTCTATGCATACAATCATCTATAACAACATTGGATGATTCCATGACACTATGTGTTTTCAAATTGAATACTCTATAGACATTACTATTAAGGCATAGCCAATGAAAATTCTATCATCACTCTTGGCATCAAACTTGCCAAGTTGATCTTGACCATTTAGGATATAGCATTTGCTTCCAAATAAGTGGAAGCAGCTAACATTTGGCTTTCTACCCTTCCACACTTCATAGGAGGTTTGCCTAGTACCGAGCCTTAGGAAGACTTTATTTCCTATGTAGCAAGCCGTATTGACGGCCTTAACCCAAAGGTTCCTAGGCACATTGTTGCTAAGCAACATCACACCGGCCATCTCTTGAAGAACCATATTCTTCCTCTCAACAACCCTATTTTGTTGAGGAGTTCTAAGGGCCAAAAATTCATGAGAGATGCCTAAACTATTGCAATAATTTTCAAAACAAGAATTTTCAAATTCTCTCCCATGATCACTTCTAATTTTTTTAATACTTTTAATATGTAAGTTCTTTTCATTTTGAATTTTAGTGCAAAGCATTTTAAATTTTTCAAAAGTTTCAGATTTTTCTGTAAGAAAATATGTCCATGTAAATCTAGAGAAATCATCAATACAAATAAAAATGTATCTCTGGCCACCGAGACTCTCAGTTTGCATGGGACCCATAAGGTCCATATGTAGAAGCTCTAATGGCTCCTTGGTAGTGAGATACTTGCCTTTCTTATGCATGCTTTTGGTTTGTTTCCCTTATTGACAAGGTCCACAAACACTATCGACTTTCTTCCCAAGCTTAGGGAGGCTACGCACAACCTTGAACTTATCTAAGATCCTCAAATCTAGATAGTTCATGTGGCCAAGTCTTTGATGCCACAACTCGACTTCCTCACACTTGGACATGTTACAAGAGATAGCACTAGCTTCAAGACAATAGCAATTGTCACTAGATCTCTCTCTTTTTAGCAAGGTTTGTCCATTTGGCATTAAAATAGAGCAATCATTTTTGTTGAACAAAACGGAGATTCTATCATCATTAAGATGAGAAATGCTTATAAGATTGGCTTGCAAGCCATCAACAAGTAAAGCATTGGATAAGGAGGGCAAATCGGGAATGGAAATGGTTTCTTTCCCAATAACTTTCTTTCAAGATCCATCACCAAAGGTGACAAATCCACTATCCTCCATGACAAGAGATTCAAAGAAACTATTGTTCCCCGTCATATGCCTAGAACACCCACTATCCAAATACCAAGTGTTAGAGGCATTTGCCTTCAAGGCAATTTGGGCCACATAGCAAAAGTATCCATCTCTTCTAATCCACCTAGGTGAAATATTCTCTTTCCTAGTGGTCTTAGTCATATTGGCTCTAGATTTCCTAGGATCATGCAAATTGGCTCTAGATTTCCTAGGGACATGCATTGTGGTTTTGGCTCTATTTCTTTCAATCATGCTCTTAATTCTACACAATAAAAGGCTCGTTGGGTAGTAGTGGTTGGTTAGTGACCAAGAATGGTGTGAATAGAGGTCAACCTAGGATGTAAACATCATTACATGCAATGGATTTGAGGACCGTATATGGCTAGATGGATAGCCCGTGAGTTTTGCCCAGTTTGAGGGTTTCTCACGTAAATCAATCGATGTGTGATTTATTGTTTTCCGCACTTTAAATTGTCGATTGATTGTTTTTTTTATTTGGGTAATTTTTAATATTGACTAATCAAGAAAAGTTGGTAATTAACTTGATTAAAACCTATTCACCCCCCCCCCCCCCCCCCCCCCCCCCCCCCCTCATGTTAGGTTAGACACATTTTTGTGTATTTTCAATTGGTATCAAAGCGGGTTCCTAGACATACCTAGTTGATCTTTGCTCTTGTTTTGTGTGTCTTGCAGTTGTGTGCATCTTGTTCATTGCATTCATTTGCATACATTTACCCAAATGATATGAGTGATTTCGGGATGAGTAAAGAGGGAGCGTCGAACACGGGACCACCATTGCTCAATGGTGAAAATTACTCCTCATGAAAGGGGAAGATGGAGTCCTATCTATCGGCGATAAATGATAGGGTATGGATGGTGATTGAGGATGGATACACACCACCCACCATGATCGCCGATGATGGAAGCACTGTGCCAAAGCCCAAGGCTCAATAGAATGGCCAAGAATTTGAAGCTTCGAAATGGAACAACAAGACAATGAATGTCTTATTTTGTGCAAGGGATGAGAGTCAATATAAACTCATCCAAATCACCAAAAATGCACATGAAGCTTGGAAAATCTTAGAGACGGCACATGAGGGAACCAAAGTGGTGAAGGATTCCAAGCTCCAAGTCCTCCAAATGCAATTTGAGACAATTAGGATGTAGGAGGACGAGTGCTTCAACGATTTTCAAGTGAAGTCGATGGACATTGTCAATCAAAGTTATCAACTAGGTAACCCATACTCGGATTAGAGGATCAAGAAAAAAATCATGAGGTCACTTCCCGCTAGATTCGAATCCAAAGTGACGGTTATTGAAGAAAATAGTGAATACAAGAAGATGAAGCCGAGTGAAGTTATTGGAAGGCTCTTTGCCTATAAATCTAGATAGGCCTTTTCAACCACATCACCCAAGAAACAAAAGGGAATAGCCTTGAAGACCTCCAAGATTGAGAATAAGGAAGATGAATCGGATGAAGACATGGTTCTAATGATGAAGAGATTCAAGAAGTTCATGAGGCTCCAAAAGAGAGGCTATAACTCTAGGGGAAATGACTTCAAGAAGAAGGCCACGTTCAAGAAAGGCGAGCCAATCCAAGATAAACCTTCAAGAAAAGGGATTCAATACTTTGAATGTGGAGGTTTTGGGCATATCTCCATGGATTATGGTAACTTGAAGGTCAAGAGAAAAGGAAAGGTAGTGGTCGCCTCATCAAGTGATAGTGGAAGTGATAAAGATTCCTTAAGTGATGAAGAACTTGCAATTAACTGCATTGCATTTGGAGCCTCTTATATGGAAGATGTAGAAAAAGGCAACAAGGCCTTAAGTTGTGACTCTGAAGAAGAAGTTAAAGATAGTGTAGCTAGAAGTGATTTCCATGAAGCTACCAAGAGGGAAAGTGATGAGAGCATCTCATCTTCAAATGAAGAAGAGAATGAGAAACAAATAGAAGATGACTCAAGTAATGAGAGTACTTCATCACACTCCAACAAAAAGATTGGTGAAGGTATGGACCTTGAAGACTTCATCGAGTACTTTGAAGACTCTAGGTTGAAGAACAAAAGGGAGATTCAAAAATTGAAGGAAGAGAATCTCAAGCTTTCAACCAAGGTGACTCACTTGAATGAAGAAGTGAGGAGAGTCAAGGAAAGTGAAGACTTGTTGAAGAAGGAGAACCTTCAACTAAAGGCCAAGTTAGATGACTCATTGAAGATGGACTTGGTTGATGTGTCCAAATATGAGAAGGAGATTGAAGATTGCCACTAAAGGATGAAGGCAATGAAAGATGAACTTGTCAACAAAGACAATTCCTTGAAGATTGTCAAAGATAAAGAGATGAGGTGCTTTGAAGATTTGAAGAATGCTAAGATCAAGTAACCCCAAGCTCAAGGCAAAAGCAAAGCTTCACCTCCACAACATCCTAGGATGAAGATTGAACTTGGAGAGTCATCCAAGAGTGGCCAAATAAGGATGCCAACAATGAATAAAGCTCAACCTCAACAACCAAGAGCTCCACCTCCAAACTTCCCTCAACCAAGATTTCCTCAACCAAGAAGGCAAGCCAAGCAAACTCAACCAAGGAAGCATGGCAATCCGGTTCAACAACAAAGAATGAGATAACCGGCTCAACACCAAAGGAGACATCAAATGCAAGACAAGTCTCCAATAACCTCGCAAAGATGGTATGACTCCTCACTTTATACCTACTTGTCATTTTTTATGGTGTTGATGGGCATATTAGGCCAAACTGTCATAAGTACATTAAGAAATGTAGAGTTGAAAGCATGATGGAAAGGAATAGACTTAGAAGGGTCAATATGCATGTGCCTCGGAAATCTATAGTAAATGATCCTAGGAAGTCTAGTAACATGATGACCATGACCACTAGGAATGAAAATATGTCACCTAAGTGGATTATAAAAAATGAACCTGCATTCTATTGTGTTAACTTGTCACCCATAGACTCAACTAGGTCTAATATACTTGGTAGGTCTATAGGGGCTCATGTCTCCCATTGACTTAGTTTGAATTGACCCTATGAGATGAGCTCAAGCAAAGAGAGCAAACTTACATTTTTGAAATGTGCAAAAATTTGATATACTTTATGCTTCTTTATTAATTGCTTGAGATACTAGGTTGCATATATATGATTATATGGTATTTTTGTTCAATAAGTGTGTAATCTTGCTTTGTTTGTAATCCATGTCACATTTATGTTCAAACATGCATTTTTGGACTAGGAGAATTAATTGGGAAGTACTTTTGAATAACCTATAATTTATCTCCTTGACATGTGAACATGATTATGACATGCTTTAAATGATATGCATGAAATGCTTTTGATTGCTCTATGCAAATGTGTGTGAATGCAAATGAGAAGACTAATCAATAAGGATCTTGTATCCATGCAATCAATAAGGATTTTATATCCAAATTAGTCTTCTCTCTCTTCTTAATGGCTTGAACAAGACAACAACCAGTAAGGATTTCATATCCATTCAATCAATAAGGATTCTATATCCATGTCTTGTTTGGCCCTTAAGGATTGATATAGTTGTTTGTGTGTTGAAATTTTTTTTCGAAAAACTATATCATGTTTGCTTATGGTAAAAGGGTACAAATTGGTTTGAATTCTTATGGAAACCCTTTTGATGTTTGCTTTGCCAAATACCATTACTTGAACTTGATGTTATATGTCTTGCATGCAAAGCAACACCTTCACACATTCTCTTTAAAATAAAACTCCTTGAATCTCTCTCAATTATTCAAGTTGCATAAAGTTTATGTATATGATTATGCAATCATCTTTTATGCAAATAGCTCTCATTACTAAAGCAACCTGATAGAGGGAGCTCATTTGCCTATCTCATGACAAAAAGGGAAGAAGTCTTAAGAGATATAGAGGGAGCATTTTTTTATGCTTAGAGGAGAAGTCCTGGGAGAGAGTAACAGTTTAGAGGAAGCATTGCATTGCACTAAATTAAATTGATTGTATTGTTTTCTTAATGAAAATGCTTGTTTTTGTTTTGAACACCTCACATGCGCTTGTTCTTGGAAAGTGCCTCTTAGCTATTGTGTATAGGTGTGAGGATCTACGAGGAGATTAAAGACCTTGAAGACTTAGTATCTTAGGTTTCTCTTAATGTAACGTAGAATTACTTGTTAACCAATAGCTTTGTTTTCTTTTTGTGAGGATTTATTTGTGAGTAATGATTTTGTCATGAAATAGTCAAATGGGGAGATTGTAAGAACCTCAATTTTATGATTGGCTTATTTCATGACAAACCACATTGGGATTTTAATTTGTAAGGGTAGGCTAGGCCTTCAATGTGCATGATCAAGCTTCAAATGCATTCTCAAGACCTCAAGCTCAAGAGCACTTCAAATGTATATCACTTGTGCTTAACTCTTTGCAGAGATTTAATTGCACACACACACTCACTAGGCATGCATGTTTTATTCATCTTGCATTTGTGTTCATTGCTAATATGGGTGCATCCATTACATATCTCAAATGAGCACTTCTTTGTTTGTCTTAACGTGTGGTTGTTATGTTTTACGTTTTCCGTTTTGTGTTCAGAAACGTCTGTGCTTGCACGTTGGTGTGCTTGAGTTTTTAGTGCGTTGAGTGACCATTTGAGAAGGTCTCATTCTTCTCTTAGTTTGGTCTTTGGTCACATGGTTTTATTCCATGAGTTTGGGCATACTTGTTATTGTTCAAATCTGACATTTTGTCACTCATTTGATCATAACTCTTTCTACAGACATCCAAATCATATTTTATAAATTGGAGTAGAAAGTAGACTTCAATATATTTCCAATGGTATATTATACGAAAGATTTCGATGTCGTTTGATCATGGTTTGGGTTGCTCGAATATCGAGCTAATGCGTTGTCCTGTGCAATTCCAGTAGGTAGGTGATGTTCAGGTCGCCCTACTTAGAGCAACTTGTAAAGTCACTTTTTTTGTTTTACATTCTAGTAAGTCAGCGATGTACAGCCGCCATACGTAGAGCGACCTGTACAGCGACGTTGCCCAAAAATTGTTTTTAACATTTCCAAAACGTCATAGTTTCATCTAAGGCTTATATTTAAAACTCGTCTTCTTCCCCATTCGTTTTAAAGCTCTGAAATTCATATTTTTTTAGTGAGAGAAATTGACTCCAAGAGAGAGAGATCTCCAAGAACTTATCTTTACTTAACCAAACATTTTCTCATGAGCATTTAACATCATCCTAGCATCTTCCAAGCATGGGTCTATTGGGGTTTATGCCCTAAAGATGTAATTTGTAAATGGATTTATGAAATAAATAAAAAAGAAAAGTTCAATTCATTCTTGTTGTGTTGTTTATTTTATAACTTGTGCATATATTAACATCTTAGATTGCCGGATGTAATCTTGAACTGTGTATATGAGTTTCATATACAGATGGATAAAGTAAGAGACGTGCAATCTAAAGAGTCCATAGATAGCAAATAAAGCTGGATACTTTATTTGTAGTTAATCTATAGCTGCGGTCCATTCCGTAATGTACGGTGATTCTATCCTGAATCATTCATATGAGATATGGGAATTGAGGCACCTTGTATGATGTGATCATATAGTACTGGGCCATGATCTATATGAATCTCTCACCAATATCAGTTTACTGATGAGATTCATATATATCAACTAATGATGGCTATATGTGGGTGATCTTAATCCTGAGTGTCTTATCGACTCCTTCAGGTTAGATCATGGTCTTTGATATACCATGGGTGAAGTCAGATGCAATTCCTGATCAATATACTCTGTATGTTGGGATTGCGGTTTGGCTTGTGGCTGGGAAGGTTTGTACACAATAGTGGAATCAACTTCTTCTTGTGAGAAGTAGATGGTAGTTCCCTTAAGGGTTGATTAGGGGCTTAGACAATATGAG
Source organism: Dipteronia sinensis (assembly GCA_033220585.1). Classification (NCBI taxonomy): domain Eukaryota; kingdom Viridiplantae; phylum Streptophyta; class Magnoliopsida; order Sapindales; family Sapindaceae; genus Dipteronia; species Dipteronia sinensis. Next base: position 29,580,226 of record CM065642.1, read on the forward strand.
CGCTCTCCTAATTCCGTGAGAAAATAGGATTTATTGTTCATTAGAGAATCAACGGTACTTAAAGGATATATGTAATTAGAGGGGTATAACGGACATTATGACCCAGCTCTAATTATGAACTACTGTTGAGGATCACACCATGTGTAATAGCTATATCGATGGACACCGAGTAGTATCGGTCTGTGTAATAACGTCTGCAGTTGAGAGAGTGCAGCTTCGGGTTTTTAGTAGAATAACACTGGAGTTAATAATCAGAGAATATTAATTAAAGAGTTTAATTAATGATTCCAATGATTATTGTAGCTCAAAATACTGTGGGTCCATTAGGTCCCCTTGCTAGCCCGATCGATTTAGGTAACAAGGGTCACGGTCAATTAATTGGATTGTCCAATTAATTGTGTTTCGAAAGTGACACGTATTTATTCATGAATTAATTGAATTATGAGATTATTTAATTAATGAATAATGGTAATTAAATAAATTAAATAATAAGATTATTGAATTATATTATTAATCACTAAATATAGGGTGTTAGTTGATATTTGATTTTAAATAGAATAAGATAATATGATTATTTTATTCTATTAAATTACATATTTGAGTTTGAATTTAAAATGTTTAAATTCAAAATAAATATTTAATTATCTTTTAAAATAAAAGATATGAGATATCATTTTAAAAGATTTAGTTTTAAAATCAAAAAGATATCAATTAAAAGTTTCAATTATAATAAAATATATATATATATATATGATATATATTTAGATAACAAAAACAAGAAGGATGTGTATGCACAAATAAAAGTGTTTGTATAGGATACAAACAAGTGTGCGTGAATCAATATCGAGAAAAAAAAAAAAAAACGCATCAGTAAAAGCGATTGTGGCAATTGGTGTGGTAGTAAAAAAAAAACAAAGAAGTCAAAGAAGAGAAAACACATAGCTGTGCGTGAGAAAAAAAAAAAGGAGAAAGAAACTAGTGCTGTGCACTATTTTTTGAACTTATAAAAAAAAAAGCAATTGTTTACACGATGAAACGAACAAGAGTTGTTCTAGAAATTTTTTCTCTCGGAAGAAATTATTTCATTCTTCTTTTCTCTACATCCTCCAAAGTTTATGAGTACGTGACGCGCCCACACGTAGTTACCAGTTCCAGAAATAGCTAGGAAGATCAGTGGTACAGATCAGGATCATAACGTAAAGTGAAGGAGCCTCCAAACGTTGGTAAGGTTCTAAATTTCTTTTTAATATATTGATTACAATTTCATGTGTTTACATATTGTATGTATTAGTTCCGGAAAAAGAATTGCTATCCTAAGTTCACTGGTCCCAGATCGTTTATGATATGTATAAAAAATTTTAAAACCTATTTCCGCTGCGTTACTAGTGAACAGGGTTCCAACAACCTCTTCTTGTGTTCTTTGACTAGGTAATTTCTACATGACATGGAATCTCTTGTTTCATTCTTATGACATGTTTTCCTAGGATTAACATTTATTTGTTGATTAAATGCATGTCTCCTTGCTTAATGTTGTTTCTAACATGTTTGAGACATTGAATGTTGGTTGAGTTTAGTTTTCATTGATAACTAGCATTTAAAACCATTTTACCCTCTAGTTAAGTCACTATGCATTGCATTTAGACATTGTTGATTAGGACTCATTGATTGCATTCATTAATTGCATATTTATTGTCCTTGCCAATTTGTGTGACAACTTGTGTTGATGTGGCTTTGTTTGATGACTAGATTTTAGATTCTCACATCTTTATCTAGTTAAGTCTTTATGAGCATTCAAGAGAAGTTTCAGTGTCAAATGCAAACTATCCTTACTCCAGTTAAAAAATTGCGGGGATGCCTACGACAAATCTAAAGTCTTTATCCTGGTGGTACTTCAGAAGCTGATATTGTGAATATTTGTTAAAATCAAAGTTTTAGAAAAATTATATTTAATATTTAATTTTAACAATATATATTTGTATCATTTTGCAGATGATTTGAGCTAAAATATTTTAACACAAGATAAGAAATACAAAAAAGGATTCAAATTTGATCATGTTTGGCTCATCTTCAAAGATATGCAAAAATTTGCAGATAACGAAAGTGCAACATCAACCTTTCAAAGGCAAATAAGTAATTTTGTATCATCACAAGAAGACTCTCCAACTCCAGAGTCTCCCACATCGGTATCTCCTGGACTATCTTCATTTGCTCTAAATATAACTAATGATGACGTTGGCGGTAGTTCATCTCAACGGCCCCGTTGGGGTGAAGAAAGCAAAATTGAAAAGGAGGGCTGAGGAAGATGGTTCAAAAATTATTGACACCTCAAAAGATGGACAAAAACAACTCAAGGAAGTTTAAAAAAAAGCACCGAAGATAGGCAAAGAAATTACGATATTATGGAGAGGAAATTGGACCTGGAGGAAACCAAAATTGTAATGATGGATTTGAAAACCATAACTGACCCAAACTGACGCATGTTTTATGCATCATGAACAATTAAGAATTATGGAAAAACGAGCTCAACAACAAAGCTAGGGATCCCAAAATACATATGGGTCTTTTGGTTTGTTTTTCAATAATCTCGTAAGATCTAGAAATGGTCTTCCGGACTACTAAATCATTATTGTAATTTATATTGTGTTTTTCTTAATTTTAGTGTCTTCCGATTAGTGGTAATTTATTTTATCACTATGAAGTTTGTATTTCATTTTTAATGTTTTTATTAATTAATGTATTTAGCTTTAATTTCAGATGTTTTGAATTAAGTGATTTATTTAAAAAAATTCATTAAACATTTGGAATTATACACTCAAACATTTGGAATTATACACTTTATTTTAGTTTTCCATAAATGTTAATATCAATAATAATTAAATCAAAACAAAATCATTAAATCGTAAAAAGGACTAAATTGGAATAAATTTAATTGATTGAGGGTAAACCAAATGATTAAACAAAACCTTTAAACAAAGGATATAATTAGAATAGATTTTAATAAATAGGGTTAAACTGTAATTTTATAAAAGTTGAGGGATGAAAAAAAAGGAAATAGGGCACTTTTTTTTCACAAAATGAACAGATAAAGTGCAATACTGTTCATTGAAGCAAATAAAGCGCAGAAGATGGAGCTGGGTTGGAGTGGATTTTTTGCTCTAATATATATTTTTGCTCTATAATAGTGTTGGGTTAGAGATGCCCTAATTGAAAAGTCTTTTGGAAAGACTCTTCTTTTTCACTCCTCAAATTGTCACATAGATAAGTAAATAGACATTTGAATTATGAAAATAGAAGAGTTTTTTGAAGATGCTCTTATATATACACTAATACTAGATAACCCAAAAATTTAATCCAAATTTCATCTCAAATGATGTGGTAAGTGGGTTTTTCATTAACAACATCATCTCATATTTTGTATAGTGATGATAACTCACTTTTCACATCATTTGGGTTAATTATTTGGACTGCATAGAATTAACTATAGATTTTCTTGTTTTTTACAAATCTTCAAAACTAAAAATGTTACTTCAACCACTTGTTTAAAAAAAAAACAAAACAAAAGGAACGAGCATACAAAAAGGAAACACTATATACAGTTTTTCAGAATGCAAATAGATTACTCAAAAATAATATTATAGCAGTAAGATTGGAATAAGATTTCATTTCTAGTTTTCGTATCTTTTCATGTTTTGAATAAAATCCCAGAAAAAAAAAATCTTGAAACCAACCATTAGAGGGTGCAAATACGAGTACAGTTCTGCTCTTGAGGTTAACAGTAAGATTGGTTCAGTTTCTCGCTCTAAAATTAAATTATATTTATACTATAAAACTTGTATATCTATACATGAATCAGATATGAATTGCAGCTATACACTATATTCAACATGTTTCTCCATTTTAGGTACACATGACCCCTAATTAAATATTTACTTATTAGCAACAAAAAAAATCATTTGTGCTTCTTCTTCCCAGCAAGAATTGGTTGGATTTGCAAGTGCCTGTTGAAGGCCTCATTGAAAAGGAATCTAGTCTGGAAGGCTGAAATAATAGGGAGCCAAGCCAGAATAGCAATTGGTGCATAAAGAACAATCCCCATTCCATAGTCATATGCTTTACCAAGGACTTGCATAAAATCCCAAATTCCGCTATCCTCTATCTTCGGCCTCACTGCTTGTGCAATCTAAACACACCGAAAATAAATTTCAACCAAAAAGAAAACCTCCGACAATTAAAACAAAAACAAAAACAAACATGTTTAACTAGATGCTTACCAATATTAGACCCCATCCAGTTGGCAAAAATGCTAGACAACACACGATTATGTCCTTAAAAGATAGTTGACAGATGACAGAGAGTGAAATTATAGTTGATAGAATACCCAGGAAGAGGAATGCTTTGAAAAATCTGAACACAAGGTGATAATTAGCACTGAACTGTTGTTTTCCCATGTTCACTGCCTGCATATTGTTTTGAGATCGCGTCGTCAGTATTTCCAGTAAATCATGCATTGTTGTTACACAAAAGGTAATACACATTTGCTAAAGTAGAGATTTTTCAAGTGATTGCAACAAAAGCAACTTAAATCCATGTTGACCATATGCACTATCAAGTTAGGTGGAAGAATTTACCTTGACTGTTAGGAAAACTGCCAGAATTACAATCCATGAAAGCACATAAACCAAAAAGTTTTTGCTCTGTTGGGTGATGTCAAGGTGATAGACCAAACCATACTGATAGATAAAAAATCGGAGAGACAGAAGTATCTCAAACAACCTAGCGCCCAACCCTGAACGACGGAGATGAGCTTGCTCATCATTCCACCAAGACTGCCAACTTTTGTCTTGTTGAATTCCTATACCTCCTTGCTGCTTGATCCACTTATTCCAATCTTTCCAATCATCTACTATCTTATCCCAACTGAATCCAGACGGATTAAACAGAAAAGGTGCAAACAACCAAGTGATCGACATAAACCAAATGGAGTAAGTGATTAAAACATAAGCCATACTGCTCTGATAGGATCGCTGAAACAGATCGTAGACAATCAACAGAAGCAATAATTCAAATCCTTTAACAAAATGGCTTCGTGAGTATAATCTATAGTTCTCAGTGAAGCTGGCATGAAATACCACGACCTTGCGTCCAGTGGGTCTGTACTTAGCTCCCCCATGTAAAATTGTTCGGCCATAATAATGTATTTTTGATCCAAGGGAAAAAGTGAAGAAAACAGAAGCAAGCTGCAATTGCATGAGGATAAAATCTTTAAGCGCGGTAAGAAATCCTTTCTCAAGCCCAATCTCCATCACCATTGGTAAGCCTGTAAGGAGCCCAAGCTGAATAAATGATTGGGAGGCAAGAGCTGTTTCCAGTGATTGTATATTTCTCATTTTAGCCTCAACGAGTAGTGCCTTCTGCAACCCACTAAGAACAAGGTATAGCTGCCCGTAGAGGAACACATAAATTCCAATCACTGAAATCTGTATCATTTAATTAGTTTTAAACTGATTAGCACATTGATTGATAAGAGTGAGAATCAGCAAATGCTGAATACCAAAGATGAGAGGAAAGGCAACATATAGAACTGCATAATCTATATTTAAAGGCTGAACAAAAGACATACAGTGAAAAAATAAACTCAAAAGATCACGTCAGGGTTCAAACTATATTACCAGGCTACTGAAATAAAATCCAATAGTTGTGAAGTAACAAGACAGCATCCGGAAAAAATCAAACCGACGGCCAAGGCGGTATATGTCACGGCTCAAAGTTTGTTCACTGTTCCCATTGGCCACTTTGGCTTCAAACTTTGAGATTTGATTTAAGCCTACATCACGACCTTTGCCTACTTGCAGATACTCATGGTATGTGACATTTCCCCGTCGTAAGGTAGAATTAAACCCTAAGTGAGATGAAATTCAAGTCAACAGCGAATCAATTTTGATATTATGGTTAGGATATAACATTTGGAGATGCTGTACTGTACCAGCAAATACATCCTCGCTCAAGTTAATTGTTTTTGATGCTTTGCTAATGCCCCCTCTTGTAATGTGAAATACCCTATCAAATACATCAGGATGTCCGTAGTGGAATCGTACCCTGCAGATAGCCGAGATAAAAGTTTAAGACTAAAGCACAAATACATAGGCATAACAAACATACAACCAATGGACGAATATGCAACTGACAAGAGTAATTCAGCAAGGTGTAATTGGCAATCATTTGGTGTACTAAGCTTTCTCTAATATAGAATAATAAAAACACATACTTAAACAGATGAACAGGTTCATGCACACATGTAACTTTTAGATTCTTTTGGGCATAAGCTTGAAGATTATGGACATCCATTACCTGAGAGGATTGGCAAGAAGCCGTTGACCAATGGTAACAAAGCTAGTCTCTTGGTATGACATGAACCATGCTAGAGAAGAAACGCTGCAGTTGGGAACCAATTTAAGATTATCAGTCCATAAGATCTAAAATCACTAGTATACCCTTTTAAGTCAATGAACTGTAACGTGCAGTACTGGTAAATATTTTCATCATAAACTATGAGATGCAGGTATCATTTACTTGTCTGAACAACATTTCATAATGAAACTTGCATGGCTCAAAACTGTAGCTTACTAGAAAACCTATATATATGAAGAAATTCACAATATCATTACATTTTAAAGAACAAATTACTACATAGATTCAATTCCTCCAAAAACTAAACTGAAATTAAACCGGATTATTCTGGAGATCTGAAAACATCAAGCAGGTCCAAGTCATAAGCTTTCAGATCTCAAAATAATATATAGATGTGATCCTTTATATAGCCTTTGGTAGTTCTACGTTGGTTCTACTATAAAATTTTTATTGGGTAAAAGCCAATAGCCATATAATGTTTCTGCTCAATTTGATTCTTATGCGCTGCAGTAATTCCTCTTAAATCACAAATAATTCATACATTTTTAGCCATATTCACTTTTTACTCTTAGCACTTTTCAAAATACACCTGTGTCCACTTTTCCTACTTTACGGGGGATCCTCCGATGTGAAACGCCGTGGATTTTTTTCTTATATATATATATATATGTGTGTGTGTGTGTGTGTGTCTACTATTAGAAAAAATCATTATTGAAAATGTATGAATTTCAGCATATGTTCTAATGATACATTTAGCCAGTAACTTCATACGACTTGACGTCTTGACCAATTGAAATTTTTAGTTTAACAATAATGCTACACAATCCAAAATATTAACTCAAATGATCTGGCAAGCAATTTGTCTTTATCTTAGTATTACTACAACATCCCCATGATTTATATAGTAATGGAATCACTTGCCACATCATTTGAGTTATTTGTTTGGATTGTGTAGCATTAAGGTAAAATTGAAATTTTCTTTAAATACTTGTGTTATGTTTCTGATACAGTTGGTAGATAAACTGAAAGCATCCACGTTGATGCTAATCCCAATATGAAGCTTTTCTCCCTGCCTGCCCCACCCAACAACCACAACGTCTTTTGGAAATTACAATCAAAAGGAGGTATATGTTGTTATGTTCACATCTTTATGATATTTTGTGCAAAGGTAAATATTCAAAATTTATGAACACGTGAATTGTATATGGATATAGAAGATATGCATGGAGACAATGATTGATAATTCAAAAACATGCATACTTGGACGTAGATTTTACAGTAAAAGACTCAAGTTACCATAAATAGAACTTGCAAAGGTAACTTATCTGAATCTTCCAGATCGTCACTTAATCTCTCTATTTAGTGTTTACTCATGCAGGCACAAGATGCAGTATTATAACTTATGGAATCACGGGATCTAACCTCCCTGTGAATATGTGTTCTCTCAAACCAAGTATTGTAGGAGGCCGCCGTCCATGGTTCCGAAGAAATTCTTGTAAAAGATTTCTCATTTTCAAAGCCTCCTCCAGATAATTATCCTGAATAACCAGAAACCGTAAGAAAAAGATCCATTGTAATCATTAACTTTTAGCAACCAAAGCAAAAGCATACTTGATTCATATCAATTGTTTGTAGAGCTTCACCGCGTGTGAAAATTATGGCATGATTTTGATTTTCAGGCTTCCCTTCTCCAATATTTTGTGGACCAGGAAGCTTTATGCGATAAATTTCCTGCAAAAGATAATGATATACATATATATATATATATATATATAAAAGTCAGTATAAGTAGACTAAAAAACTACGGGGCGTAAGCAAGCACATTTTTAGAGTAAATGAGTTTGCAGCTCAAAATATATGTTATACGCTTTCTAGTTATTTTTCAATTACATGGGTACTAATCACCTTACTTCCATGGTTCTTTACAGACATGAACAAACACTAATCGATGAGACCAACGAATTCATACCATGATTTAGAATAAAAAGAACAAAAAAGGCTTTTAAAATTTATTTGTACATGCAGGGGCAGGGCAGCCACCCCACGGCTGCACAGCCCACAAAACTCCAACAAAAATTGTGGACAATTTGCACCAACTTCCTCCTAGGTTTGAGGTTTGACAAATTACACTAAAAATAAATTTTGCCTAAATTGACATCACCTCCCACGTTGTTAATGAGTCCCTTCACTGAGTTTGATATTAAAAAAACAGAATTACCCTTGTCATAATAAATTAATAATACCAAAATATTAAATACCCTTATTCAATAAATATAAAAATAAAAGTAAATTTAATAAAAATATAATAACTTAATCAAACCATCTGTGGTCCTTTACACCCCTCTTAACAATTTCATCACCATTACCGTTTGATCAACATCTTTGTCAGAACTTATCAATATCAAACCAAGTATATACAAGATACAACCATAGCTAGATATCATTTGTCAACCAATCGATAGATATGGGCTTGTGTTTGAAGATCATTCTGGTCTGGATGAAGAACATGTTGGTGGGTTTATTGGGTACTGGCATATGAAAAAAATAAATAGACAGAAGCCCGTTGAAGAGGAGGCTTTCAACGCCAACCGACACTTCTCTATTGGTATGGGACTAGAAACTTATCCTCCTCTCGGACAAACAAGGCATCGAAACCTCCCCTTGTTGCTGAGGAGGCCACTGGCCCATTGTCTACATAATTTTTAATATATATTTTTTATCTTGTTTATTTTTAAGTTATTATTACTTTTTTATTAGTTAAATTTTATTTATTTTATTTTCATTCATAAAATGACTAATAACCCTTTTAACTTATCACTTAATGAAACTTAATGAGATCCATCAAGTGATCTGTTTGTTTTTTAAAGTGATTTCATTTCCTTTGGACTCAAGAGGAGATGGACAGATCCTGTCATTCAAATTTCATGGGGTATGATTTTATCTAAGGTATATCGAATCGAAATGAAAGCAAGTTAGTTCTCATTTTGGAATTTATTGACCGCTAAAACAAGTCTATCATATGTAAATTTATCCTAGAATTTGTTTTTGTCAGCAATCTCTAAGTTTGATATTGGTTGCCTACATTACTTTGAAAAACTTTCTTCCAAGTAATAAATATCATCACCTAAATGGGCAGAAAACCTAATGCAATGTGCATAGTGATAGGCTTCCCACAAAAAATAAAATAATAATAATAATAATACAAAAAAAAAGGGTAGGAGTACTCAAACTACATACACTATGAAATAAACAAAAATATGATATTAATGACCAAAACAATGATTTTTTATTGAGTATGAACTACTCTGAAGTATTAGCCTAAAGATTTTCAAAGATGATTCCCATAACAGTATGTCAATAAAAGCATTGCAGATATTAAATAAGTGAAAAATGTTATCAAATTATGCCAAAAAATGTCAATGTAGTGCTTCTACATCTTTTCCTCATAAACCTTAATTTTTTTTTTTTCAATTCTATATTCAACTCATGCAATTAATTTGGAAATTTTCTCCCAAAAAGGTTCATTCGCATTATCCCAACAAAATTAGCGATCACTTCAAACAAATTGCATTATTAGTCTTTCTTGAGCTAGCATAAAATCCAAGCTCAATCTGGACTTTAAATGCTCTAACAGAAACAACTATCACCTGATCCAAACCATTGACTGCTTTAAGCAGTATAGAAGAATAAACCTTTCGAGGCTTATCTGCCACAATCTCTTCTTTCTCTTCAACATAAGCAACACGGAGCGAGGGGTACCTTCAAATAATAATTTGGGCTGTATTAGATGACTTCTAAAGTATGTCCTAGACTGAATTTTGAATTTCTGCAACTTTTTCTTTTGTATTCCGATAAAAGATTACCTAATCATCAAGTCAAGTATGTCCTGTGCATGAGGGTCTCCGGAAGATTTTTGTGAACCAAACATTTGACAAGAAATAACATATGTAAATTTCAAGTCTGATAATGCATCTGCAAATTGACGATTGTTTCTTTCAGCAGCTTCATAGCCTTCAAGAATATCTGGATAAACAGGATCATCAAAAGGCATAACACTTTTAGTGATAATCTATCGGCATCTTATATAAGCAGTTGAACAGTTTTGTTAAAAAGGGAAGGAATATTGTGTCAACAAGGGGATCACATACAAAGGCTGCTAATTACTGTTACTGCATTAAACATTAGTACATTACAAACCTTCATCTTCAGCCATGTCAAGAAACGCCTGTAATTTTAAGGCTTCTCTATAATACATCATTCCTCTAACTGTGGAAACCAAAGAACAAGAGGTTATATTTTGATAAATACATTAAGTTAATGGATCAGAAACCAATTACATGAGAATATATATATATATATATATATGTATATATTAGTAACTTTTTAATGCAGGATCCCACGCAAATTTTTCATGCGGTTTCACTGATTCCAACCAGTTGGACTCGGTGTAAAATTTATTTCACTGATTCCAACCAGTTGGACTCACACTGATTCCAACCAGTTGGAATTAGTGAAATGGCAAATTTTTTGTGCGGGATCCTACACTTGAAAATTTCTTTATATATATATAATTCTCTAGTCAAATCTAGTTATGAAGTTTTTCGTTAGGACCCAATGATTATCATATGTGCTAATCTGAATCTTAAAGGATTATCACATAATCCTTAGGTCCCGACAAAAAACCTCAAGACCACCAGACCCGACTAGAGAAGGGGAGAGAAAGAGAGAATTCTCAAATGTAAAATGAAATAAAAATGATAATAAACAAAAATGAAATATAATTACTGAAGAAGTTAAAAGAGTTAAAAAATGGGAAAACATAGCAGAATGTAAAGAAAAATAGTTCTTGTATCCAAAAAATTTTCCCCAACCATATCTTATTTATCTTAAGATCCATACAAAAAACTAATCAAAATTAATAAAATTTCATCATGATTTCATCAAGGTATGGATAGGCCACGAATTTTTTATGCGAGATCCTGCACTTTATAATTTCTATATTTCAGTTTTTATCTCCTACAAATTTTAAAATATTAAAATGAAAACAAAATCCAAAGAATGAATTTGATGAGATTTTTGTATGAATGATAAGAAAAATGAAATACTATATTATATTAGATATCCTTTCCTTCACCTGATCTGCTTAAAGTTTGCCCCCGAAAAGAAGCCCAATTTCTAAGCTCTTCCTCCTTGCCTTCATCTTTTAAACGGTCCAGATTTTCACACCCCATCCGTTCCAAAAAGTTTTTCCATTCATCTAAGATAAACAGAGGAGCTATGTACTTCAAGTTGCATCCTAATAAAGAGACTGAAAAGATTATTAAAGAAGCCCTACTCTCTCACCTGGATAAATTTGTTGCATGTAGAAGATGATGGAAACCTGTTCTTTGCTTGAGTGTAGTTCATTCATTGAAAAGTTAATGTCTTCCAAGTAGTGTGGCGTAATAATACTGTACTAGAGAATACACTGAATCAAATAAATTTATTGACTAAGCATTACTCAAAATTTAAAAATAAAAATAAAATAAAAATAAAAATAAAAAAACCACTGCATGCTGCTTATAGCATTATTGTAATGAGAAATGGGTTCTACAAGTTTGAAAGGTTTTCTTTGATTGGTTTTTGGGCATGTTGATCATTATCACCATAATGATGCTTGTGTAAGTATAATACATCAATCATCCCACATTACAGTATATTGATAACAAGACACAAGTTAAATATGTCTTAGTAATTTTTCACCCAGCACTATGAAGTTCCACCATTAGTTTAGAATTTTCACAGGGAAGTGGCATTGCTATAGAATGAAATGATATAAAATAATTAAAGACAATATAAACTAGAATTGCTAAATGTTATAATTATGGTTAGATGTAATCATGTAATGTAAGCAAAATTACAAAAATCTTATTAGCATCTTCATGGAGAACTGAATGTCTGAATCTACTTTCTTATGTCATAAGTTTTTGAATATTTCCCACACAAATAGTAGTTGTCCTTATAAAAATTTATAGCTAAAGCTTGATGTTAAATTAGTCCATATATGTTCTATATTTTAACAAATTACTAGCTGAAGACCACAGTCATTTATCAATTTTGGCAGTCTGGCGGGTGCATTCATGTAGGAAGGCAAATTTAAAGAGATAAAATGCCCTTGAATATAATAAAAAATGGAAATAAATGGTTGTCAGCAAGAAACAAAAGGGAAAGCAGAATTTATTGAACCTGAATGACAGCATATTGCGTACTTTAGGAGCATTAGGCATATCCATAAACAGTGAAGTAGCAAAGAAAGAGATGCGCCTCCGTGCTTCTAAGTTTGCGGGTATGTCCATTGCCTTGTCTTTAACGGTAAGCAACAAAAGAAAACGCTTAATCTGCAATCCAAAGTTAAAGAAAAGAAAGTGGTTATTACATCTCTCATGTTCACCTGCAAATATGCATTTGTGGTTTTGTACATGCTTAAATATTATTGTATGACCCTCGCCTATCAACTTAAATTTTTGTTAGTAACCATCGAATCTAAAAACTTAAGCTGATCCAATAATAATATTTAAGCACTCTAACACACCCCCTCACATGTGAGACCAACAAGCTTGCCACGTGGCTTGAGCCCAAATACAAACACAACAAATTCAGATAACAAATAACAAATTCAAATAATCACATGGTGATACTCGAACCCGGGACTCTTGGGACAACAAGTATCTGATACCATGTTAACAACCATCAAACCTAAAAGCTTAAGCCGGTAGAAAATTGCACAACAATAGTATTTAAGCACTGTAACAATTTTAAAGTATAGTGATTACTAAAAAATGATAACAGACTAACTTTGTGCTACAAAGTATCAAATCAAAGTTGAGTTCATAGTTCTGACCTAAGTATTTGTGAGGATGCCGCCTAAAATAAAGACAAATGGCGAAAAGGAAGAAATTATGATGAAAGAAATAAAAAAGAATACCTGTTCATTGAGAGAGCAAGAATCTGGCATGGGAAACTTGATTGAATCATTGGCAGCAAATAACTGAGGTTCAATTTTTTCAAAAGAAAAATCCAGTGCATCCTGCTGATGAGATGAGTTCAACATATCCAATACTCTGCCCATTTGGAACGAAACTTAGCAAACAGAAAACTCTAAATCAGTATTAAAATGGAAACAGAGACTGACAGCACAAAACCTGGAACCAGTTGTCATCATATCATTTGCTACAAGCTCAAAGATATCCTGGAGAACTTTCACAACTTTACTATGATGAGCTTCATTTCCCTCAACCTTAAAATATGACATGCAAAAATTATCAAGGTTAAGTATTTATTAAGAAACAATAAACTCCGGTCAACATTTGAAATTCAGCTTTGCAATGCAACAATTACCAGAAGTTCAACTAACTCAATACATTTGGCTTGAAGAGCAAGGAGCTCACTCATCTTGAAATCCTCAAGAAGACTTGATCCTTCAATACTTCGTTTAATTTCATTTTCAATGTTGAATATAAGCCTAACAACCAAAGCAAGATGCACCGGTATTTAACAAAATTATAGAGTGAAAATAAAGAGCAAACATAATTGAAGTTATTTTTAAGAGAAACACAACATTTGTAACTCTCAGCTTAAAAGAAAACACCAAATAATTAAAGTTATAACTCTCAATTTCTTTAGAAGACAGAAAAACTAAACATAAACAACTTTTTTTTAGTAGGAAACAAAAATTTAGGGCTCTTTTGTTCTTTTTTTTTTTAACATAAACAACTGTCATACAGCACTAGCTGAACCTTAATGGATAACTCACTACAGATATGCGTCATTAGCTTTGGTCAAAAACTTTAGTCTTCTGTACCTTTTCTCCAGATCGCCCACAACTAGAATTTCAATGATGTACTTCAGTGATTCGTAGCACTCCTTTACAGCACAGTACATGTACTTATCTTTTCTGAGCTTTCGGAGAAGGATCTCATCCTTCCCAACAAAATCTCTTGCAATGCTCAGTGCCGTTGAAAACTAGCAGAAGTAGGGATATGTTGATAGATTAAAAACAAGCCAAAATCACAAATATCAGAGCTATGAGACTACCTTATTTGCTAGGAGGAATATAGGCCAACGAAAAATGCCAGAGAATAACTTTGATGACATAGGTATTGTCATCAGATCCAACTCCCTGTTCTCAGAAACATATTTTAGAAGGCACTTAGTTAAAAAAAAAAATGAGAGAGAGTAAAAAAGAAAGAAAAAGACACGTTAAGAATGAATCAAAAACATATTATGTCACCTGTTGCTTATCAAGTCCTCAGATCGGAAAGTGTTGACAATTTGGTTCCAAACTAGAACAAATTTGGCTTCAACCTCTTTTTCACACTCATGTTCCTGAAAAAGAATCCACCGAGCAATCATGCTGACAGAACAGGATATCATTCAAGTAATTTCATAGCAACATTGCAAGGTCTGAATCTCATACCTTACGAAATCTCCTAAATAGACGTTTTCTTTTTTTCTTTTGATCATTTCTTGGTGCTGGAGGGATAAGGCAAATGTTGAATGCAGAAGGCAACGTGTGAAATCTACTTCTCAGCATTCCTAAGGTTCGAATCTGTAATAAACAAAAGTGATTAGTTCACTGCAATGTGATTTTGAGCACAAACAAATACATCTTACCTCACCAAGATGATGCAATATGCCATAAAGTCCACCAAAGATTGCACAGAAAACAGAATACCATATCTGTGTGTCCATGAAATACACCTGAAACAGGTTTCAAGCAAAATAAGTCAAATGTGTTCCAAGGGCATACATTTCACTTAGAAAACTTCCTTAGTTGATATTTTATTTTAAACTTCATTTTCCATTTTCAAAAGTAAGCTTGCACTGCAGTTCTATTATTGCAGTTACCAGCAAAAACTGAACATCTACCAACAACAAAAAGTTTCATCCAACAAGAAGTACTAAAGCAAGAAATTGAATAAAAATGCTATGATATTTTAAGCGTAACTCACAACTATTATGGGAGCCCATACAGCCACAATTGCACCAGCATTACTCTTGACTACAAAATGTGAAAAGATTTTCAGTAAAAACATCAATAACAATCAAGCTTAGGTTCAAACTTGGAAAAATGCAATTAGGAAAAATTGGAGAATACCTTTTGGAAAAAGTTCATGCCAATCATAATTTTGCACACCAATTTTCATTATCAGTCTTGTAGGTGCAATGAGAGGCTTTATCTGCATCATTATATCAGGAGTTATATGAAATTAAATGCCTTGCATGTGGAAATTTTAAGTGAGTCTCAAAGTCTAGATTTATAAAATATCATTGCTAGATGCACTGAAACCAACCAACTAACAAGCAGTAGTATTAAAAGAAAATTAGATATTAATAATGTATTTGTAGCTTGCTAATATTCGTCCAACAATAATTTCTTCTTTCTATCCTTGCATCTTCATCTTCACTAAAGAATCTCTAGAATCTTGATTAAAATATTTATACTTAAAAAAAAAAAAAAAAAAAAAAAGGAGGTGGGGTGGATGTGCCTTTTTAGGTGATTCTTTATGGCATGTGAAAAGTTGCTCATGAGAGACTGGCACATGGCAGACTAATTGTGCTTGGAAATACGAATTTTTATTAAATACTTTTAGCTTTGAAGAATACACAAAAACCAAGATAAATTTAGTTCTACCTCTGGCTTAATTGGTCCGTGACATAATTTGCAGTCAAATTTAGAGACAATTAGTGTTGGAAGAAAAATTGGATCTGTCCAACTGCAAATATGCTTGATATATCAAATATTAAAATGCGGACCATAATTTGCAGTCAAATTTAGAGACAATTAGAGTGTTGGAAGAAAAATTGGATCTGTCCAACTGCAAATATGTTTGATATATCAAATATTAAAATGTGCAGGGTTCTTGTTTTTATTAGCACATATTGGTGCTTGATTTTTGTAATTGTCAGCTGTCACCAACATAATAATTTGAGTCTTATTAGCACCACCTAAAGTGGATTTTGGACAAAAATACCATTACTTCTCTCCGCAAGGGAAACTTTCTTCAATTCAAGAGAGAGAGAGAGTTGATCTAGAAACCAAAAAAGAAAAAATTGATCTGGAAACTAAAAAATGTTAGAGGTCGTTTGTTTTTTTGTCTGAAGACTGAACAGTCCTGAATTTTTCTGAAGACTGAATAGGGATTGAAATCTGAATTTGAATAACATGTTTGTTTTTTTTTTCTCACATCTGAATGTATTGTTAACACGTTTGTTTTTTAAAAGTAAAATTGTCTGAAAATAAATAATTTTACATTTATACCCATATTAAACAATTATACATATAATATGAAATAAAAACAACCCAAAAGTCATAATCATATATGAACACATATGATCATGATCTTCTTCCTCGATTACAAATAAACTTTATTTTTACTAAGAAAAGAAAAAAAGATTATTTTTAAAAAAAATAAAAGGGGCAGCGGGAAAACTCACACAAAACATTCTAAAAAATAATATATAAATACATCACTTTAATATCATAATAAAGTATTGATATTATACACCAAAATAAGAAGTGATTAGGGTTCTTTTTTATTTTTAAAACTATTTAATATAAGCAATATATTAAAATAAAGATTTATGTACCATATATAATTATGATGAAATTGAAAATATGTTATATATGGGGGATAGCATCGGAAGAAAAGATTTTGGATTGCATTTAATGCAATTCAGTGATTTGTAATTAAGTGAAAAGTCAGGATTTTTTACTTTTTATTTTAAGTTGTTTTTTGGTATTTTGAAGTTGTTTGACCACTTATAAAAACAAACAAAACAACTTAATAATTATGATTTAGACCCATTAAGTTTTAAGTGGAAAAAACAAACAACCCCTTAGTAACCATCCGACCCAAAAGCTTAACCTATCAGGAAATAGCCCAATAATTGTATTTAAACACTCTAATAATTCACCCCCTCACGTGCAAAACCAACTAGCTTGCCACTTGGCTCGAGCCCAAACACATATTCAAATTCAGAACAAATACAAATTCAGTCAAACCCAGGACTCCCGGGTAAAACGAAGGTCTGATATCATAGTACACATCGGACCTAAAAGCTTAAACTATTAAGAAGAAGGTCTAACAATAGTATTTAAGAACTTTAATACAAAAAATAAAAAGAAAAAAAAATGAGAGAGAGAGAACAGATTTGGAAACCTAAAAAAGGAGAAGCCAAAAAAAATCCTAACACACAAAAAAAATAAAAAATAAAGAAACTATAAATAAGGGGTCGTTTGTTTTTTCTACTTAAAATTTAATAGGTCTGAATCATAATTATTGAGTTGTTTTGTTTGTTTTTATAAGTGGTCAAACAACTTAAAAATACCAAAAAAATAACTTAAAACAAAAGTTAAAAAATCCTGACTTTTCACTTAATTGCAAATCACTTAATTGCATAAAATGCAATCCAAAATCTTTTCTTCCGATACTATCCCCCATATATAACATATTTCCAATTTCATCATAATTATATATGATACATAAATCTTTATTTTAATATATTGCTTATTTTAAATAGCTTTAAAAATAAAAAAGAACTCTAATCACTTCTCATATTGGTGTTTAATATCAATACTTTATTATGATATTAGGGTGACATATTTATATTTTTTTTTTTGAGTAATTTTTTGAAAAAAAAAAACTTTTTTTTCTTTTTTTAATAAAAATGAAGTTTATTTGTAATCGAAGAAGAAGATCATGATCATATATGTTCATATATAATTATTATTTTTTGGTTGTTTTTATTCCATATTATATGTATAATTGTTTAACATGGGTATAAATGTAAAATGACTTAGTTTCAGACAATTTTACTTTTAAAAAACAAACGTGTTGACAATATATTTAGATGTAAGAAAAAAAAAACAAACATGTCATTCAAGTTCAGATTTCAGTCCCTATTCAGTCTTCAAAAAAATTCAAGACTGTTCAGTCTTCAGATAAAAAGACAAACGACCCCTAAGTCTCTTAATTTGACCAACACTTATTTAATAGTCCTGGCTTGGCCGAGATTTATTAAGCCTGATCCAAGCCAATAGTCTCAACCAAAACTTTCATTTCATTCTTTTATAAAAAATGAAATAAAAAAAATAGTTTCGACAATAACGTGATCATGATGTCACAGAATTTTCAGTTTTTAATCCACAAAAATAAATGCTACCAAAACACATAGAAACTAAATTTAAAGTTGAAGAAATAATTAATGTGTAAAAAATGTTGATTTTAGTGTGGTGTCACAAATGCAAATCATACATCTCGCAAGATGAATGCTAGTCAAAGTTCAATAATCAGAGTGTTCTAACCAAGTAGTGTTTTTAATCACCAAACTAAGATTTCAGAATTGTCTTGTTGAAATTTAGAAATAAAATGAGTTTTGTAGATATAGAAGATGAATAAAGAGTGAATAATAAAGGGGAGATAAAGAGAAATAAGCAGAAGATGGGGAAGGTGAGTTGACACCTTATCTATATTTATTCAAGGGTATTTTTGTCAGTTTATTTACTATGGTGCTAATAAAATTCGAGTTATTAAGTCGATGGCACACCAAAAATCAAGGCCCATTTGGAGCTATTCATCCCTATTCCCACAATGTGCATGTGTATGTGTGTATTTCCTATCAAAAATATATATTTTAGTGTGTGTATTTCCTGCAAGTTCTTAGATTAAAAGTACTTAAATCTTTGGAGTCTTTCAAAAAAAAGTCCCGTTTCGCATTTTATGCTGATTTAAAGTAGTTACCTGATTGTCTGTTCTATTGGAGCACTTACAAGTTACAATATAGTACTCACCTCAAAAATGTAGCTAAATGAAAATTTGCTGAGCAGTACTAGTATCCAAAACAATGTGTACCTGCATATTAAAAAAAATACATCACATCAAGGAAGAATTGATAATTGACAATACACCAAAAAAGCATCAAAATTGGGAGGTCAGGTATACTTGAATTGTGAAACCTGTGTTTCCTGCATCCCACAGCCAACATATAATCTAGGCTGCATGATGAAAAAAACAACTATAAGGAATTCTAACAAAGTTCAGAACCAATGAACAATACAATGAAAACTTATGACAAAAAGAATAATCTGCATAAGTGCCTATTTTTATTCTTGTTCAATACTTAAATAAGAAAATAAAAGTAAATGATTACAAGATATTGCAATTTAACAAAGGCCAGAATCAACATAAGACAATACTAAAAAATGATACAAGAGGATTCTGAAAAAGGATATTAAACCTGTGTCCACCAAGAAAGCATTGTGCATATCCGGAAATTTGAGGTCTCAATGTATTTGCTAACGGCAGGAACAAAAAATAATACCAACTCAACAGCATTAGTCATCAAGTATATTGTGACCCCAACCATATAGGAAGAAAAACATAATTCTCCAAGCCAGCCATTGTATTGTGCAGAATTAGTTGAATAACAAGTATAATTCCTTCTAGAATTGGCATACAACACAGGAAGTACAATAGTCCATATCACAGCAACAACCAGCTTCAACATGTATTTCTTTTTTTGAGAGGATTCCATTGTACATCTGGCTTTCCATGTAAAACTGATGTCAAAAATTGCTGAAAGTCCAAATCACTTTTCAAATTAGATTTCGTTATTTTCTATTTAAATGTATTTACACATTCATGCATGTACATATGTTTGTTTAAGCAGGCAGATGAATATCTATGAGTTTATGTTCACAAGCAGGTCATCTCTACTCACATAAGGAAGAAAAGAAGAAGAGAACTGAACACTAGAACAACAGAATGCTAGTAAGAACAAAGAAACGAACAGATAATAAGACAACACCAAACCAAAATGATAGATGTGCAGAACTTTGGTCTTCAGGATGAGAATATGAGAGAGCAAGAAAGAGAGAATGATGCTACTTAAACTCTAGAACACCGGAGAATTAGTATGTATAAAAAATAAACAAAATATATAGCACAACTTCCAGAAAAAGGAAAATTAAAAGGCACAACATAGTTGTTGTGGACAAAAATGTTCAGATTATGAGCGCCCACAGAATGACAAAATTACCTGAAGTTAACCCATTATTCAAAAAAGATAACAATGACCAAATCAACTGACTATGAAAATATGATTGTACAAAAAACTTGATCAATCAAATCCAGGATTGGCATACAATGTACAGGAGCATGCAAGGGCATACCACAAATCAGGGCAAACAGCTCCCCGGTTGTTTCTAAAAAGACGGCAATATTCATGAAAACTGACATGTTAATTACATTTCATGGCACTAAGGTCACTAATACCAAACCAACCAACCATCCCTAAATAATGAATTGTTTTAGGGCCTGCGCGCCCCTTTACTTTCGCTTTTCTTTTCCCTGATTCCCTCTCTTGTTTTTTCTTTTGTTTCTTTTTTATTTATCTATATATGGTTTTGTCCATGGGTTTTTCAACATATGATCATATGTGAAGCTTTTTCCCTCCAAGTCATTCCGATTTTATCTAAAATACGAATTATTTCAGCCATGATTACTGGTCTTTCCCAAACAATTATGTAAGTAATACGCAAAATAATAGCATACACAATACCTTGCATCAGTTTGAGAATTGCAGATGTGATGAATATGCTCAGAATGTCCTCAAATATTAATGCATCAAACATTTGAAGTGGAGATCCCAAATCATGGCAAGCCATAATTATCATTGCCTGAAAAAACATTAAAAAAATAATGAAAGAAAGAAAATTGGTGAGCAATAAAAACAACCTTTTAGAACATCATGATGACTTCAAAACTGACCTGAAGGGATAGAATAAAAAAGCTCCACATTCTATCAAAGCTCCTAAAAATCTGCCAAAAGGAACGAATCTCTACAAAATTTGTCTTCCCTAGCCAGTTTTGTTCACGATTTTCTTCTACAGTAGCCTGTGGGAGGAGATATTTATGTGAGAGGTAGATAATGACAGTTTTCAATATGTAGAAATTAGAAACGAGTTTTAAGGGTAAAATCTATCAGTCTTGCTTAAGATCTTTGGGCACTAAAAGCATGAAAATAGAAAATAGTAAGTTACTGACCGTCGTGGTTACCAGAAGCAAGAAGAATGATAGTCTCAAATAATGCCAAATAAATTAAATAAACAATTAAACATACACAAAACAGATGCACATACATACATACATAACATATGCGTAACTAAATGTATGGGTTGCATAAATATACATCCATGAACAAATATACATACATACATTCATCCATAACACATATATCATTGAAATACAGACCATGAACAACTACAGCCAGAACAACACATACATAAAAAGATAGATACACACTACACACCCATTATTGATAATTGTACATCTTCAAATTCCTTCACATAATATTAAACAACTTTTACAAATTATCTTAAATGCCTCGCCACTTGCAGTCACAAAGAATAATTTTTCAATATAATAGATAACAATTAATAACATTATACAGAGAGAATCCAAAGTAGCATTTTAACTGAATATATCAACTAGTTGAAAATGTCCTACTTAAGCACTCACAATGTGCAAGTCTGACCATGCAAAATTAACTGTTTAATAAATGAAATGTCATGTTACTAGGCAAAAGAAATTTCCCACCTATGACCAAAATGGTATCTTGAGATCTCTTAGAAGTTTTTATAGCACAGTCCTCTCATCTACTTTTAGCCATAATAATAAAACCTAGTAAGGAAGAGCAAAAAACACTTTAGAACATGATCATTACAGGTAGTAGATATTAAAATCTAACTTTTAGACTGCGTATAAGTTCAACTATGCTCACTAAAGCCTTGTCTACTATTAATATGCTTAATAATCTCTTCAACTAGTCAGAAACAAGGAATGTTCTGAAACAAAAATGGCTGAGGTTATAGATGAATAGAATGCTTTGTATGTTAATATAATGTCTAAACAACTCATAAATCACTTAATTTGAAATTAAGTGCTTATCTGAGCAACATGATTTACCCCTTGTTCTTCATCTTCCTTTTCTTCTCCCTCGCTTTTTTCATTTACAACATTAGGTGATCCCTGAGCATTCTTAAGCTTGCAATAATATGGGGACACACAAAAGAAGTCATGATCCAAACGCATCGGCCAACCTATTTGGAAACAATCAGGAGACCTGAAAATAAGTAACTATAATTAAAATGTGGCCTTAATTTCTTAACAGCTTTGTAGAGAGACATGGAAATAAAGACAAATATTATAACTCAGAATTTAGTTCTGACCAGAAATACTCATTCAGATCATCATAGTTTCTCCAAGTAGAGTGGTCAGCAGTGCCGCTTTTGTTTTTCTCAGCTTCCTTCAGTTTATGACAAGAAAATGAAACACTTTATAGGAAGATTTTAAAAGATAGTAACTGTTAGAGATTAATACTATTGTTTAGCCCAGTCCTTGCAAGCTTAAAACTTTTGGGTTGATTGGCAACAAAAAATAGTAACAAACCAAATTTCCCAAAAACGCCTTCAGTTCAAACCACCTAACATGATTGTAGTTGTATTGGTCTATGAATTTGTAACTATTTTTGGGCTAGGTCCACGTGGCAAGTCAGTTGGTCTTGCACATAAGTAGGTGTGTTAGAGCTTAATACTATTTTTGGAACCTAACCTATAAACTTGATATTTTGGGTCTATTTTAACTTAACATATCAAAGCTACTGGGTCCCAGGTTCAAATTCCTCATGTTATTATTTTGTTATCTATATTTATTCTGTTTTTGCATATGTATTTGGGTACAATCTGTGTGACAATCATTTTAGTTTAGCAAGTGAGGAGGTGTGTTATATCTTAATACAATTGTGTGGGCATTTGCAAGCTTAAACTATTAGATTGAGTGGTAACTTAACAAGAAAAGATAGCATGTGTACCTCAAATATAACCTGGTATATAGGAGTAACTACATTGTTAAGGAAAGACTCGAACCCTCCTCCATATGCTGGCATCACATTTTCCCCAGTTTTCGTACTAACAGCACCCGTTAAGATTCCATGCAATTCATATGCCATCTGAAAGCAAACGAACCAAAAACCTCACACTTATATGGATAAGAGTAGCGTTTCCTATCAAAAAGTATAATAGTAGTACTATTGATAATAACAGCACAACAAAAATATGTTTCTCTATATGAAGTACACAGTTTGAACCTTAACAATGTAACTTTTGTTATGCATATTACTATATTAGAGATCAAACTTTACTGTATTGTTACAAATCCCGTTAATCATCTTGGTATTCGTCTTGTTCTCATCATTGTATGCTTCAACTCCACTGGCTACCATGGGCCAAACAACCACAAGGCTGAACCTGTTGAGAAATATTCGTATGTCCTTCAATTATGGCAGATTTAGTTTTCTACTCAACTTGCTATTTTTTGGGAAACTAGATTTGCTATTGACTTTTATTCTTTCCTTCCTTTATTGTATTATGTTAATATGAGAGCTAAATTTCCTAGAATAACTTGTAGGTGTTTTTAGGTAGTTTTCTATTTAGTTTCTCTCTAAGAGTTGTATATATATTTGTAATTCTTTTACTGAAGGAAATATACACAAATTTCTCTCAATTATTTGTGTTCTCTCCTTAGACATCCATTTCCTTGGCCACCACTAGTGCAATATGACTATGCCAATAATTGAAGGAATGTTTTGATGTGGGTTTCCTTTCTCACTTCTACAGAATAATAATACTTGAAATATATGATTTTCTACTATTATATAATCATTTTTCTTTTCTGAAGGATGAACTATCAACCCTTGATCTTGAAGTTGGTTTTATAAATAGCTACCAGCCCTTGAATCCCACACTTTTAATGTATTTATATCAGGAGTTTCATTCAAGTGTTATGACTAACATAGTTAAAGCTTCCTAGGTTCTAGGAAGAATACAAGAACTTATGTTCCAACATGCAATACACAAATCAATCATAAGAAAGCAGTTAATTGCAACAGATGATTTATCTTACATGGTGAAATATATAACAAAGACACTCTGGCAGAAACCGCAGGTTTGCTGCCTCCCCCCAGATAAGAAGGTAAAGCCCCAGATACAAAATTTTATATTGTTGGGCTTCCTGTTTCACATAAGGCAACCTTCAAAGACAAATAATAAATTTAATATAAGAAAAAAAAAACAAAAACCAAGAAGCATAAAAATAAAAATAAACAGAAATCTTTTACAATCTTTTGACAATAAGAAATTATAAAATGAAACTCATTATACACATGGAAAGTTGATAATAGCACACTTTTGTCCAAAACTAGTTTATACATAAAAAGGCAATTTTTTCCAAAACTATTGTTTGGATATAAAGAGAAACACAACATTACTTGTTAAAATAAGATGGAAAAACAAATTTCTTACTTCTTTGGTGCAAAATATGGAGCAAAATCATATAATTTCTTACCGTATGTTGTTTTTTCTCCCCAAAAATTTGCACCAATTTGTATAGTTTTTAAAGAACTTTTTCATCAATTCATCCACAGCTCCATCCCCCAACTGAATTAACATTTCAAATGAACAGACGATTAGAAGCTTAAAGGGCTTAAAGGGTTAACAATCAAATCACAAAATTCACCTTTGAGATAGATGACAGCTTATGAGATTGCCGAATGTGGATGTTAGCAAGAAGTAGAAGTAGATGTTCCCTCTGGTTAGCAACATTTCCTTCCTGAATGAAGATGGATCATATGAATGTTAAGAAAGTCCTTAAGGTCTCAAATTATTAATTTATGTCTCAAAATAACCACCTAAACCGAGAAATTAGTCAATTTCAATTCCATAGATCATATGACACAGCACAGAAGAAACAAAGTATTAAAAATCATTATAGGTGCTATAGGATAATCACCTGAAACCCAAAGCAATAATGAAGAAATTCAAACAAATCCATGAAAGCACCAGATTTCTGAAAATCTTGTGCTGAAGGTAAACCGCGAGTATTACGAACAGCAGCAATTGCAGCTTTAACCTGTAACAATTAAGTGGCTTGTTATCAAACTCAATTCATGTTTTTTAACCTTACGCATGCTACAGCAGAACAAACTCATTCCATATGCAAGTTTAACCACACAAAAAGTTGAAACTCAAATAAGAAGTAATAGCCAATAGCATTATACCAGTTAATCTGACTCCAACACTTAAGAGGCTCAACAACTAAAAGAGACCAGGTGATTGATTTCTTTTATTTTTCCATAAACAAGGATTACTATCCAAGTCTTATAAGATTTATTGGAGAAACCCATTGTTAACATAGATAATATCAAGAATGTGGAACCGAACCTCAGAGAGTTGCAAAATTGCATGCTGAATGCCTCCATGATCAAGTGGAAGAATGTTATATGGCACATAGAATTGAGATTTTGTTTGAATACTATCTCTATCAGCAAGGGCCTAACAAAACAATATAGATATAGAATAGTAAATTATAATACGATAATTAGGATTCTAAAACATTATAATTACCAAACACAAGAGTAAAGAATCAAAAATTAAAAACAAAATAAAACCTGAGGGTCAGCTGCACTTTCTACAGCCCTTAATACTTCTTCCAACACAAACGCAATACTGCGTGCGTTTATCAATTTCTCTTTGCGACTGATTCAAATGTAAAACAATGATTTAATTATAAATAAAAAGCTAATGGTTATCTTATAGAAATTAGCTCAAAAGAAGTGTAGAGGAAAGTCCAATATAATGAACCCAATACCTATCATCTAAATCAAATTCTCCGCTACTTCTGGTAACGTAGTCCTTGTATGTATCATAAACACGCCTCAATTCACGTGTATCACTTTTTTCCTTTCGTCTCTCTATAGTAGTTTCGTCATCCTATAAAGTCACCAAGTCAACAGAGAAATGAAAAGGGAAGTCAATCAAGAATCAAACGTGTAATTAAATATCCACATTGTTCTTGCTATAGGGACAAAACTAACAGACATAGAAAAACTAGTTTAGGATACATAATAAAAAAAATGCATGTTAGAAGTCAAAATTGGAGGATATGGGATTAAATGTAAGTTTTTCAACTAAATGCTGATTTACTTTGTTTAGAAAATACAAATAACACCCAGTTTGTGTTACTGCAGATATTACTAGATAATATAAAACAGGCATGAACATGCAAATGAAGGCTTAATAATAAACATAAACTTCATGATAAGACTTTTTTTACTCATAAATGGAATCAATCTGTGAAAGCTTAAAATTTATATTGTTAGCTGACAACAAACCAAACTTAAGGCACTTGACAAAATATAATTATCTGTTAGAGATATACTGTAAAGTAATGTACACAATACTTCCTTAATGCATAAGAATTATTTATCAATTGTTTTGTGTGTTTAGATAAGACTACTGAATCTCAATTAATCACCAGTTCAAGTCGCTGAAGAAGAGACGTTTTGAATTGTCGAACACCCCTCCCAGATGAATTTTTGTCCATGTTATGAGCTACCTCAAAAGCATGAAAGCGACCTGTCCAAATACCAACGTGACAATGTGAATTGCTTGCAGTAACCATAATTGTATCTCAAACCTGAATATCACTTGTTAAAAATAGTAAATAAATAGAAAGAAAAACCAATTTCAAATCTTTAATACATTCATTTACTACACTAAAAAAAACAGAGAATAATCGTTGTCAAACTTGCTAACTAAAATGAAAAAGCAAGTGTCAATTGAGAAAGGGCTTACAAAGATAAGCAATACGAGGCTCGTTGGGTTCAAGCAAATTTGCAACACGAAGGAACCTCTGTATATCTGAAGCGAGAGTGGACGGCAATCTCTCACTGTCAAAGGGTTCAGGTACATGTTGACGACCAGAAGTGAGTGATCTTGTAAAGGGTATTGTGAGGTTATATGATTCAGTTCCATAGCTGCTGAAGGGTGGTGCATTTGGTGGGCTGTAGTAGTGGTTAATTTCTTCATGAATTGGATCAGCAAGAACAATTTCATGAGACATTGTTGTTGATGTTGATGTTGATGTTGTAAAAGAGAGGAACAAAGGTATATATGGGATCTTCTTGTTGTTGCTGATTGCTTAATGCGGTCTGCTTTGGTGTGTGGGTACTTTTTGGTGGGATTAGAACGAAAAGAAAGAGAGATTGTCGTCATCTTTTTGCTTTTGCTTTTCGACCTTGTTTTTTCAGGGTTTATTAGCTTTTCTTTCTTTCTTTCTGGTTTCAGAGAAGTGGAAGAGACCCAGAAACCTTTTTTTTTTTGTTGAAAGGGCAAGGGCAATATTTCTTTTTGTCCCTCAACTATTTTGGAAACGTCGTTGTTTTACTTATTATTGAATTTTTTTTATTAAACCAGTCCCTAACTTTTGAAAAATGGCTCACAAAATTATTTTTCCCTTGGATTCTTGTACTTTAATTGACCAGTAAAAAATTTTAAAAATTTATAATAAAAAGAAAATGAAACAATAATAATAATAATAGATCTCTACCGTCCATCTTTGAAATGTTAAAGATGGAATAAGGAGATTAATAAATTAAAATTGAATTTAAAAAATTGAAAAACTAAAGAAATTAAATTTAAAAAATAGATAGATAGATTTCCTTTGTAGATATAAAAACAAAATATTTATATAAAAAAAAACATAGTTGGAATCGCGCATCCTCTCTCGATTGTTAAATTTAACCAATGACTAACTAATAGAATTATCTAAATAATGATCTAAATGAGTCATTTTTTAAAGTGTAAGGATTCGTTTGATGAAAACTGCAAAGATAAGTAAAAACCTGACGTTTTAAAATTAGTTAGAGACTAAAATGCAATTTTCCCTTTTTGAAACTGTGATTGGCGGTTTTTTTATATGGTTAAAATAAAAACACTTGTCTTTTTTAAAAGAAAAATATCATAGCAAAAGTATTATTTTAAATCCGTAAAAGATTAAACATTTTAAACTGTATTAAAATAAAAAATAAAAAAAACATTTTAAAATTTAAGTTAATATAATATTAACCATATTTATTATTTTCAAAATTATTGGGAGACAAATTATAAGAAGTTAAACATATATATATATATATATATATATATATATATATATCATCCAATTAACAAAGGAAGAAAAACAAGAGTGCTAAGTAATGCAAGGAGAGGATGTAAAAGTATATTGATTGGAGGTCAAACACAAACAACTTTGAGATTGAAAAGTTTGTGCAATCACTTTTCCTTTTAACAATTAAGAATGAAAAGCATACACGTTCATGGCTCTTAACTTTGAAAGCTTACCAACTTCTGCTTTTTTAAATATTATCATTTATCAATAAATTAAAAAAACGCAATTTCTTTTCTTCCTTACTAAGAATACAAATAATTCAATTAAGAGGGCTTGGGTTTGACGTGGATAGTGCCCTCGATCACCCCATTAAAATCACGTTTTATTTCATGAAAATTATATGCGATTAAATCAAACCAGAATCTCAAGTTTTTAAGGGATAAGAGGGAAAAATTAACTGCATATTAAGGATTAAATGAGTGTTTTTTTCAAGAGGCTTAGTTGGGTAAGGGGTAGACATGACGCCGGTTCGGTTCGAACCGGAGAACCGAGCCGAAACCGTCTGAAAAAAATCGGAACCGGAACCGGATTTTTAGGTTCCGGTTCTAGAACCAGACCGGAACCGGTACCGGGCGGTTCCGGTTCCGGTTCTAAATTTTAAGGAACCGTCCGGTTCGAATCGGATTGGAACCGGCGGTTCCGGTTCCGGTTCGAACCAGAGGTTCCAACAATTATATATTTTTTTATTTTTTTTTATTTTTTTTATTTTTTTTAAACCCACACATGCCACACCCTCCACTCCTCCAGCCTCTTTCTTTCTCTCCCTCTCTCTCACTCTCTCAAACTCCCAAACTCTCAATCTCTCTTTCTTTCTCTCTCTCTATATCTCTCTATCTTTCTCGGATTTATCTCTTTTTCTTTCTTTTCTTCCTTTCTTATCGTCTCCGACAGTCCGACGGCCGTCGATCCCTTCGCCGGTGCACCGATTCATTCTTCATCTGTCGTCGATCTCCTATTCATCGTCTCCGATCTCCGATCTCTTCTTTCTCTCTCTCTCTCTCTCTCTCTCCGATCGTACTAGTGTCTGGTCACTGGTGTGTGTGTGTGTGTGTGTGTGATTTTGGGACTTTTGGTTTGTGCGATTTTGTGTGATTTTGTGTGATTTTGGATTTTGGATTTTGGGTTTATGGTGGTTTTGTGTGTGTGTATGTTTGAACTGATGGATTTGTGGTGGATTTTGTGTGATTTTGGGTTGTTTTAAACAATGAATTTGTGGTGGTTCACTGGTTTGTGGTGGATTGTGTGTGATTTTGGGTTGTTTTTAAAGAATAAACTAAACCGGTTCCGAACCGTGGGAACCGCCGGAACCGTGGAACCGAAACCGGAACCGGAACCTTCCTAAGAGAGGTTCCGGTTCCGGTTCTGGTTCTAGTTCCCCCGGAACCGGAACCGGAACCGGCGTCATGTCTAGTAAGGGAGCCATGGCCTCTTCAAGGGGTGAGGGGTTTGAACAAAAGCCAATATGATGAAATTTACAAAGTTTAAGAAGTTAGTTGGTACACTATTTAGAAAAAAATTCGAAAATGGTTTTTAAATTAAAATCAAAGTTGATGAGCACGCTCTGCGAATGAAATTCCATTTAACCACTTATAGTGTCAAATATACCTAAGGGGTGAATAGGTGTATGCCCAAATTCTCGCAGTTTTTTTTCACACAACCAATTTATGCACACTTAGAGAATTTAACAAGTGAATTGATTTAACAAGTTAATATGAATTCAATCAAACAAGTGTTAAAACAATACAAGTTAATGTAAGTAAAGAAACTAAAAATGTGAAAATCAACACAAGAGATTTTTACGTGGTGAAACCTCAAAAGAAGAAACATATACGGGTTGAATCCACAACCACCAGCAAACCGCAATTCACTATGACAAATAAGAGATACACACTAAAAAAGCAATCAACACATGATACACTCTCCAAGCTATCAACTCATATTCTACCCTCGGGCCTAGTGAACCACTTTGCCTACTTCCTATCCAAGATGTGACTATCACACCTCTAGGAAGCAACTTCTTATCCAAGACGCTCACGTCTCTAGGAAGATTCTGTGCTTGTCTATCTGAATCCTCTCGATCCTAGACAAGACATCTTGCTTAGTTATCCGAATTATCTCGATCCTAACTAAGTCTCATTGCTTGGCTATCCGGAACATTTTCCTAGCCAAGTCTTCTTGTTCAAGTCAAAGCTACACTCACTTAAACAAGAGACTACCACCTTATTCAAGGCAATGATCTAAGTGAAGTGCAAACAATTAATATGATGCAATCACAATCAAATAGAGCTATTAGATCAAACAAACTCTATGAATAATTAGACTAGCACAATCAGGCTCACAAGCAAATGTAACTAATCCTTATGAACATGTGATTAGAGATCTAGATTAGACATTCAAAATCATTCACAAAAATTATCTAGAAATCTAAACATGTCAAACAAAGCTAGAATAACAAGTTTGCAACAAATAGCACAAATCTAGCTTTGAAATCAAGTGATCAAGTTAACACTTGAAATTAACAACATATTCAACAAAGCAAGAACTAGATTTAGATGATAAAGATCACAATCAAAATAACCTAGTTCTAGAACATGTGACTAAAACCTAGAAATCAACAATCAAGATCAAATCACAAAGTTACTCTAGATTCAATTTCATGTTCTTCAAAATTAGCTAAAAGATGTTCAATCAAAAATCACAAAAGCTAATTTCAAAAATCACTCAAACAAGTCTAAAAGTTGAATCAAAATCATTCTAAACATTTTGCTTTAATCAAATAGGAAGAATCAACAAATTGATTACAAAAGAAATGTAGAGAAGATGATTCACTTACAAATGATGAACGCACGAACTGAGATCAGATCACAGTGAAATACATGGACATAATTTGACTCTAAAAATGCTTAGGAATTGTTCCTCTCTTCAAGACTAACAATTTTGGCTTTTGAAAATCTAAAATCGGAGTTGATTTGAGAGAGATATCACAAAAACAAAAAATGATTCCACACTAAGATTTCTACCATTGTGTTCTTCATTGAAAAATGAGAGGGAAATGAGTTTTAAATGGAGGGAAGGTGACATGGAGAGAAAGGGATCTTGGGTGGCAAAAATGGTCTCTCTACCTCATCACCCTGAGAATACGTGAGACCATCTTGAGGGCAGAGGAACCCTCTTCCCGAGATGCCCGAGATGGCCTCATGCCTCCTTAGGGAAGGGTGGCAAATTTCCTTCTTCCTTCGCGCTCCTCTCGCGTTCTTTAACTGTTATCCGGCCTCCGACCTCCAAACTCCGAATTCAAATCCTTTTATTCTCTCACGCATGCAAAAGACTATGAAACCTTGACCATATATTAAGAATTCGACTCGATACACAAAGACGAAGACAATACATGGTAAGTGACCGGAAAGTTTCACAACTTCTTGCTCGGAACTTGAAAACTAATGAATGAGTAACAGAAAATTTGGAGAGATAACACATCAGCATAAACATCATGTTACATGGGGTCAACTAGTAACCTGTCAACAAATGTCAATCAAATTGAACTAACCTAAAGTGATCGGAAAATAACCCTACAACACTGATCAGAGTTACTTAGATGGTCGGGTTATGAATGCCCGACCAAGGTAATTAGAATGATCGGGTTATCATGATAACAATCGGAGGAAAACTAAATGATCGGGTTTAGTTACTTGATCGGGTTAAGATCCTTGGTCGATGGTCAAAGAGATCTGGTCGGGTTTGGAAGAAGATCGGCTAAGGAACACGTGGACAATGTCTAAATACGATCAGATGCTTGGCGTATTGATAACACAATTACGACTTAAACACGTAAAGAAGAATCCTCTTCCAATAAGTTCTCAAGAAGCATACCCTGATAAGGAAACAGATTTCCTTGGAGTTTTCAGAATCCAAAGTAAGAAAAAGTCCTGATATGATTACAACGACTCCAACAAGTCGGAGTTTTATTAAATCACTACTACCTTTCTTTTATTTATACTCTAAGAACTAGGGTTCTATACATGTATATATAGACCTAAAAAATACCCAATAAGGGTTAGCAAATCATTATGTATTCAAGAGAGCAAGTAAGATTGAGTGTGTAATCATATTATTATAGTGATTTTTCCTTCTCGCTGTCACCGACAACAGTGGTTTTTTCCCTCTCGGGTTTTCCACGTAAAATCTTGTTTGCGTGATATCTTTTATCTTTTCTTGATTTGATTATACGATTGCAAAATCTACACATCTTGTGTGACGCGTGATCGACTTTACGTAATCCAAAAATCACCGTCAACAATTGGTGCTAAAATGAGGGGGGGGGGGGTGTTTTCTAACTTTGTTTAGTTAACCTCGGAAAACTTGTGAAACACTAACATGACAGACAATAGGGATGGAAGTCGATCCCCACGTGACACCGGTACCCCGCGCGATATCAACAATTCTGACCCAGTGAACACCAGTATCGCTGGAGGAAATTTGCCCTCAATGACTCCAACTTCAATTGGTCAAGCAGGGATAACCTCCACAAACACTCTCCTAGGAATTTCCCCGGATGCATTCCAACAGGTTTATGAGTCCCTGTGGAGAGTCATTGAAGACGTCCGCTAGACAGGTAATTAACATTACTGCCGCTGCAAATTTAACTTCGCCATTCCAGTACACACACCCGTGGTGGCACGGGATCCCAGAGTACAGTCTGAGATAGTAATTTTGACTTCAAACGCCCTACAGAAAGCTGGTAAAAATAAGGCGGATTCCCATGAAAAGAGGGAGCGATCCCAAAAGAATGATGGCCGACATGGTTATCAGGACCACATGAGGAATGAGGACCAGACCAGACCAGCCAGAGAAGAAGGGAGCGCAGTCCGCATGATGACGCCACAGTAGGTCATGAACGAGAAGTGAGTTATGACCGAAGTGATAGATATGACGGACACGGGAGGAGGTCTCAGTAGCCTTCAACTGACAGGGATGAGCCCCTAAGGAGGCGTAGAGAGGCAACCCTCGCTCCCAGATACAATGTTCGTGATACTCAAATTATAGGGCAAACATCAAGAGACCCGTATGGTATCATTATCCGTCAGAAGTTTGATGAGCGTGGAGAGCGAGAAGGAGAGCGTGAAGATCTACTACGAAGGATAGAAGCGCTGGAACGGAGGCAATGACGAGGAAATTTACTGATAGGTAATTTCAGAAGTCCATTTACCACATCCATAAGACATGCCCGTTTCTCAGAAAAGTTTAGAATACCGCATGTGGAACAACTCAAGGCCAACACCGACCCCCAGGAACATGTTAGAAGATATCAGAGCACGATGGCACAATATGATTATGACGACACACGCTTATGCAGGATGTTCCCCCATACATTAGGCGATAGAGGTCTAGATGGTTCGGTGGCCTGGCAGGCGGGTCGATCAGGAATTTCGAGCAGTTGATACAGGCTTTCACCATGAAGTTCATGGGAAATATCCAGTGTAGGAAGTTGATATCTGTCATATCGACCCTGAAACAAAGAAATGACGAGAAGTTGAAAGACTACCTTGCCCGGTTTTTGTAAGAAGTCTCGGAAGTCCAGGATCCTATGACGATGCAGTTGTGGCCGCATTCGTCAACAGTTTACAGCACAGCCAATTGTCACTCAGTCTAAGACAGAGGGGACCAATCACCTACGTTAATTTGGTGGACGACGTGGAAGGATACGCAATGGTTGAAGAGGAACAAATAGCCTATGGAGGAGAGTATATACATGGCGGCCGACCAAGTGAGAGTCAAAAACCCAAAGATAATAGCTCAAAAGGGAACCCTAAAGGAGACCAAAAGAGTAACTCTGGGAAAGGCAAAGAAGGTCGCAAGGAAGATGATCAAAAGGGTAACAAGACCTATAAGAGGCAGTACACAAATTATACTCCCCTGGCTCAGAAATAAGAAGAAGTCCTTAATGTAATCCAGGATAAGAATTTATATAAAAAGCCTCCAAAGCAATCCAATTTTGCCCCAAGAGACACCTCAATGTACTGCCGTTTTCACTGGGAAAATGGTCATGAAACCTCTAAATGCTACCAACTGAGGGACTACATAGAAAAATTAATCAGAGAATGGCACCTAAAAGATGTAGTTCTCAAAGGAAATGATGATCGGTAGAATGATCCCACCAAACCCGACCAAAATAGAAAGGGTAGTCCAAGGGGAAGTTCAGATGCTGGAGCTATCAACACCATATTTGGAGGCCCATATACAGGAAGAAGTAGCAGGGAGAGAATGTCAGAAGTCCGTGAAGCGATAGAAGGCCAGAGAAACTTGGAGGTGAATTTGGTGGGTCCCGATCAGAAAAAGCTTAAACAAGGATGGGATCCGATCACTTTCTCTGAAGCCAACGCCTGCGGATTAGAAGTTAGGCCAAATGATGCAATCGTTGTGACAGTTCGTATCGGACACCGTGAGGTAAGAAGAATAATAATCGAAAATGGAAGCTCTGTAGATATCCTGAGCACATGAGTGTTCGATCAGTTAGTGTTTCATAGGAAGGATTTACAGCCACTAGCAGTCCCGCTTAAAGGATTTAGAGGAGCAGAAGTAAGATCTCTGGGAACGGTTAAACTCCCGATCGAAGGAGGAAATTTTCCATGTCAAAAGACAGTATTGCTCGATTTCGTGGTGGTAGACACCGAGAATTGGCCCTACAACGCCTTGCTAGGTAGACCGTTTTTGAACAAAATGAAGGCAGTTACGGAAACTTAGGCCTTGACCGTCAAATTCCCGACCGAGGCTGAAGTTGGAATACTGAAATGCTCCCAAGAATGGGCAAGAAAGGCTAATATAGCAGTTTATATAGACAAGGCAGAGCCAGATGTTATGCAGATAGATCCGGTTGAAGGAGAAGCGGAAACACCAACTCAGTTCGATTTGGACCCAAGGGAGTCGTCTCCAAAAGATGGAAAGGGCCGAGAAGGGGAACCAACTATCGAAGTAGTGGTAGACGGTGGAAAGCCTGACCAAACAGTGAAATTGGGAGCACAACTGACCGAACAGGTACAGAATCAGTTGATCGACTTACTGAAGGAATATAAAGATGTGTTCGCTTGGAGGCATGAAGATATGCCAGGAATCAACACCAGAATAATCTCCTACGCTCTGACTGTAGACCCAAAGCACAAACCAGTAATTCAGAAGAGGCATCGGTTCAACCTGAAACGCAGTCAAGCGATTAAAGAAGAGGTCAGTAAGTTACTGGCAGCAGGATCGGTTTGGGAAGTTCAATATCCCGACTGGGTGGCAAATGTAGTGCTTATGAAAAAGAAAAATAGACAGTGGAGAATGTGCGTAGATTTCACATATCCGAACAAAGCATGCCCGAAGGATAGCTTTCTTTTGCCTCGAATAGATCAGTTGGTGGACGCGACTGCGGGGCACGAGTTGCTGAGCTTCATAGATGCATATTCAGGCTACCACCAGATCCGGATGTTTGGCCCGGATGAGGAAAAAACTGCTTTTGTAACAGATCAAAGGCTCTATTGCTATAAAGTGATGCCTTTTGATCTCAAAAATGCCTGGGCAACTTATCAAAGACTATTAAACAAGATGTTGGCCCGACAGATCGGCAGAAACACGGAAGTCTATTTAGAAAACATGTTAACGAAAAGCGTCACTGCAGCTAGGCATGCAACCGACCTGGCGGAAACATTCAAAGTGCTAAAAAATATGGGATGAAGCTGAACCCGAACAAGTGTGTCTTTAAAGTACCATCGGGAAAGTTCCTCGGATTCTAAGTGCACTAGAGGGGAATCGAGGCAAATCCTGAAAAAATAAGAGCCCTAGAAAAGATGAGATCCCCGGTTACCCTGAAAGACATTCAAAGGTTGAAGGGTTGCTTAGCTTCATTAAACCGATTCATCAGCAAGTCAACCAACATATGTTTACCTTTCTTTAGAACAATAAGGGGGTAGAATGGAATGACGAATGTGAACAAGCATCCAAGAAGATCAAAGAGTACTTGGGTAAGGCTCTTATCTTATCAAAGCCTCAAACGGGAGAAACATTGTACCTATACCTGTCAGTCACAGCTGTGTCTACTGGCTCGATATTAGTAAGAATGGAAGAAGGAGTGCAGAAACCAGTGTACTACATTAGAAAGGCTCTGTTGCCAGCAAAAACAAGATACTCGGTAGCCGAACAGATGGCATTAGCACTAGTGACAGCTTCAAGGAAATTAAGACCCTACTTCTAGGCCCATAAGATTGAGGTATACACAAATTGTCTGTTAAAACGGATTCTATCCAAGCCAGAAGTATCAGGAAGACTAAAAAAATGGGCTGTTGAGTTGAGTGAGTTCGACATTGCTTACTTACCAAGGGCTTTAGTAAAGGGTCGGGCAGTGGCGGACTTGATCGCCGACTTCACTGAACCAAACAGTGAGGTGATCAGGATATTGAAAGAAAATGAAAGGAAGATTTTCAACTGGAAACTACACATTGATGGGTCGTCAAATGCGCACGGCATCGGGGCATGCATAGTGGTGTTAACCCCCGAAGGTGATCAGGTATAATGTGCCTTGCGATTAGACCTCAAGGCTACCAACAACATGGCTGAGTATGAGGCGCTGTTAGTGGGACTCAGGGTATGCACAGCACTAGGAGGGGATGAAGTAGAGATATTAAGTGACTTCCAGATTGTAGTTAACCAAGTCCTGGATGAGTACCAAGCAAAAAAATCTAATATGGCTGCATACTTAGAGATAGCTAAGGCACTCCTCGGGATGTTTAAGGGTTATAGAATCACTCAGATCCTGAGAGAAAAGAACGAGAAAGCCGACGTATTATCAAGATTGGCGTCGGCAACCGCTGGTATCTGGTCTAAAATGATTCCAGTGGTTCATCTCAGAAGTCAAGCATTAAAGAAGAAGAAATGCTAGCAGTAGAAACAATAGAAGAAGAGCAGGTCACATGGATTACGCCGATCAGGCAATACTTAGAAGATGGCACACTCCCAGTAGATACAGCTGAAGTAAAGCGCACCCGATACAGGGCAGCCTGATATTCAATAATATGAGGAGAGCTCTACAGAAGGGGGTTTTCTAAGGCTCTGCAGAGGTGTGTCAATCAAGATGAGGGAGGCAAGATTTTGGCTAGCATACATAGAGGCATATGTGGAAACCATTCTGGGGGAAAAAGCTTGGCTCATAAAACCCTCAGACAAGGCTTCTATTGGCCAACTCTTTTTCAAGATGCCATATCAGTGGCTGAGAAATGCAGCACTTGTCAAAGAATCGCAAACGACATCAAGCAGCCACCCGAGAACTTGAAAAATCTG
This sequence comes from Dipteronia sinensis, assembly GCA_033220585.1. NCBI lineage: Eukaryota > Viridiplantae > Streptophyta > Magnoliopsida > Sapindales > Sapindaceae > Dipteronia > Dipteronia sinensis. The sequence goes on from CM065642.1 coordinate 29,618,046, forward strand.
ACTTCACCATGGCCTTTCGCAATGTGGGGATTAGATTTGATAGGCCCAACGCCAACAGTAACTAAAGGAGGTGCAAAGCCTGATATTGTGGAGGTGGACTATTTCACAAAGTGGGCTGAGGCTGAAGCATTGGTACATATAACCGAAGCTAACACCACCAGCTTCGTAAAGAAAAATATCATTTATGAGTTCGGGATCCCAGACACAATTATCACCGATAATGGAACTCAATTCGATAGCGATCATTTCAGAGAAATGTGCCAGAAATATCACATTAAAAACTATTATGCTATGCCGGCTCATCCTCAGACCAATGGCCAAACCAAAGCTGTTAACAAAATCATCAAGCACACCTTGAAAGCCAAGCTCGAGGGCAAAAAAGGGAATTTGACAGATAAGTTGCATGAAGTACTCTGGGCTTACCGAACAACTCAAAGAACATCGATTGGAGAGACGTCTTATTCCTTGGCATTCGGGACTGAAGCTGTCATTCTGGTTGAGATAGCCCACTTTTCTCCTAGAATCCAGCTATATCAGCATAACACCAATGTAGAGACCCTAGAACAGAATCTAGATGAGTTGGAAGAAAAAAGAGATATGGCGAGGGTAAGGAACACAGCCTACCAACAAAGAGTCGCTAAGATACTACAACTCGCATGTCTGAGAAAGAAAATTCCAACTTGGAGATCTGGTTCTCAGAAGGGTATCCCTAAATACAAAGGATAAGACAGATGGGTCACTAACGGACAAGTGGGAAGGACCTTATCATGTGGTTTGGCTAGCTGGGCATGGAGCATATCGCCTTGTCCGATCGGAAGGAGGAGAGTTAACAAGGCCATGCAACGCTCAGTACTTGAAGATATTTTACCCTTAAGGGATTTCTCCTTTCTGTTATTCGCTATAAATTTTTAGATCTTCTATTAAAGTTTAGAGTAGTTACAGATTTATCTTTGTTCTCTAATCATTTAGGTTACTTTTTATAGTTTTGGTTGAAGATATCAATAAAAACCCCTCGAGGGAAACTTAGTTCAGGAAAAAGTGTTCTAACATTGCTTTTCTTTACAAAGCAAGTCTCAAAAACCCCGAACTGGTTCTCGAGGGGCGCAGTGATAGGGCCAAAAGCGTATGTTGCAAAGACAACGCACTTTCACCGAAACTAACTAGGTGCATTAAAAGCACTGTTAGAGTGCCTTCAGGTGATTAGATATCTGATGGGATGCGCCGAAAGTTAGATAAGGTAATTAAAACTCTCACACTTGAATATCGATCAACCAGAAAGTTGGATGATATAAGTTAAGTTAGTGAGATAAGAAAATCCTCATTGCAACGAATCTCAAGCAACAGACTACCGAGAGACGTCCCAGTGACTTAGTTGCCAGATAAATGACAAGAGTCTACAAATCAGACACCATGCAAATGGTCCATTAAAAGAACACTAATTGAACGAACATACAAAGCAACTACAATCCAAACCAGAGCCGGTCAGTTGATTAGATAACCGATCGGGCTCATCAAAGGCTAGTAGCTAAATTGGCCGGGTTGAGTTTAGCCAATCAAAAAGAGGATTGACCAGATCAATAACTGAGCAGTTAAAAAGATTATTGAACGAATTGAACATGATTGATAATAAATTGAACTGAGTTCGATCAGTTAAGATAGCTGGTCGGGTCAATAATCAACTAATTTGATCAGTTGAAAAACAATCAATCTGACCAATCACAATCGATCAATAAAGATGGTCGATTAAAATAAAGAAGACCACACGAGTAAATTAAAGATTTGTATCATTAAAGGATGAACGAATCATCTATATAGTATTATAAAAAGAATTTACAAGGCATGTGGTATGATAAAAAAAATTGTATAAAGATGAAGGAGAGATCAGGTTCCAGGAGTGCTTGAAAGGCCGCCGGGTCCGAAGGTTTCATGAGGATTACTTTCTTCTTCATAGTTCTTGGCTAGATCTCCAAAGTCTAGGCCAATAGATGTCATCTTCAGGATCTTCAACCATGAAAGGAGAGTAATCAGTCTCAGGTAAATGTCCAATATCGATACCCTTGGATATTGTACCACCTTTCTCGACCGTTTGAAAGGTCCCCAGAGAAGACTTGGAGGGAAGCTCCAGATGCATATTATGAGGCTCTTTCCCGATAGATTTGCAATAGGCCTTCCATCTCATCCTTTAGTTCTTTATCGCACGGAGAGACTCAGTCTTATGCTTTTCAATCGTTTGGTCCCATTTACGGTGGGCATCTCTAGTAGATCTCTCATTACCCCCGAAGAACATTCGAGCAGAAGCTAGCCCTTGTTCCAGTTCCCTCAGCATAACAACCTCGAATGCTGGAGATCTCTTGTACCGATCAACGCTCTGGATTTTGAGGGCTAACTTGGCTTCTTGTGAGAGCACCTCCATACTGATATTCTGTTGCCTCAGGTCGTCGATCAACCTCTCATAGCGAAGTTTGGCCTCCTCAGACTCCTGCTGAGCCTCGAGCATGGATTGTTGAGAGGCAGCCAGAGTTTCCTTGGCAGTGTGAGCTTCTGCCTCTTGACTAGCAGGGGCTTGTTCAGCCAAAGATAGCTTCGTTTCCAACTCTGCGCACCGCTGGTCAGCCTTGACCAGATTTGCTTCAAGTTCGGTATTTCTCACTGCGAGCTCTGTTAGGCTGGTCGTGGCATTGTCAACTTTAGTTTCAGCAGCAACAACAGACTTCTTCAAAGCTGCCTCAGTTGCATCACGTTGTTTCAGTTTTTCTTCAAAAGATGCTTTCAGCTTTGATTCACTTGCTGAGGCCGAACTGACCGCTTTCCTTTTCTTCTCAAGTTAGTTCTTCAGTTGAGAAATTTCGGTAGCCTGTTTCTTCTGAGCCATCATGGCCTTAGTCATCTCCTCAACGACCTTGAAAAAAGAGAAGGAAAACAAGGTAAGTTTATATATAGACTCGAAGTGTAAAGAATGAGCAAGAGAATGAAAAATACATACATAAACACTGTTATTATCAATAGCACGGACTATTTCCGCATCACTAGCATTCTGGAAGTCAGTCCAGTAGCCCTTGCCAACATAGTCCTTCCTAACAGACATAGACTTCAGCATATCTAGGGGGTCGGGTAATATGTCCCCCGAGCCAGAAGCTCCAACCACAGTAGGAAGTATTGTCATCCCAGGATCAGGGGATGGTTGGTCCATCGGAACCGAACACGGAACCAGAATAGCTTCAGGAGTAGCCACCGGGGTTGTGGCAATAGTTCGCTCCTGAACTTGCTCCTGATCAGCGGCCCCTAATGAGCCTGTTTCAACACCACTTATAACGGGAGCAAGAACAATATTGGGCAAGGGCCCAGACGGGCGATCCAACCGAAAAGATACTTTGTTAACATATTCCGCCTCATGATCAGATAAGTTGTCTTTAAGACCGGGCGAATCAGCTAATACTTTTTCAGGACTGGTCTGCCCTTCGTCAGAATCCAAGTTAGTAAAGACTATCTAACGCTTAACGGAGAATTGGATAGAGGCCTTGCCAGTACGATGAACCGGGAGATCAGAAGGAACCTGTTTGATTAGATGACCAGTTTGAAGAGGAATTGGCTCCATCGGTCTTGGGGATTGAACTTGTTGGAAGGTGGTTTACCTGATAGCCCCGGTAGCAACCTGATCGTTCACCCCAGTTCGATAAGATGGCAGGAGGATAGAAGCAGCCAGAGCATAATCGTTCCCCTTTTTCGATCGGTGCTCCCTGCGGATCAGTTAGTGTATACTGATCCTCATCGTCTTCTTCAATGATGAACGCTTTGACTCCAGTCTGATGAGCTCCTGGTTCCGACGCTGATTCGATTTTCCTCTTTCCACGAACAGCTTCAGGAGCAGAAGAGTCAGCAGCAGTCTTGGTCACCTTACTGACTGGAGATTTCCTAGAAGGTTTGGTCATGCGTCGACCAGCTCTTTCCTTAGTAAATTTCCTCTTTGAACCTCTGGAAGACCTATTTTGCTCACCCCGATCAGAAGATTGCCTCTCTCTCTCTCCCGGTCAGGAACATCTGAAGATGTATTGGGGTCAGGCTCATAAGTATGCTCAACCATGGTCTGTTGATGAGGGGCAATACCCTGAGCCAGCTGGGAAGCAGCCTCTACACGACTGACCTTGTCAAGATTTTTAATTTTCTCGGCTTGGTCCCTAGCGACGATATCTACCTCATACATTGGCCATTGAAAAAACATCTGAATGAATAAAAAAAGGGAATCGAGGTACGAGAGTAACGAAACTTACAGCTTCTGCGTTGATTCGAAATCGGAGGAAACAATCCAAGGTCTTCAAGGGCCTTTTCAGCAATTAGCCCACGCCGATCCCTGGCCTCCCACGTTGTTTGAGCAGCCTTGATAACATTTTTTGCTTGTTCTTCTGTTAGCATGGCAAGGGTATTGTTCCATAGTTCGGGACTATAGAAATGCCTAGGAACATGGTTCCTGGTCAGTGCTTGCCAAGAATCAACAACGACTGTTTCACCCCATTCACCCCGAACAAAGAACCAGTTGTTCTTCCAATACTTGTTGGAAGTAGAATAGCCCCAAATGAAGCCCTTGTGGTCTTTACTGGATGGAGGTGAGGACCGTTGGTTATACCCTTCAGGAATCCAATGGTTGATCGAACTAGACTGAAGGTAAAATGTACCTCCATTGTTTGACCGACCCAATGTGTAGAAGTTTCTAATTTCCTGTGGGGTCGGGGGGTACTTGGCACCGATCTTCTTCCATAGATGCTATAAACTTATAAGGACTCTATATGAGTTTAGTGAGAGCTGGGCGGGAGCGATCCCAATGTCGGCCAGGAATCGGGCAATGAAAGGTTGAAGGGGTAATGTGACCCCAGATGTAAGCATTGTTCAATAGATGGCCACTGCGCCCTGATGAGGGTTCCAGATTGCACGCTGATCACTCAGGAAAAATTCAGCTGATCGGGGGAGATCGAACATTTCACTATATTTCACTACCTCTGGTTCGTCCACCGCATTTATCTCCGAATCAAAGGCGCAAGGATGCTCTGCATAAAATTTCAGAAGAAAAGCTCGACGCACCCTGGGAATATCCCCCATCTTCACTAATTGAGAAGGGATTTCAAGTCAGCAATAGATGAATAAATAGAACTTGGCCTGTTTCCCCAACCAGATCTGGTTTTCTTCGACATATCTGGGTATGTATTGGGAGAAGAAGCAGTTGGGTTAGCAATGTTCGATTCAAAATAAGAAGGTTGAAACTCAGGAAGAGCCACAAAATAATCAACGTTAAGGGGTACATGAAGAACTGAAAGAGAAGAAAAATCTTGAAAAAATCCCCCTAAAATGGATTCAATCCTAGCAATATTCTCTTTATCACCTACTGCAATATAATAGATCAATAATTCAACGTAACGATGATGAATAACAGGATCCATACTTGATCTTTGAAGAAAGTGAGATAAGAACTCTAACGACGATGAAGATTTAGTTGAAACGAAGAACATTGAAAAGATCGTTGAAGGAGAATAGAAACACAAAAGATGAAGAGTTACGTAATTTAAAAGAAACAAATGCGTGAGAGGGAAAATGAAAGAGTTCAAAAGTATTTATAAGCGATGATGACGTCATGTGAGAGTGATGGTTGGTGTTCGAATCCCAAAGATCACACTGCCGTTTGAAATTTAAAACGCCGTCGTCAGTTGCGTCAAATCATCGATGCAAATCAACCGTTTGTGGCTAAAATTAAAAGTTAGCAATATTCTCTTTATCACCTACTGCAATATAGTGGATCAATAATTCAACGTAAAGATGACGAATAGCAGGATCCATACCTTGATGTTTGAAGAAAGTGAGATAAGAACTCTGACGACGATGAAGATTCAGTTAAAACGAAGAACTTTGAAAAGATCATTGAAGAAGAATAGAAACACAGTAGATAAACAGTTGCGTAATTTAAAAGAAACAAATGCGTGAGAGGGAAAATGAAAGAGTTCGAAAGTATTTATAAGCGATGATGACGTCATGTTAGAGTGATGGTTGGTGTTCGAATCCCAAAGATCACGTGCCGTTTGAAATTTAAAACGCTGTCGTCAGTTGCGTCAAATCATAGATGAAAATCAACCGTTTGTGGCTGAAATTAAAAGTTAGCAATATTCTCTTTATTACCTACTGCAATATAGTGGATCAATAATTCAACGTAACGATGACGAATAACAGGATCCATACCTGATGTTTGAAGAAAGTGAGATAAGAACTCTGACGACGATGAAGATTCAATTGAAACGAAGAACTTTGAAAAGATCATTAAAGAAGAATAGAAACACAATAGATAAAGAGTTGCGTAATTTAAAAGAAACAAATGCGTGAGAGGGAAAATGAAAGAGTTCGAAAGTATTTATAAGCGATGATGATGTCATGTGAGAGTGATGGTTGGTGTTCGAATCCCAAAGATCACGTGCCGTTTGAAATTTAAAACGTTGTCGTCAGTTGCGTCAAATCATCGATGGAAATCAATCGTTTGTGGCTGAAATTAAAAGTTAGCAATATTCTCTTTATCACCTACTGCAATATAGTGGATTAATAATTCAACGTAAAGATGACGAATAGCAGGATCCATACCTGATGTTTGAAGTAAGTGAGATAAGAACTCTTACGACGATGAAGATTCAGTTGAAACGAAGAACTTTGAAAAGATCGTTGAAAGAGAATAGAAACACAGAAGATGAAGAGTTGCGTAATTTAAAAGAAACAAATGCGTAAGAGGGAAAATGAAAGAGTTCGAAAGTATTTATAAGCGATGATGACGTCATGTGAGAGTGATGGTTGGTGTTCGAATCCCAAAGATCATGCGTCGTTTTAAATTTAAAACGCCGTCGTCAGTTGCGTCAAATCATCGATGCAAATCAACCGTTTGTGGCTGAAATTAAAAGTTAGCAATATTCTCTTTATCACCTACTGCAATATAGTGGATCAATAATTCAACGTAATGATGACGAATAGCAGGATCCGTACCTGATGTTTGAAGAAAGTGAGATAAGAACTCTGACGACGATGAAGATTCAGTTGAAACGAAGAACTTTGAAAAGATCATTGAAGAAGAATAGAAACACAGTAGATAAAGAGTTGCGTAATTTAAAAGAAACAAATGCGTGAGAGGGAAAATGAAAGAGTTCGAAAGTATTAATAAGCGATGATGACGTCATGTGAGAGTGATGGTTGGTGTTCGAATCCCAAAGATGACGTGCCGTTTGAAATTTAAAACGCTGTCGTCAGTTGCGTCAAATCATCGATGGAAATCAATCATTTGTGGCTAAAATTAAAAGTTAGCAATATTCTCTTTATCACCTACTGCAATATAGTGGATTAATAATTCAACGTAAAGATGACGAATAGCAGGATCCATACCTGATGTTTGAAGAAAGTGAGATAAGAACTCTTACGAACGATAAAGATTCAGTTGAAACGAAGAACTTTGAAAAGATCATTGAAGGAGAATAGAAACACAGAAGATGAAGAGTTGCAGTAATTTAAAAGAAACAAATGCGTGAGAGGGAAAATGAAAGAGTTCGAAAGTATTTATAAGCGATGATGACGTCATGTGAGAGTGATGGTTGGTGTTCGAATCCCAAAGATCATGCGTCGTTTGAAATTTAAAACGCCGTCGTCAGTTGCGTCAAATCATCGATGCAAATCAACCGTTTGTGGATGAAATTAAAAGTTAGCAATATTCTCTTTATCACCTACTGCAATATAGTGGATCAATAATTCAACGTAATGATGACGAATAGCAGGATCCATACCTGATGTTTGAAGAAAGTGAGATAAGAACTCTTACGACGATGAAGATTCAGTTGAAATGAAGAACTTTGAAAAGATCATTGAAGAAGAATAGAAACACAGTAGATAAAGAGTTGCGTAATTTAAAAGAAACAAATGCGTGAGAGGGAAAATGAAAGAGTTCGAAAGTATTTATAAGCGATGATGACGTCATGTGAGAGTGATGGTTGGTGTTCGAATCCCAAAGATGACGTGCCGTTTGAAATTTAAAACACTGTCGTCAGTTGCGTCAAATCATCGATGGAAATCAATCATTTGTGGCTAAAATTAAAAGTTAGCAATATTCTCTTTATCACCTACTGCAATATAGTGGATTAATAATTCAACGTAAAGATGACGAATAGCAGGATCCATACCTGATGTTTGAAGAAAGTGAGATAAGAACTCTTACGACGATAAAGATTCAGTTGAAACGAAGAACTTTGAAAAGATCATTGAAGGAGAATAGAAACACAGAAGATGAAGAGTTGCGTAATTTAAAAGAAACAAATGCGTGAGAGGGAAAATGAAAGAGTTCGAAAGTATTTATAAGCGATGATGACGTCATGTGAGAGTGATGGTTGGTGTTCGAATCCCAAAGATCATGCGTCGTTTGAAATTTAAAACGCCGTCGTCAGTTGCGTCAAATCATCGATGCAAATCAACCGTTTGTGGCTGAAATTAAAAGTTAGCAATATTCTCTTTATCACCTACTGCAATATAGTGGATCAATAATTCAACGTAATGATGACGAATAGCAGGATCCATACCTGATGTTTGAAGAAAGTGAGATAAGAACTCTTACGACAATGAAGATTCAGTTGAAACGAAGAACTTTGAAAAGATCATTGAAGAAGAATAGAAACACAGTAGATAAAGAGTTGTGTAATTTAAAAGAAACAAATGCGTGAGAGGGAAAATGAAAGAGTTCGAAAGTATTAATAAGCGATGATGACGTCATGTGAGAGTGATGGTTGGTGTTCGAATCCCAAAGATGACGTGCCGTTTGAAATTTAAAACGCTGTCTTCAGTTGCGTCAAATCATCGATGGAAATCAATCATTTGTGGCTAAAATTAAAAGTTAGCAATATTCTCTTTATCACCTACTGCAATATAGTGGATTAATAATTCAACGCAAAGATGACGAATAGCAGGATCCATACCTGATGTTTGAAGAAAGTGAGATAAGAACTCTTACAACGATAAAGATTCAGTTGAAACGAAGAACTTTGAAAAGATCATTGAAGGAGAATAGAAACACAGAAGATGAAGAGTTGCATAATTTAAAAGAAACAAATGCGTGAGAGGGAAAATGAAAGAGTTCGAAAGTATTTATAAGCGATGATGACGTCATGTGAGAGTGATGGTTGGTGTTCGAATCCCAAAGATCATGCGCCGTTTGAAATTTAAAACGCCGTCGTTAGTTGCATCAAGTCATCGATGCAAATCAACTGTTTGTGGCTAAAATTAAAAGTTAGCTATCCATCATTATTGCGCATTTAAGAGCTACACGATAAAAGGCTCTCGAGTTAAACATATCTCACCGAGCGAATGGTTGTCGTTTAGCCAAATGCTCTGTTTGAATGTTTATTGGGGTATTGTTATTGGTATACTTTAGAGAGACAACACGTCAGCATAAACATCGTGTTACATAGGGACAACTAGTGACGTGTCAACAAATGTCAATCAAATTGAACCAACCTAAAGTGATCGGAAAATAACCCTACAACACTGATTAGAGTTACTTAGATGGCCGGGTTATGAATGCACGACCAAGGTAATTAGAATGATCGGGTTATCATGATAACAATCGGAGGAAAACTAAATGATCGGGTTAAGATCCTTGGTCGAGGGTCAAAGAGATCTGGTCGGGTTTGGAAGACGATCGGCTAAGGAACACGTGGACAATGTCTAAATATGATCAGATGCTTGGCGTATTGATAACACAATTACGACTTAAACACGTAAAGAAGAATCCTCTTCCAATAAGTTCTCAAGAAGCATACCCTGATGAGGAAACAGATTTCCTTGGAGTTGTCACAATCCAAAATAAGAAAAAGTCCTGATATGATTACAACGACTCCAACAAGTCGGAGTTTTATTAAATCACTACTACCTTTCTTTTACTTGTACTCCAAGAACTATGGTTCTATACATGTATAAATAGACCTAAAAAATACCCAACAAGGGTTAGCGAATCATTAGGTATTCAAGAGAGCAAGTAATATTGAGTGTGTAATCATATTATTATAGTGATTTTTCCTTCTCAACCGTGGTTTTTTCCTTCTCTGGTTTTCCACGTAAAATCTTACTTGCGTGATGTCTTTTATCTCTTCTTGATTTGATTATACGATTGTAAACTCTACACATCTTGTGTGACGCGTGATCGACTTTACGTAATCCAAAAATCACTGTCAACAGAAAATCTAAAATCGGAGTTGATTTGAGAGAGATATCACAAAAAATAAAAAATGAATCCACACTAAGATTTCTGCCCTTGTGTTCTTCATTGAAAATGAGAGGGAAATGAGTTTTAAAAGGAGGGAAGGTGACATGGAGAGAAAGGGATCTTGGGTGGCAAAAATGGTCTCTCTACCTCATCACCCTAAGAAGGCGCGAGACCATCTCGAGGGCAGAGGGACTTCCTTCCCGAGATGCCCCGAGATAGCCTCCTGCCTCCTTAGGGAAGGGTGGCAAATTTCCTTTGGCCATTTCCTTCTTCCTTCGCGCTCCTCTCGCGTTCTTTGACTGTTTTCCGGCCTCCAAACTCCGAATTCAAATTCTTTTATTCTCTCACGCACGCGAAAGACTATGAAACCTTGACCAGATATTAAGAATTCGACTCGATACACAAAGACGAAGACAATACATGGTAAGTGACCGGAAAGTTTCACAACTTCTTGCTCGGAAATTAAAACTAATGAATGAGTAACCGAAATGACCAGAACTCAATAAGGAATATTATAAGATTAAATTCAAGTACACAAGAATGTCATTTCCTAGAAATAGTCATAGAACATGCAATTTACAAAATTTGTCAATTTAAGTCTAATGCATGAGCATACAATATCAATTGTGTGAATGTGTTATACCAGTTAAGCACAACGATGCAGGGACATATATGGATGCAATATGTGTGTGTGCCTTACGCCTTGCAAGAGGAGAAAGAATCTCGATAACTTAGCATCAAAGTAATATTTTTTCCTCTTGAAGACGAACTTTGCATGCGAAGTTTCTTTCCTTCTTTGAAACTTGATCCAATCACGAACCATCTAAGCAACTATGCAATACAAACAAATAGAGTTTTGTTATGGAATCAAGCAAACATAAATCTAAAACCTAACAGCGAAGCCCTTATCTAATGGCAAATCTTTGCGTCACACGCATATCATCAACAGTAGAGAGGTCATCAAAGTAGATGAAAACACTATGCGTAATCTTCTATTCTCGAACAACTCTTCCAAACATGTTTCTTTTGGAAAGAGAGAGATAAAGTGTGTGTGTGGGGGAGAGTAAAGATTAGAGAAGAGAAGATAAGACATACGATCCTTTATACCAGTCACCTATTTCGTCTGCCATTCAAATTTTTTTTTGCTCCTTAATCTCTTTCTTTTGCTCTTAAACTTCTGCGGCTTGTGTTGTAACAATGTTTTGCAACATATGTGTCTCTTCTGAATCTCCTCTGAATGCACTAAGGTTGGTTTAGGACCAATACTAACCCAAATGCATTCAGAAGAGATTACAAAAGTTGCAAAACGTTGTTATATAACAAGTCGCAGAAATTCAAAAGCCAAAGAAAAAATTGAGGAGAAAATGAAAAAAAAATTGAATAGCAGACGAAAAAGATGAGTGATATGACAGATCATATGTCTCATTTCCTCTTCTCTAATCTCTACTCTCCCCCTACCACACATACACACACACACACACAATCTCTCTCTCTAAAAAGAAACATGTCAAGAAAATGTGGTTGTCATCTGAGGAGGGCTTCGTAGAGCGTGTTCATCAACTTTGATGACCTCTCTACTATTGATGATATGGGTGCGACACAAAGAGAGGTCATGTAGAGAGATCATCAAATTTGATGAACACTCTCTGTGAAGCCCTCATCTAATGGCAAATCTTTTTGTCGCACCCATATCATCACAGCAGAAAAGTCATCCAAGTTGATGAAAATGCTCTGTGAAGCCTTCCCGCGAGTGTGTGAGAGTGGGAATTAGAGAAGAGGAGAACAAATGCCTGCTTCGTGTTGGTTTCTTTAAAACCAAACCCGACCCGTGACTGAATTGCAAAACCCAAACCCGACCCATGAGATTCAGGTTCAGGTGGGTGCTTGCGGGTTTAGGTTAAATTTCCATCCCTATAAATGATCAAGGAATTGAAAAATATGACAAATACATGTTATATTGATCATTTAAGATCAACAATTGATAAAAATATTTGAAAAAAATCCACAATTTAAAATACACGTGAATGTCATGCATGCCTTAAATTCCTCAGGTTTAAAGAAGTGGAGACAAAGCCACTCCTAATCATTCTTGGATGCATACTTATGTGGATGTGCTATTGCTTGCTCCAATGATGGAAAGTCTTGATAATACACGTGTATTTTGTTTCTTACATCTCTGTAACTTGAGGCAAAATGATAATTCACTAACCTAATGACATGCTTCAATGATAAGTCAAGTTCGAACTTCACTTAAAACAAAATTGAATTAGTCTCCTCCTTTATATTTTAAATATACAATAAATCATGTAAATTTTTTAGAAACTAAATGTAATAAACTCACCATAAGTTGATGAAATATAACTTGTGTTTCCATTGTTTGGTTATCCTTCCATTTTTTATATTGTAATGGAGTACAATGATTGTGTCTCATCGTTTTGCACTCTTTCATGCACTAAGGAAACATCTATATTTATCCTACAGAATGCTTCAACAATGTCACATTTTTTAAATTCTCGACAAGGCCCCCATTTTTTTTAGAGCATTGTTCAAAATTGGATTGAAAAACACTTGATGTGTGTAAGTTCATTGATAGAGTGCCAATACGACGTTGAGGTGGCATCTACAACTACAAAGTTAACCCGTTATAGCATATAATATATATATATATAATTTAAGTCTTGTTCTGTCGTGATCACATGTAACTTATATACAATAACATTGTATACATGTGATTACATGCTATTCACGTATGATCATATGCAACAATATTTTCGGTGCACCATACATTGGTGTTCTATAGATTGTGCCTATAAATGAAACATGACTTATAATGTACTAATTAAGAGAAACTTTTAAAGGTGAATCAAGAATTCTTAATAAAAACAACAAAAATATAGAAAAGAAACAAAAATATAAAGAACTCATCTCAAGCTTTAGTTGCTTGCATTTAATGGCTGTTTAAATGGAAAAAGTCAATTTAGCAGAAAACCACTAATCTCTCACAAATATGGGAAATGCTGTGATAAAGCAATCCTTGTTGAGATCTAATTGAAGTATAAGCCATGCTATTTTATGATAAATCCAATTTAAGAAGTTTATAGAGAAATTTGTCGCATTTAAACCTAGAAACAAGTAGGCAGAAAATTGAGTCTTTCAACGATAAACAAACTTGCATCATGTTAGTCGCTATATGTATCTCTACGATTCGTGTACTTGAGAATTTAGTAAAACATAATTTTCACATCATCGCTCTCAAGCCAAATACGCCGCCAATCATTAATCTAATCATAGTTGATAGCCATCGACACCACAAGTATTTTAACCTCAAAAGCAAATACTGAACCAAGCAGAGCAGCAAAACAACCTTAGCAAACGATCGACAATTATGAAACACACCTTCGCAACCCCAACACTAGGGGAACCTAAAGCAGCCTCATCCGTATTAACTTTGACTCAAATCGGAGAAGGAGGCGACCAAATCACACTCTTGATGATATGTGCACGAGAATGGAAACCCCTGGAGACCAAAATTCCTGAGGAACAAAAGATCAGTTTAATTATAACGCATACACCCAAGTCCTAAAGATTTCACATTTGAAATTGCACGCCAGAACAGAGACAAAGCAAACCGAAAATCAACAGGCTCATCATCAAAGATCTTCTGGTTACGAGTAAACCCCACACTCCACACCACAGTATGGAAAGAAGCCTTCCATAATACGTGGATCTAGTCATTGAAAGAAACTGTCATGACTTTCAAAAAGAACCCTTTTCTAGGAATCAGTAGAAACCTTGCACTGAAAAGCAGAAAAAACAGTCTCTCAGACAAAACAAGCTAGGGGGTAATGGAGAAAAAGATGTTCAACCGACTTATTACTGCTACAACAAATGCTGTAATAGAAAATCTGGTGAAATCCTGCTTTACACAAACAATCCTCCGTAAGAAGTCTATTAAGTAACATATGCCAAGACAAAACTGACCGAGAAGGAGGAATTAAACTATACCAAATATTCTTCCACCAGGAGACCTAAGGAACCTCTTGAATGATCTCACAATAAGCAACCTTACAAGAAACCGAGCCATCTCTAGAAAGAGACCATATAGACGAATACTTGACTGAAGAATTCTATAAGATGCCATTTAGTTTTTAAATATTTAAATAATGAGATGAGAAGATTATGACAGTAGACTCTCAATGGATATATTTCTTTTCTCAAAGTGCAACAATTTCATAACTTCTTTAATTTTTATCTTTCACTTTTGTATTTTCAGGTAAATTGTTGAATTAGGGTTGTTTTTGAAAGATTTACTACTAACTTGTCAATTTTTTTCAACTAGACATATGTTTTATTTTAATTAATGAAAATTCTTTCATATTGTCAAAATTCACCAATAAAAATGAATTTTTTTTTAATTTTAAATAGTACGACTTTTACTAACAAATTATTTTATAGCAGCTCATTTAGAATTTTTTTTCCTGGTTTCGCCCCTACACACACACACACACACACACACACACACACACATATATATATAGTCTTCTCTAATCAGATCTGGTCCTAAAATCTTTTTTTTCATGACCTAAGGATTATCACGTGTGATAATCTGTTAACATCAAATTTCTTCACACGTGATAATCCGAAGATCTTGGATAAAAATTCAAGACTAGACTTGACTAGAGAATTATTCTATATAAGGTTATGTAAAACTTATTTTTCATCGTTTGGATCAAAATTCAATGACTGTTATGTATTCTTTCTCATGGCCATGGCTAGCTCTGGGTAAATAAAAAAAAAAAGTTTTATTGTCATTGGGCTTATTTTTTTATAAATATTTTAGGCCCCTTTATTCAACCAAGATTTACGGGCTTAAAAACTAAAATCTAATTTAATAACTAATAGCATATCCAAAAGATCCCTTAATCAAACCCCTTAGCTTAATTAAGGGAGGAGCTGCATTTTTAAGAATCCAAAGGATCTCTTAATAACTCCCTTAATTAGAATCTAGTGGAGCTCACTCCCTTAATTAAGGGGTGGCTTCAGCCTCCCTTAATTAAGTGAGCTCCACATACAAAAGAGAAATATAATTCATGAATATATAAAATAATAATAAAAAATGAGTATATAAAATAATAATAAAAAATAAGTGGACTCCACATAAAATAATAATAATAAATTGTAAATGAGTCATTTAAGTGAGTATCATCGGAACACAAACCTCTTTAATGGCCTCTTATAACAACATCCACCTTTATATAATGGGGTCTTCAATAGAGATATTTGGAGATACTCTAATACCAAGTAGTTTTGGGCCTATTTTTTTAAAACAATATTTGAGCCCCTTTGTTTAAAACATAAATTCTAGGCTTAAAATCATATTCTAATCTAAGAAAGTAATTTTGTTTGTAAAATAAAATTTTTGGATCTTTATTTTATGGGCCCAGGGCGAGTACACCCCTTCTATTGGCACAAGGCTGACCCTACTAACAATAGCCCCACCACTAATATTATAGTTTTTGGATTTTGATCAAAATGATGAAAAATGAGTTTGTATATAATTTTGTATGGTTTTTATGAGTTATTTTTCCTCGGTGAGTACAAATGTATTTATATCTTTGTATTGCATGTGAATAATTAGATTTAACTACTTTAACTCAGTCAACATTCACTTAAACTTAATCAATATTTCATATGCAATGTACAAATATAAATACATCGTTGTACTAAGGAGAAAATGACTAATATATTTATAATTTTATTTAAATTTCTTATTTAATTTTATTTTTATTTTTAAAATTAATTACTTTACTTTATCTAATTTTGGTATCCGAACATTATATTATTCTTGATTTTCTTTATATTAAAACTTCATAATTGAATTCAGGCATATAATTTCAAATTTAGAAAGATTAGCATTATTATTATTTTTTTTAAATAGATAACATCGTGGAATTTTGTTGCTGTTTTCTCGTCAGTCGTCACAAACCATCCTGAAAAGTGGGGTCCACTTGTGTCACCTTACGCCAAAAAATATAACGCCACGTTGCTATGTTCTTAAAAGTATCATGTGTTGGGTCCGAGTAAAATGTATATACAAATTACCGAATCTTAAAAAGTGAGAGAGAGAGAGTGTGTGTAAACGAAGTCTGAAGTGAAGTGAAGTGAAGCTAAAAACTGAACTGTGCGCTTACCATCTCAGGAATCAAAGAATCTTTTTGCGACAAGAAATACAGGAGGAGGAGGAGGAGGAGGAGGAGGAGAAAGAAAGTGTTATTGGGTTTTGCTCAGATTTATTGTCTTCTTGTTGAGGTATGCTGTATTGTTGTGGTTCAAACTAAACCCAACTTGTATTTCTTTTCTTAGTAATGCTTGATCTCGATTGTGTTTTGTTCTTCTCTTTATTTCATTTTCTTGTTTCTTGAAATCTCATACTTAATTGGAAATGTTTGTTTTTATGTGGGTAAACATTATGTGGAAAGATGATATACTTTTTTGACCATTGGGTATGTTCAAATGGGATATATTATTAGTTTTTTTTTGTTCTTTTGATATCATTATTTGTCCCTGTTGAACTCGATTTGAATTTCAAGGGATGAAATGTCCATGTTTCCAAGTTTCTAGTTGTCCTACTCCTAGAAAGATATAAAGGACATATGTTAGTCAGTGTGAAAACATAAGTTTTATTATCAAGGTAAATCAATTACTTCTTCACAGTCTTATTGCTTGTTATACCCGGAGTGTGGTTGCCCTTTGTTCTGGGCAACTTTGGTTATGCCCAGAGTCTTGTTTATTGGATAGGGAAGGGGATAGGTTAACAGCTTTGAGGGTTTAGGACTTTAGGGTTGTACTATCGTATAACCGCTCTAATTTAATACTCGATAAATTAGTAATTTCTTTCAGATAATAAATTTTGTCGGTCCCAACTTGGGTCAAGAAGATAAATTAATAATGAATGTATGTATAAAAGTTGATACATACATTGATCAAAAACTAAAAAAAAAATGAATGAATGTATAAAAGTTTATATTTTTTAAGTCACTTGCTGGCTTACAATGGGCTCAGTGGTTTAGACTTTTAATTGCTATGATTGGGTAATCTGCATAAATTGGTCTGAGGGATACTCTTCAATGCCTGTTGTGAGAACCTGGGCACTGCCTATGCTATGTGGAATAACTGTGTCAATGGACTTTGTAAAGGGGTGAAACCCATACATGTAGTAGATATTCTTTTGGTCATAATCTATGCATAGTGTTCTTAGCTCATTTCTTTCATCAATGATCTGTTACTAGTGTATATTAATTGAGCCAACGCTGAGGTTGTTACCAAGGGATGGAACTTCTGGACTCACATTGCAATGGTAGCCTTTCCTTTTTGTTGAACTCCTTAATTTTGATTAAGTTGTACTATTCTTCTCTGATATATTCTAAGTCTGGAAACGGATAATTCGCTTTGTATTGTTTATGCATACTTGAGAATCATACATTAGTTTTTCTTGTTCTGATTGCTACCCTCATGGATGTTATGAATCAGAAACCTTGACAGGCTTAAATAGATAGCGAATTGATGTTGCTGACCTAGATATTAATTTAATTGGAATCTTGTAGCTTAAGAGACTATCTTCTGGGTAGTGGTTTTGAGAGACAACTGGACATGAATTTGTTGGTGGGGACATGCTTGAACCGAGGGAAGCTGATGTACCTGCCCTATTTCTTGTTTTGGTTGTGCTTCCTCTGGTTGCTTACATCTTACTTGGAAAATGGAGTGAGGTTGCAAAGAAAAGGGAGAGAACAAGCTTGCTAGCTCATCTAGCTGCTGAAGAATCTATTAAGGCAGAAACATTAGCTAGGGCCAGTGTTATTCCTCTTGTGTCTACATCAAAAAAGGGAGTTCATGTGTGTGCCAGATGCTTTGCTCCATCTAAAACTCGCTGCTCCAGATGCAAGTCTGTTAGATACTGGTATATTCTGTTCCTTTTCTGCTGCGAAGGCACTTTTTAATTTTTTCTATATGACTATATGTCTATATGTATGTTTATATATATATATATATATATATATATATATAAGAATTATTAGGTACAGAATCCCGGACAAAAAATTTGTGCGGAATCACAAATTCCAACCGGTTGGAATCAGTGATCCCGCACCTGATAACTGTTCTCTGTTCTCTCTCTCTCTCCATATATATATATATAATGGTTATGTCCCATTGAATGGTTATATAATGTTAGAGAATCACTTCTCTAATGTTAGAATTGGGACCCCTCATAAAGTCTGAGAATTGGTTCTTTAATGTTAAATAACCGTTGTTGTGGACATAAGTTATGTCCAGGATGCTGTGAGAAAAATTATTATATATATATAGAGAGAGACATTCTATTGACAAAACCGAGTACAAGTGAATGACGTAATCCACTAAAGCCACTGAAAAAGAGGCTTTTAGGAAAACTAATAAGAAATTATACCAAAGCAATCTTTAAAAAAACTGTCCCCGAAACAACATTTCCCTAAATGTGCAAAGAGGTTTTCTCACACACTCTCAACTACGTTGTTATTCCTCTTGTATCAGCCTTTATTGTTGAAAATACCTCATTCAAAGATGGTAAAGATTCCTTTCCAAGGACCTGGACATGAACTTGGTCAAACTTCATATTGAGACCAGCCAAGAATTCAAAAATTCTCTCTCCACAAACTTTTGTAACATTGCAACATCTTCACTACACTTCCATCTTAAAATTTTGATAATGATCTAACTCCAGTCATAACCCCTTCATAGTATTATAACATTCAATCACAGATATGCTACCTTGTTTTGTGGTTGTGATCTTAGTCGTAATCTCATATATCTGGGCAGCATCTTGAACTTTGGAGTATGTATGTCGTACAACTTCCCATATCTCCTTTTCAGTGGTTAGGAACATACAATTGCTAGCAATAAGGATTAATCAGATTCAGGTTTGAAAAAGTGCTAGCAATAAGATTGAGGAAAATCTGAGAACTTTTATGTCTGCAATGAAGGCCGTGCAGTTCTTTGTTTTCCTCTGGCAATTAAGGCCTAAGAAAAAAAAAATCCTAAAAGAATTCCTAAGGAAAGATCCAGGCTCTGATACCATGAAGTTGAATATTTTCTATGTATTTCTGAATGAGAAAATTGTACAAATTCATATACTGTTATACAAAAAAAAAAGGGAAACTAATTCGGTAATTCCTACCTTTCTGCCCTAAAATTAGTTATCAGATTTAAAAAAATAAGAAAGCTACATAATTACTAATAAATACAAAACTAGGAAACCAGAAAATACAGATTTAGAAAATGAAATAAAATCTAACTTTCCTAAAAACTTGATTTGCCAACAGTTACCAGTCTCCCATGAACTTTCAAGTCACTCAATACATGACAAGGAAAGTGAAATCATTACTTATTATCTTTTAAATAGAATTTCATGCTTAATGTCCAGTGTTGATGGAAATTCTTGTTCTTGGTTTCTTTGGTCTTAGTCAATGTACCATCGAAATCAGTAAGGTGAATTTCACCCCGACATTTGATCCTGTTAAAACCAAAATACCCAGAATAAGTTCACTCTACTTCAAGTCTTGTTTCCTCGATTAACAACATTTATTAGGTTTTTTTTTTTTTATGAAATTTTAAAGAACTGGTTACATTGATTTTTGACAAATTATTTTCATTCTTCTTGTTACCTATAATTTTCCTTAGCCTGTTCATTTAGTTACAATTTATTTTTTATTAGGAAGAATCATGGAAAGAAGATGCATCAAAGATGTATTTATCACCCATTGACACTGACTGTATTTTTTTTTTATCATTTTTCTAATTTGTGTTTGCAGTTCTGGAGGGTGCCAGATAATTCACTGGAGGGAAGTTCATAAGCAAGAATGCCAGCAGTTGGAGACTACCAGCTCAAGTTCATCTCCCATGGATGCCTCAGTTGAAGGTTCTAATTTACTTAATGAAAGCTTGAACTCCCAGTTATTTGGGTACAATAATAAGCAGGCTGCCAAAGAGAAACCACCTTCAAATAATATGAATTGTCATTCATTAACCAGTGGTGCCTTTCCTTCCACGGATTGTTTAACTGTTGATACTTCTCAAATGCCCAAGCCGGAAAGAAGAATAGTAGACAAGCGGGTTTCCTATAAACCCAACAGAGAAATGTTAACAAGAGAAGATACAACTGTAAGTGATTCTCATGAAGAAATTCCAAGAACTGTCGCTACCAATTCAACCTCTTCTAATAATTTTTCAACAAAAAAGGCTTTTACAAGGCATAAGGTGCTTAACTTCTATGTCTGTTATTTCCTATCCATAGGTCTTTTGCAATCATCATGCAATTTCAAATAATTATGCTAAACTTTTGCTGCAGTCTAGAAGGAGTGACTCTGTTGTATCAGCTGAAGAATCTTTGAAAAAACACAATTTCATCAGCTCTAGAAGCAGTTCTGGATCTTCAAGCTTATCATATTCAGCAAAATATGGGACAAATACACATGAAAATGACAAATTGCTTAAATGTAAATTTGATGATGAAATTGTAGAATGTAACTGTCATCCTGAAAGGGCAGCAGTCAATGGAAGTGTACATGCAAAAATTGCGCCAAATACCCCAGGGACCAGATTTTCTAAATCGCCAAAATCATGCATGAGAATAGGTAGAGAACAACGATGCTTGAAAGTGGTTGGTGAACAATCATGCCCAGAGAAAGAGATGAAGGGACCAATTGCAGATATATCGAGTAGGTTATTAGGATTATCACTCTTTATCTGTACCTCCCAGTTTCTCTAATTTTATATTTGTGTTGCAGAAGTTGCAAGAAGGCAAGATACTATTTTGCCAAATGGAAGCAATGGGATTGCAGGGATGGGAATCATGAAGATGTTGGGTTTAAGGAAGTCAACCGAACTCAGACCTGATGTCCAAGAAGTTTGGCATGATCAGCATATGAAGATACAGGTCGGTTCCCTATTATGTACAGTAATATACGAATACAACTGATCTCCTTTCTGTATTAATTACATTAATATACTCTGTTGTTGAATCATTGAGAGCATCTTACATTTGGGGTTTGTTATTTTACTGTCCTAGATGCTGTTTCCTTACGAAGAATTCGTCAAGTTCTTTCAGTGTGAAATCTTTGACCTATCTCCCAGGGGACTTCTAAATTGTGGGAACAGGTATTGAATTTGCCTTTTACTATCTGGTCATAAATGAGGAATGGAATCTCAATCAATGAAACAAAGATATTTTGATTAGTATGTTTAGATTAGAAACTTAACATGTATAAGTTTATTGATTGGCATGTGCAGTTAGAATGTGAACTGAAAAGGTCTCAATATTTCATGATAGGAGGAAATGGTATTCATGTAAGTGAAGAAGAAATACAATCAGGTCAACCAGCAGAACACCCTAAGTACAAAACATCAACTACAAATTGCAAAGGATATAAGATCATCCCAATCTAGTCGAATAAAAATAAGCTATTTATCCTTAAATTCATTGGTAGTTGATGCCTAGAATGAATTTAAATGATGAACCTTATCCCAAAGCTAGTAACAATCTTCCTGACGATTTAAATTATTCTTCTATCCATCATGATTGGACCCAAATCACCATAAACTGCAGCTGTACTTTCATCTCCTGAATGTACAAGAGTATGTATAAAGAAACATGCACATGATATAGGAAAAACCTATTTAGAAAAAGGTCATTCTATAATTTTGATTGTAATATTTGAAAGAAACTAATGATCAAAAGGCTTGGCATTGTTTTTACATGTAGTACACCAAGTGGGAGAGATTAGATTTTGGTATTTATTTGTAAAACATCATATATTTTAACTTTCCCATGACCTATTGAGCATATAAGAATCTTAATTTTAGTTGAAACCTTTTCCTTCCAAATTACCCGATGGGGTTCACAAATCGGTTTGAAGGATCAAAAACCAATCAATTGATGAAAAGAGTTACAAGAAAATGGTCCCAAAAAATCCTACTCACTCTTCCATACTCAATAAGAGGATTTATTGGTACTTCTCTCCACCAATAATAGAAGAGGAGAAATATCTTCAAGTTCTCTTGCATCCAAAATCCAAATTCCTTTAGAAATTGAATTTCCATCCTATTGATGTAAAAGAACAGTTCAAACAAGTTGAAATCAAGGCATTATGGCTAAAACACAGCATATAAAAAGGAGGGTTTAAAGAAGACTAAGAAATGGCCTGGTCAAAATTTCGTGCCAAAAGTGTATTCTTCAACTTTATTTTGGAAAAATTGCCATAAACTTGTATATAAGTTTCCAAGGGCATTGAAGTGAAAATTTTAAATTTGGAATCCCACCCATTCTCCATATTGTATTGCTTTTTCTCTTCTGTAATTGTATAAGAGCTAGTACACACTGTTCTATAGATGAATGCTTATACTAGCTTCTTTTTTCTTACTTTCCAATCTCAGTTCTGAAGGTGTATTTTTTATATGATGATTGTGTAGACAAATAGTGTTATGAGAAAGTCCATAATGGGCTTTCTTTGGTAGCCAAAATGGACTGCTGTTTTAGTGAGAAAGACCTGTATGCCTTCTTTTTGTAATAAATGTGGTTTGTTTCCGATCGAAACAAATGTGCTTGTAGATGTAAAGCTGCTGTCAGGCAATACACAGGATTAATATATAGTCCATATTTCAACCTGATAACCATAATATGCCCTCTTTAGTAGTCAAAGTGGACCGATTGTTCATTATACTTTCTTTTATCAATAAAATTATGTTTGTATAATCACAACAAATATGCTTGTAGATGCAATGATGCTGTCAAGTAACCCACAGGACTAGTATAGCTTCTGTTTATGCTTGTAAAATAAGTTTAAGTGGCTCATGTTCCTTTAAGCATCTTCTTTACAATTTAATGATTATAACTTTTATTTTGCAGTTGCTATGCTAATGCTGTCTTGCAGTGTTTAACCTGCACAAAGCCTCTCATCATCTACTTGCTCGATAGATCACATTCAAGAGCCTGTATTTATGTTTACTCATTTTCTATCATTGTGAGTTTAGGCAATATAAATGGTAGTATTTTGTTGGGCACATACGTGATTTATCTATTCAATTTGTGATAGGTTGCAGGAATGATTGGTGTCTCATGTGTGAACTTGAGCAACATGTCACGATGTTAAGAGAAAGTGGGGACCCTTTGTCTCCTCGCAGAATTCTTTTGCATATGCGAGGTGTTAATTGCCAAATAGGAGATGGAAGTCAGGAAGATGCACATGAATTTTTAAGGTTTTTCTAGATCTACTAGCTGATCTTTTATATATTTTTTTAATTGGGAGAATCCCGGGTGTTTTGTCCTTTGTCCGTTTTCAAATCAACCCTCTAGTTTTGATTTAGATGAAAACTCCCTAATATACGTTAAAAACAACCTTATAGTTTTAAAATTTAGTAAGGAAGCCCCTTGATCGTGTACCAAAAGCTCCTTGTCGGGGGGTTTTGTCTAATCCTATTTTTTTCTGGGATACTGGCTTTATGGGTGGGCATTTTCAGTCCAGGTTGGGTTGGATTACCCCTTTTCCAACCCAATATAAATCGCAACTCAACCCGATTTTTTGTTGTGTTCAGTTGGGATGGACTTAAAACAGCCAAAAAAACAATTTTATTTAACATATCATCCAAAATGTTTAAATTCGATATGCATTAAATAAAAATTCAAATTCATGATATAACTAGTGGAATGCAAACAATACCACTCTTTTATTTATTTTCGGGTTGGTTTGGTTAGACGGGTTGCTTGGGTTAAATCCCATATAACACAACTCAACCCAATCTCAAGGCTAACCCAACCCAACCTGACCAAAGTGGGTTGGGTCGGGTTGATGCCCACCCTTAACTGATTCAACTTTGGTACCTTGCTTTTACACATTTACAATTTGAATTCTGAGTATAACCAACTTCCACAGTTCAATTTTCTCCTTTTCAAAGGTTCAATTTCATATATCAGTGTTGTCTTAATCCAGGCTTCTGGTTGCATCAATGCAATCCATATGCTTGGAGGGACTAGGTGGTGAGAGAAATGTTGACCCGAGATTGCAAGAAACAACATTCATACAACAAACATTTGGTGGTCGTCTCAAATCAAAGGTATTGGTGCTCACTAAATCTGTTCAATCTTTAGCTTCCATATTGGTCTGATATATCTTCAGTTTCCTGTGTTTGCAATTTAATATTTATTTATATTCTTTTATTGACAATGATTACTAAGTCCATTTCAATGCAATCAGGTCAAATGTCTGAGTTGTTATCATGAGTCAGAACGATATGAAAACATTATGGATCTTACATTAGAGATATTTGGTTGGGTTGAGTCACTGGAAGATGCACTTACTCAGTTTACCACCTCCGAAGATTTGGATGGTGAAAACATGTATAGATGTGGAAGGTTTGATAATATTGTTGAAGCGTATATATATATCTTCTTAAGTTTAATGATTTAAACTTATATGATAATTTACTGTATTTGCTTGTATTTCGATAAAGGTGTGCCACATATGTTCGAGCCAGGAAGCAGTTGAGTATACATGAAGCACCAAACATCCTGACAATTGTCTTGAAAAGATTCCAGGTATCGTCTTGCTTTATTGATGAGAGTCAGGTTTTGCATGTTACTCTGTTATTGGTAGTGATTTTATGTCTTTCTGCCTCGTTATAAGCACAATCATCCAAGAGCCAATTGTTGTCGCTGAATGCTTTTTTATACTCTTTCACAAATTTTAGGTTTATCATTATCTAATTTGTTGGATTTCGCAATTGTGGCTTTTGCTTCATCAGGAGGGAAGATATGGAAAATTAAATAAATGTATCTCTTTCCCTGAGTTGCTGGATATGATTCCATTTATGACCGGAGCAGGCGACATTCCTCCACTTTACATCCTTTATGCTGTTGTCGTACATGTGGATACACAGAATGCATCCTTTTCTGGACATTATGTGTCTTATGTAAAAGATATGCAGGGCAGTTGGTTCATGATAGATGACACTGAGGTAAATGTCTCTTGATTGTGTAACGGCTTAAGGGAATTTGAGGTAACTGTTTGCATATGATAAATGGATGTGGAAATGATGCCTTCATGATGTTTCACTGTACAACTACTCAATGGAGGTTTTTTCTTTGTTGTTTATCGGCTCTTTTGTAGGAGAGTTGACAACCTATGAACCAGATATATTTAGTTCTCGTGTAGTTGAACTGTTCCCTCTGTCTTCTGTCACGCATTTCATGTTAGGAAATTTATGGAATCCTTCGTTTATCTTTGGACTGTTCGCTCCTTCAACAGTTCTATTAAGACTTATAGCTCCCTGTTAGTGGATATATTAAGAATTTTGATGCTTGGACCATTATTGCTCACAATAAAATGAAAGTCTCAACAGTTAATAGCATATAAGTATGATTAAAAAACATTTTTTAATATAGACTTAAACTATTAAAATGATTTTGTATTAGTATAATAAGAATGCCCTGTTAATTATGTACATTAAGGATGTCAAGATTTCAAAATACTCTAGTATGTATATATTTTGAGTAATGCTAAGCTTTCCAAATTTTTTCCCAAAAAACTTCCCAAATCATGTTGGCATGTGAGTTGTCCATTTCTTGTAAATCATGAGTTTATGTGGTGAGGGATGTGATGTTGACAACTCACAAGTCAACATGATTTGGGAAAAATTTTGGGAAGCCTAGCATTACTCATATATTTTTTATAATAAAACTTATTGCTTATGGTTAGTAATCACTCTACCCAAAAGTTTAAGCTGATAGGTAAGGATCTAATATCATTCAAGCCTTAACAGTACCTATCACTGTGCTGTGCAGTAATTATAAATTAATTAATAACATGGAGACTTTCCAGGATTTTAACATAATATCTCTCAATCAAATATGTTCAGATACCATGTTAATAACCACTCAGCCCAAAACTTTAAACTGATAGGTAAGATGCTAGACGTTAATATTTAAGCGTAATACTTAACTTATAACGTTACTCTCAATGACATAGTATGGTTATAATGTCAGTTGAGTGGTTATAGTTATGGTTATCGTATTTCTTTTTTCTAATTCAAATTATTGCTGTTTTCAAACTTTGTTTAGATATATTTTGTAAGAGTTGTTTTTCTTTATTATCTTACATATTGGGGAAAATGAGCATGTGAAAGTAATCGGCTTAATATTTTGATTGATTTTTAAATTGACAAAGTATTAGTAACTAATAGTAATTGAATATAATAGTGTGGGAGCTAAAACTTCAGAACTTTTTCTTTTTTTGCTCTTATTATCTGTCGTCCTCTTCACTTATCCAAGTATCATCTGTATTTGTTCGGTCTTCGTTAAAGGGTTAAAATCCATCCTATGAGGAAATAAGCAGTTTATCAATAAAGATATTTGTTGTCTCACCCACTAGATCACACAAATAGGAAGATGGGGTTTAAGAACAAACTAATAACCTTCAAATAGAATAGAAAAAGAAAAAGAAAAAGAAAATAGAGGTTGCGACATATTTTTTTATGTAAACAAATAGGTAATTCTGATGAAGAGTTTTAGGAAAATGCTTAGGGAAATGCAACAGCATAATCTCCCTTTGTAAACTATCGATTTCTATGATGCATATTAATAGCTAGTTTATGATTATCATTTTCCTATTGTAGTTTTATATTTTTTTCATAATGTCTAGGGTGAAGGTCCTGACTAGTAAGATGAAAATCATGAACAACCTAAGCACATACTGATAGATTCGTTGACCAAATTATTGGCATTGAGTTCAGCTTTTAAGAACAGTAAGTTCCAACTTCCCAGTTGTTCTCCTATTAGGCACCTCAACAGATCACCAAATCTAAGCTTAACAACCTTAGTTTGTATCAGTTTGGGTATAGAAGCAGATTAAGATGGTCTGAAAACATTTTTAAACTGTCATCAAACAATTACAATCAAACTTAATGTGCTGAAATGCTAAAACTTGACAGACACCTCATCAAATTTTACGTCTCTAAACTCATCCAACAATTGATTTCTTGCCTGTGACGATGACTGTATTAAGTTCAAATCAATTAAACAATTCCTACACGTCACTTATTGTACCATAAAATTTATTAGTTAATGTATTAAAAGTATGGAATGAAAAGTTTCCTATCAACCATATTCAGTGAAAATCATGAGAATATATGGTATGCGACTATTATTTATGTTCAAATCTAAATGTCAGACTGAGCTTGTGAGAAGCCCTAGTTGACCTAGGCTTGTCTCGAATCATTCATATTAAGATATGATTAATTAAGGTTATGCCATTTTTAGTTTTTAGGTTGAAATTGACGATTATTGATGTTTTTGCTTATGGATATGCAATGTTAATGTGAAATCCTAAAATTTATTGCTTTTATTTCCATGCAATTTATGTTAACGAACATGATTTCTATTTGTGCAATATTTAGATTTAATAAGATTGATTGGTATGGATAGAATTCATAATCTTCATCGGTTACTTTGTTCTGCTTTCCGTAATTGGAATTCTAATGTCCGATTATGCTTTATACAGGTTCATCCAGTGCCAATGAGCCAAGTGATGTCAGAAGGGGCATATATTCTATTTTACATGAGGTAGAACAATTCATTGCTAAATGCTGCTCACGTTTACCATTTCATCCTTTAAATGAATTGCTATTATTTAAAGCTAGCTATCAATTAGCTATTGCTTGAGTATTTATTATAATTCGATCCTACTTCCTTTTTCTTCTCTAGGTCTAGTACCATAAATTCTTGTATTATTGGATGAATGAAAGACAACTCAATTCTCTCTTCCTCCTATCTCTTTAGTGTATACGGTTCTTATGCTCTCTGTTAACAGCTGTCATTCTGAAATCATCCCAATTATCTGTAATATGACTCTTTAAATTTGTTTTCTTAGTAGCAGATATATCTTGATCATCCTTCAGATTGCTGGTCACCACATTCTTGTTACAGTGTTCTGTTTTCAGTACATGTCTTTTTATATTTGATTTCATATTAATTTTTATTATGTTTAAGTAAATGAATCTAGTGAATGTTTTCATTGTTGTTTGTACCCCCTTTGTCTGAATTTATAGGTCCTGCCCCCGCCCTCAGAGAGTGGTTACTGGAAAAGCTATGCGTCACCAGGTTCCAGCCTCTGCAAGGCATTCCATGCCTAAATCTCATAAGTCATCAAGACAAGGACAAAGCAATCTGAGAAGCAATTTTGTTGCCCCAGAGTCATTATCTGGTGTTAGACCAGAGATTGTTTCCAGCTTTACTGAACAAACCTCTAAAGGCATTCTTAGAGGAAGAGCAAACAAAAATATACAGGGAGTAATAGAAAGATGCGTTGAGCCAATACGTGTGGAGTCTTCTGATGCTATCTTAAGTGATTGGTCTATTTTTACAAGCTCGGATGAGGCTTCATTCACAACTGAGAGTACTAGAGATTCTTTCAGCACAGTAGATTATGCTGATACGTGCAATGTAGATCCAGTCTCAGATTTTGACACTAAATATGCTCCTGAATCTGCTGGTCTCGAGACTGTTTGCTGTCGGACATTTTCAAATAGTAGGCCACATACTAGATTCATTTCAGAGGAGAAGGGCTATGTAATGGAGTCGTACTCATCAACCCACTTTCAGAACAGTGTACAGCGAGAAAAGAGTTCAAGGCAGGTCAGTGATTCACCAACTGAATTCTCTTCTAATAGTAACTGTGGTGTGCCTGTGAAATTTAGAGGTAACCAAAAGTACGGTCTTGATCGGACTTGTGGTATTGTGAACTTTAGTTGATTGTGATCCCATCTAATTGAATAGGAAAATTAGTAAGTTAGAAGTAGAATTGGTGATTCTCAATAGTTTGTTGATAGGGACATGTGTATCATATTAGAACCACCTATGGGAAGGAACATTGTTGTTATCTGGTAAAATTATTGTTAGAAAATTGTAAAGTGCTAGCATTTTCCTTAGGCTATGTATCTTCACATGAAAAAATTTCCCCGTATCAGACAAGTCCTCATAATAATCAACGAGGTAAGATGTAGAACAAGGGCAAAACATTTTTGGCATTTCAAAGTAACATTTGGGGGGTGGGCATGGTTCGATTTGGTCAAAATCAAATTGAACTGTGAAATATTTTGTTTTAATTTTAGAACTGCACTAACATGTTGAACAAAATTGAGTCGAACAAGAATCAAACATGATTGATTTTGTTCTGTTTGGTTTGGTTTAATATGATTTTAGGTTCTCTTTCTAAAACAATATATTTAAGGGATTTTAGCAAAATTATCCCTTAGGAGAAACTGAGAAAGCAATTTGCGCATTTATCATCTGAAAAATAAAATAAATCAAATCGTCTTGACTCCAACTATCCAAATAGCCCTTTTCCTTGGAATGAAACCATCAACCAACCCGAAATTCATTTTTGAATTTGGAGGGTTAGATTTGATAGGGTTGATTATTAATGAATTGTGTGTAAACATTCAACCCATAATATTATTGAACCCTAAGCTTTAAATCTAGGGATTTGGAAGTTTTTGTAACAAATTGTATTGATGTGAGTTTTTAATTTTGTGGATAGATTTGTTTGATTTTGGAAAATAATATGAAATTTGGATGAATATGGAGAAAATTGCAAGGAAGATGACAATTGTGAAATTTCTGGTCGCTATAACCTTGATTTCAGGATAATGGTGATCCACTCAACTTACCTTAGATAAAAAGACAAAAATACCCCTAATTAAAAATCATAAAATAAAGAAAAAAATTACGAGATTCATTCATTTTAAGGATTTGAATTCTCTCATCTCCCCACCTCATCTAATCTCATAACACATAATGATTTATCGACAACTAATCACATGCTCTGAAAATGTGAGATGAGGAGAGGATCATTGTTAAAACAAAATGTGAGTACATAATTGATTAAAAATAAATAAATAAGTAGATAAAAATCTTTAAACAAATATAATCAATTTATCATTTTACCCTCAAAAGGGATTGATTCAAATAAATAAATAAATAGCATCTATAGATTTCTAACCGAACAATAATCCACTGTAAAACGAATTATTTATCTGCTTTCAATTAAAGTGTTAAAGAGAGACTATTTATTTAATTTTAATGAAGAGTACGTACAGTATTAGCAAAAAGCATTTACAAAGCAGAAAATTAAAGTAGTGCATGTTGGTCTTCCACGTGAAACATCATCCAAATCTCATTCACTCTATTCTCAAATTCAAAGGGAGAGTTATACTGCGCCACCGTATACACTCCATCTCCCACATTTTTCTGGATTGCATCGCCCCAAACAGTCCCTTCCAGACTCGATTTCAAGGCCGCTGCTTCTTTACCCACACTCGAGTCCTCCACGAATCCACTGAATTGTCTCGCCGCCATATACGTTGGTTTCCACCGCTGCACTTGCAGGCCTTCCGCTGGAGGTGGGTCTGCTTGGTTCTCTTTCGGCATGTAAAAGCTTACGTTGAATGTCGATTTGCAGAAAGGTCCGTCGCTGGGTAATATTTGGGTTATCACTGGACCTGTCATCTCTATCGTTTGCTTGTACTTGTTCTTCCCTTGAATGTAATCAAATAATCTGCAATTTCGGTCATCAGACCCAAAAGATTAAACCGATATAATTGCTGGACCGACGGGTTTGACCATAATAATATTATTTAAGCATTTTAACGGCTCTAACACCAAATCTAAATAGAAATGCAGATCGCAGAATAAATACCGAGACGGCTCTAATCCAGCTATTTAAGCACAGCTATTTAAGTGTTTTGCCGGACCAAATAGAGATACAGATTGCAGAATAAATACATATACAATTTGAACAAATAAATAAAATAAATGGTTAATAATAATAATTGAGAATTGAGAATAGAGAGAATCATACTGGAGGAAGCCAGTTCTGGTGGCTTGAACAAGAGAAATATCTTGAATAGGAGAAGTAGTGATCCAGACAGATGAGTTGTATCTTCGAATTTCAAAGCCCTTACCCACATGAATTGTTTTGAAATTTGGGCACTCAATTCTGGTGCATGTGGGTGGGTAAATCTGCAAGGCCTCCTGCCTGTTACAACTGATGAATGAGTTGAGACTGAGAATAGAGTCATCAAAGCAAAAACCAGCTTAAACATGCTCAACCTCATAGCCATGGTGGTAGAATCTAAAAAAGCTATTCTATTCAGATAATAGTGTTAAAAGGTATATTTATATATGGGGTTTGGAGGACAGTCGATCCATGTTATCTATCATGGCTTCATATTGTCCACATACTTAACACTAATTCAAGTGTTACGTTATTACCCTTTTTCATATCGCAAGTTTACAAAGGCTTGCTCTATTGCCACCCATCCGAATGGATATCCGATCCGGATCTTCACCGATCCATCCACCCATTTCTTTCTCTCTCTTAGTTTTCTTTTTAATTTTGAAAGAATATACAAATATAACCTATTTGTGAAACTAAAATTCTCATTTTAACCATGTTTTCAAAATAAAGCTATATTCAACCAAAAATTTAAAAATATATTCAAAACTAACCTAGAAGTGACTAAAATACCCTTACGATTTTTTTTCTTCTCTCTTTCTTCTCTCCTAGTTGTTCACTTTCTCTCACTAAAGTTTCTCTCTCGCCGATATCTCTTGTGTTCAATCTTTAAAAACAATGTGAATGTCACTACAAAACTTGATATCATTACCCTTGATCAGCTAACAAACTTGAGTAGAAGTTGCACAAAGTCGAATTTGAAGTTTATAAGGTGAAAATTATTGTTTTTGGAAGCTTGCATATTCTTGAGCTCACTCCTTAAACTATACGGTGAGTTTTAAATGCTTTAATCAGCTTACAATTGTTTTTAATGATGTATATTTCATAAGTTTTGATACATTTTTTGATTATGTCGTGGTTTTGAAAATCAATTTTGAAGTTATCGAAAATTTTAGGTTTTTTTTGCAAGTTACACGATGAATTGCCCATATATTGCATGCTGGATTGCTTAGATATGACATGATGGACTACCCATAAATGACATGATGGACTGTATAGATATAGCATGATGAACAATAATTTACCTAGAAATGGCATGAAGAACTACCCAGAAATGGTATGATGGACTGTCCAGATAAGGCATGATAAACAATAATCTATCCAGAAATGGCACGATGGACTACCGGGATATGACATGATATTATAATTTTGTTAACTTTCCATTGCCTAAAAGCAGAAAATGCTACAATCCCAATATTGATGTACAAGCTCCATAAGTAAAAGATTTTAACGAAACAACAATTAACATATATAATATAGTGCACGTGCACACACACATTCAAAATGATATAATATATAATTAACCTGGCTGCCCAGATATGGCATGACCTATTTAACATTGACATGAGAAATATAATTCCTCATTCAAGACGTTCATACACTCCAATATGTCCACAAACATTCAAAATGACATAATTGTTATGTTTACATATTTATGTTTTAAAAAAGTACACATTATGTGAGCCATCGTTTAGCAATTCGAAAATGAAAATCAGGTCGGTATGCTGTTGTATAGTATCTCTCACGCAGCTAGTTTTCTGAATTCGAGTATCACCTCTTTGGTGAATGTTAGGGCGTGTCGTGTAAGCGTTTTACACCTCTAAAGCCACTGCACACCGATATGATGGCGATTTGGCTTGTCCTTTGCTCTGCCATCTTCAGCCTCCGGGGGCATGGCTAGACTTGGGGATGCATCCGTGCATTTTGTATAATCATACCGAGTCGCTAGTGCGAAAGCAGTATGATGATTAACTGAAAAGATTTCAACAACTGTGATTATTTATCTATTCAGACAATAGTCCAACACCATGTGAACCCCTTTCAAGGAATTCAAAGCGAAGCATACAACCGAAAGAGAGTAATCCCACTTCATGGACACTCTTAACAATGAGAATTAGGAAGCAAAAAAAAACACAAAGAAAACATAAAAACAAGATTCAACAATACTGCCAGTTACTACTTTCTTATGTATGTTTAGTAATTAATTTTGACATTTCTGCCTAGTAAATTTATCATTTTATGTTTAGTAATTAACTTTAATATTTTTGGTTAGTAAATTTATTTAGTTATTAATTTTAATATTTTTGTTTAGTACATTTATCATCCTATGTTTAGTAATTAATTTTAATATTTTTGGTTAGTAAATTTATCATTTTATGTTTAGTTGTTACTTTTAATATTTTTGGTTAGTAAATTTATCATTTTATGTTTAGTAATTAATTTTAATATTTTTGGTTAGTAAATTGATCATTTTATATTAGTAATTAATTTTAATATTTTTGGTTAGTAAATTTATCATTTTATATTAGTAATTAATTTCAATATTTTTGGTTAATAAATTTATCATTATATGTTTTGTAATTAATTTTAATATTTTTGGTTATTAAATTTATCATTTTATGTTTAGTAATTAATTTTAATATTTTTGCTTAGTATATTTATCATTTTATATTTAGTAATTAATTTTAATATTTTTGGTTAGTAAATTTATCATTTTATATTCAATAATTAATTTTAATATTTGTGGTTAGTAAATTTATCATTTTATGTTCAGTAATTAATTTTAATATTTGTGGTTAGTAAATTTATCATTTTATGTTCAGTAATTAATTTTAATATTTTTGGTCAGTAAATTTATCATTTTATGTTCAGTAATTAATTTTAATATTTGTGCTTAATAAATTTATCATTTTATGTTCAGTAATTAATTTTTAATATTTGTGCTTAATAATTTTTTGTTCAATACTTTTATCATTTTATGGCTTTTATAGTTTTATGCTTAGTATATTTATGATTTTATGCTTAGTTTTTAATGACTAATGAGTTAATATTTGTATTGTAGGAAATGAATCCTAATCATCCTTATTTTGTAGACGGTTATAACATGGACAACGGTGATTTTGACCTTTTCGAACCGGCTGAAACGACATCGGGACCTTCCAGCTTCACATAGACATTACGTCCCAAATCTAAAAAGTTGACATCAGAAGTATGACGGTGTTTTGACCTAGTACAAATACCAAACTCAGACGGTACGGTCACAAAAAAAATCTAAATGTAATTTTTGTCACAACTTATATGCCTCTTCTAGGTCGGGAACCGGTCATTTGAGAAGGTATAAGGACAAATGCATGTCTGCACACGGACAGGTAGACACTACAACCCAGACACAACTACAACGGAACCCAAACGAGTCCGTTACGATGTAGCATTATGACTTCGCGTATGCTAAAGATTGCATGCCACCTTACATTACACAAGCTGATCAACCGATTAATTTCAATGACAATGTTTTTTATGAAGAATTTATCCAAAAAATATACAACCCTCAATTTAAAGTTGTTTCTAGAAACACCACTAGGAGAGATTTGTTAAAATGTTTTACAACCCAACTAGATAACTTAATGGGTGAATTACAGCATCTAAATGTTTCTATTGCATTAAGTTCCGATATTTGGAACACATGTTCCAAACATGACTATTTATGTGTCACAAAACACTATTTAGACTCTGATTGGAAGTTATAAAAAAAATCTTGGTTTTTGTCCTATGGATTTTCAACATATAGTAGAAAGTATTTATAATGTCATTGTTTCTATTTTACAAACTTATGAAATAACTCAA
The DNA here is from genome assembly GCA_033220585.1 of Dipteronia sinensis. Lineage (NCBI taxonomy): Eukaryota > Viridiplantae > Streptophyta > Magnoliopsida > Sapindales > Sapindaceae > Dipteronia > Dipteronia sinensis. The sequence continues at coordinate 29,653,023 of CM065642.1, forward strand.
CAAATAATTTCTATCACATTAGATAATGCATCGGCAAATACTAGCTCTATTGCATTGTTTTTTCAAAACAATATCCCGCAGAGGGTTATTTCTTCCACCAACGGTGTGCATGCCATATCATAAATTTAGTTGTACAATCTGGTATAAAGGTTGTAGGCGATCGTATAGATCTCATCAGAGATACCATGTCTTGGATCAGCAGCTCTAATCCAAGATTGTAAGAATTCGGTAGATACTGCCAAGTTAACTCTCTACGACCCTGATAATTCTAAACATATATGCCGGTAAGGTGAAACTCTATTTACTTAATGTTGAAAAATTGTTTGGATTATGCTGCAACTATTTCAGGTTCTTATAACATGAAAATGACCGAAATTGGCAGTCCAGTACTGACTACAGAAGATTGGTATGTGGCAAAGATTTTTGTTGATTTTTGTTGATTTTTTTAAAGGTTTTTTACGATTCCACTTAAATTTTTCCGGGGTCTATTACCCTACATCTTCCCAAGCAATCTATCAGATTTTGGAAATGTCTGGAATGTTAAACATGTATATGACAGATGATATCTAGGTACTGCAGTTGTTGCCACGGAAAAAAAGTTTAAAAAATGCTGGTATACAATTCCTTTCCTTTATGCCTTAGAGGTTATATATACTAGATCCTAGGGTTAAATTATATGGTTTACAAACTTTTCTTGAATATATTGATTCTAATTTGGAGATAGATTTTTCAGAAAAGGTTATTGACATTCGAACCAAGTTGTTCGAAGTTTTTAGTATTTATGAGGGCAGGTTTGGCGGCGTTAACACGCAACCATCAGCAGAATAGGACACACTCTTGTTAAAGAAAAGTTGGAGCATTCTCAAATGCCGAAAAAAAGATGGCTCATCAAGTTCTTCTTCTTCATCCCAAGCTCCACGAGCGGTTGCAACTGGAGGTGCCGAACTCAACAGGTTCCTTGAAGCTCAATTCGATTCAGTTGGAAACACATAGGAATTTGATCTATTGTTATGGTGGAAGAACTATTGCTATAGATATCCGATCCAGTCACACCTAACACGTGACATACTAGTTATCCCCGTGTCCATTGTTTCTTCAGAACGTGCATTCAACATGAGTAGACGTATAATTGAACCAAGAAAAATTTCTTTGTCTCCTGAGATGGTAGAGGTATTAACATGTCTTCGGGATTGGGAGCATGCTTGAAAGAGGATGCAAAATGAAATGGAATACCAAGAACTTATTCAAAATTTCAGCAATTTATATGTCGATGAGGGTTCTGGCAGTAACCAGGTCCAGGACTAGGAGTGAAGACTGAAGAGTTATTGATTGCATTGCACTCTTTTTTTGATTTAAAATTTTAATTATACATGTACATTTACTTGACTACTTGAAATTTGATTGCACTTTTTTTCCTTACCAAGATTTTATTCCACGGGGTTTTTCTTGGTAAGGTTTTTAATGAGGCAATCATGTAAATATATAATACTGAAAGTCTGAAAATCTGAAATAAATAAATAATTCATCATTTCATATTTTCATAATTTTATCTACTTGTTATTTTCTTTAATCTTTAATCTTTATTTATTCTTTGAATTATTTTATTAAATAAACCTATCTATTTTATATATATTTTTATTAGACTAAAATAATAAATAAGATAAACAAATTACAATTAAAAATACATAAGTTAAAATTTTCAAACAATATTAAAACAAATAAATTTAACACTTAAAAATATAAATTTAAAACAAAATTGAATTTGGGCTCGGGGGCCGACCCCTTTAGGCCTATCGGGACAGCACACAGGCTGGCACAGCACGGCCCACTAGGGCTTGCCGGCATACCGTGTCGTGCCCCCCATATCCTTAACGTGTCCGGCACGTTAAGGCTCGCGGGCCTAATGGGGCAGGGCTGGCACGTTTTTACACATTATTTGAATGATGCTTAATGATGCTTAGATGCTCATGGACTTTGGGATTAGAGAGTTAAGAACTCAAAGTTGTTGGATTCTCTCTCAAGGAACTCTATACTCTCTCTAGGGAGTCAAAATGCAAGAGTTCGTGATGAACAAGTAAAGACATGGGCTATATATATAGGGGATACCAAAACAGCATCGTTTTGGGCAAAATGTCGTAGGTCTACCAAGACGACATTTCACCGCAACAAAGGCAACTGTAGCGTGACCAGAAAGTCGCGATCCCCTTTTTCATGGTAGTCCATGAAGACACATGGACCGTGAAACTCACTGGAGAAAAACTTCCCGATTCTCCTTGACTACACAAAACGACAACGAAAGCCATTGGAAGGTTTGTCGCAGTCGTTTTTCTAGGTGGTCCAAGTCGGCACTTGGACAGTGAAATTCTCTGGAAATGAATACCGCATCCATTGCCACGGTGGATCAAGAAGACACTTGGACCGTGAAAACCACCGTAAGGTTTTTCGCGAGTTCTCCACGACGACACCACGACGACGAAAATGTGAAGAAAAAGGTCTTCTCATGCGGTCAAACACACTAACCTATATGCAATGTGTACAAGTGTGTGAATGGTGAAATGCCCACATAAATAACAATAGAAGACACGAATGAATGTCATTCAATTGTGTGTGTGTGTGTGTGTGTGTGTGTGCGTGCTCCTAATCTCTTCACGAGTACAAGTCAAATATTATACCTTTATAGCTCTTCACTCTTGAAGCTTTGGGGAAGCCGAAAGTGTAGGGAAAAACAAGAGGCGGATGCGAAAAATTGGGTTTGTATATTTTAAAAATTTTCCTTTTAAAAGAAAGAACCTTAACCCTTGATTAATTAACATATAGTAAAAGTATCGTACCTTTTTCACGTGACGATTGATTTTGCGTCGATTTGAATCCGCTTGCTTCGAATTGAATCCATAAGATCTTCCAATCCAATCACGAACGTGAATAACCTAGGAGTGTGGGCTCCCTTTTCTTTGAATTGTAAACCTGATGATGAAAAAAACAAACCTTTTTTCTTTTGTTAGTCACAATAATCCTCCTAGAGAAAATAAAGAACGTTTGGTCACTTATGAATTCTTAATTTTTTTAATCAAGAACTCGCGTGAACCCTAATTCAATCTTGTGCATAAAGCCTTTTGATGTAAAAGATTCTAGTGCACTATCGAAAATAAAACGCTCCTTATTCTTCTTCTCTTTGGACGAATTTTATACCTCTTTTTTGAGTTTGAAGTTTTAATTTATTTATTCAAAAGCAAGAGAATAAAGATTTTCTAAAAAAACTTCTTTTTGTAAACTACCATTATTAATTCCGAATTTAATAATATATATATATATATATATATATATATAGGTGATGGTCTAATCCTCAGTCAAGTAGGATTTCTACCTTGTAGTCAAATCCTCACACAAATAGAATTTCTACCTTGTAGTCAAATCCTCACACAAGTAGGATTACTTTTTCACCAAGTCTCCTATTAACTTTGAGTTTTAACCATATTCCAACTCATGAGTGTATTATCCAATAATAAATTATTGAATATAATATTGTGACTATATCAAAAACTTCCTAATTTGACTAAATAAATAAAATACTTTTATTTATCTACTTATCAAATATAGTCTTTGATACTTATCATATTACCAACAATAGTATGACACTAGTAATCCTTCTCCTAGTTAGAAAAAAGATTTTGACTTTTAATCATACAATTAATTAATTAATTTCCATTTGATTAATAAAATAAAATAAAACAACATATTAGACTAATTAATTTAGCCTTGCCGCCCAAGTAAATACTTGTGCAATATATTATTTTTTTCATTTTATTAAATCCATTGGACTTTAATAAAAAGTCCACATGTGAACTAGATCTATTTTTACTATAAAAGAAACAAGTCCACATGCCTTAAATTTAATACATTAATATAATCTAGCAGCCCATTTAATTAAAATGTGCAAATTATATTCTTAATGTATTAATGGAATGCTAAACGCACCCTATTAGGGTGACCCTAGAATTCCTACATCCTTGGCCGCCCATTCTAGGCCTTTTTGAAGAGTTACCGCGTGTCTTGATCACACATGACCACACCTCTCCAAAACTTTTGGATTCCGAAATCCAGAAACAATTCTAGATGGACCCAGAAATTGGTCCGGTAGAATATATCAAGTGATCCATGCAAGTTTGTGCGGATTGGGGATCTTGGCGGGCTATCTAATTTAAGCTTCAATAGACATAACCTATTCACAATCAACTAATGATTCACTTAGGTCCAATCTATTAATTTTAGCCCATTCCACTAAAGAGCTAAAATTGAACTCTTAAATAAAGATAGAATAAGATAATATTTCTTATTCGTACCCTAGATAATCTTATTGGAGATAGTGTATCCTCGTGAAAAATATCAGTAATCGCCAAGAGCTCATAGACTGCCTATAGCTTTCCTAGTTACCATATTTACTCATATGACCACATTTTGAATTTGGATATTTAGGACTTGTCCAGATGCCATGTTTCAATGGACACTATTGAAATCATAACGTTAACATTTAATATCCAATACCTCAAATATTCATATGATGATATTCTATTCACATTTAATAAATAGAGCCACGATGTCCATATCTATAAATGAAGTCCTCTATCGATTAACAAATGAATACCACCAAACTATCGATGATTGGCTTTGTATGATTGGCTTATTTCATGACAAACCACATTTTGGGATGTCTTTGTAATGGGTAGCTTAGGCTTTCGATGGTAAGCTTCCAAGCATCTTCGTGCCTTCAAGAGCAAAATGTATATTCACTTGACTTTGTCTCTTGAAGAGTTTATGTGCACACATACACTTTCATGCATTTGTATTGACATGCAATTTTTCCTTGTTGCTCATGTATGCATTCTTTCCACAATCACACTTGCACTTCATTCTTAGACTTAAGTATGGTTTTGTGTGGTGTAAATTTGTTTCCGCTTGTTTGTTCGGAAACGTCCGTGCATGCACGATGATGTGCTTGTCTTAGCGCGATATGACCTCTAGAGAAGGTCCATTTCTTCTCTAAGTTTGGCCTAGGGCATAGGGATTTGGTCCATGGAAGATGGTCAAAATTCCCTTTGGAAATTCAAGTTTCTTGAATTTCCGCAGTACGCTCCGTCTAACCATACCTCACATTGTTTCTATGAACCGCTAATTTGGCTCTTTGTTGTCTCTGCGGTATGCTCGTCGAAGCAAATCGCTAAATGTGTACCATGAAAGTTCACAGTGTTTTCTTCCCGATACGTTCATCCAAGCGAACCGCGGATCCTAAAATTGCGGAAGTTAACAGTGTTGTCTCCGCGGTAAGCTCGTCTAAGCGAACAGCGGAACCGTATAGCGGAATAGCCCAGTTTTTTTTTTTTTTTTTTTATCAAAATGGCTAGTTTTGTCTTGGGCTTCATATATATATATATATATCCCTTCATCTTCTCCAGTCTTATTTTAGAGCTAAATTTCCAGATTTTAGAGAGAGGAAGAGTTCCTTAGTGTGAGAAGCTCCAAAAGTTGTTCTTTAACTCTCCAAACCCAAAAATCATAATTCATTCATGAATCAAACATCATCTAGCTTCACCTAGGATGTGTTCTTGCATTGGTCTTCATCAACACACATGACTTGGTAAGTAGAACACCATCTTCATTCATTCTAATGTTCTTACTTAACAAGAAATCTCATTTATGACTTGTTTGCATCAAGATTAGTTTTTTTATTTGCAAGTTGAGATTTTTATGTTGATTGTTGGGTTTGTTTGTGATAACTAGAATTTAGGACCATATTACCCTTCTAGCTAAGTCTCTATGCTTTGCATTTAGACATTGTTATTTATGCCTCATTGATTGCATTTCTTGATTGCATATTTATTGCCCTTGTTATATGTTGTGACAACTTGTGTTGGTTGGACTTTACTTGACAATTAGGTTGCTATAATCCCTTCGCATCTAATTGAGTCCTTACGTATGGGCATGTAGGCATTATTTGATAACTAGGTTGTTCGATTGCATTATAACATTTAGTTAAGTATTTTGTGTGTGGTCTTACACATTATTGCATTTGAGCATATTATCATATATACACTTAGACCGTATATTCTTCATAGAGTCAAAGTCTTGTGGCTTATAGGTGAAGTTGCACAAGCAAGAAAGTCTTGCAACCAAGGGTGGGTTGGCAAACATTGGTCAAGTATCATTGTAAAAGGCATGCGGGTAGAGTAGGAGGTGCTAACACCAAGAGTAGTTGATCGGGGGATATCACTAGAGACTGAATGAAGAGTGGTGAGTGGTAGTGTCCATAGCCTGAGGTTGTCGAGAGTGAGAGTCCGAGAATCACTTGAGGGTGTAACCTTTTATTCATATAGTGGATTTCTTTGACCGTGTGTGGCTAGAAGGATATCCCGTGAGTTTTGCCCAGTTTGAGGGTTTCTCACATAAATCAATTCAACGTGTTATTTATTGTTTTACGCACTTTAATTTCGTAGATTGAGTTGACAATAATCGATTAACAACCCATTCACACCCTCTCTAAGTTGTATTAGACACACTTAGTGTATTTTCATATATATATATATATATATATATATATATAATTATATATATTTGTCATTTTACTAAGGGTGCGAATATTGACACCCATAAAACTTAATAGTACACCAATTTTTATAAATACAGTCATGTCTAAATTTAAAAAAAATATTACTATAAGCACTATTCCTAATGTCAAAAGTACCCTCATTGAAATAAATATATTCTTTTTAATACATATTATTTATAAACACTCTTAAATTATTATCAGACCAATTATAAAATAAAAAATCATATTATTTTTAGAATAAATCCTCTTTTAATGATGGTCCAATTTACTTTTGGAAATATATCGAATGTAGGAGCCTTATAAAAGGGAATATGTGGATACCGTATATGAGGTCAAGAGATTTTCAACCTGAAATTCTCTTATTTATATAGCTATCGTTAAAAAAAAACTTGATGATATCTACGGCTATCTTAAAAAAAACTTCTTGTTATCTTCGGCTATCGTTAAAAAAAAATATTTTGTTGATTGGTAGAATTCATAACTATACATAAAAGAAAGACATAAATAATATGATAATCATGTGATGATGAGAAAGTTTGATACTTGAAATGAAATTAGAGTTTAATTAGAATTTATCATATGTTAGGATTTATGATAATTTTTTTTGAAAGGTAAGTTTTTTTAATAAAGAAATATATTTGAAAATATGAATGTAATTAATAAATGTATATAGTACATTATTTGGTTTATTTTTAATTAAAGTAATTTGTCCTTATTGGTAAATTTCTATTGGGATCTTTTTGTAATTAAATTTTTTAATAAAATATGAATATACTAATAAGTTTTATGGGTGTCAATATCAGTACCCTTTTACTAATTATATTTCTCTTATTTTCAAAGAGTTGTGCTATTGGCACACCCCCCTACTGATCTATTCATGCCCCACGTTTTTAAAATTTTGATTTAATTAAGTGAAATTAAATGTTTTTATTAAAGTTTTTGGTTTATTTCCAAAACTACCCATTTTACTTATTTTTCAAACTTAATACATACAATATATGATCTCTCTATCTCTGATCTCTGTATCTGTATACATCTCTCTCACCTCCATTAATTGATTTATTTTTTTTCTTCTTATTTCTTTTTTTTTTTAGTTTTTTTTTCTTCTTATTTCATGATGGAAAAGAAAAAATAAAAAATAACAGGGTACTTCAACACAACGACATTTTGATATCATTCTAAAGAAAAAATAAACTTTAAACTTATTTCCAGAGAATGAATTGTTTCCGGATACTTACTATCATTGTCAGACAATTCTTGCTTTATGTCATTCTCAGACAATTCTACAAGATGTTTGATATCGTTCTTAGACAATTTCTCCATATTCTTTATATCGTTCTAAAACTCTTCCATAATATTTTATATGTATGTAAGAAGCAGATTTTAGGGTTTAAGAGTTAATTTTTTTTTTTTTTGAAGAAACATATTACAAGTTTTTTTTTGTTGGAAAAAGGAATGTGAGATTTTAATAGATTTACTTTGTTGAAGATTTCTTTCCTTAATTGTATGTCTCTTTAAGTAATTTTGATAAAGGAAAAAAAAATATTATATAATTAAAAAAGTTGGACATAAATAGACCGATAGTGGGTGTGCCAATAGCACCGTTCTTTTTAAAAGAACATTATCAAATGTTCTGCATTCCTTTCCTTTCCTTTTCTTTTTTGACAGGTGCATACTTTTCGTCTGAGTTGATTATTTTACGTACTTTTCTTTTAAGTTAATTATTTATTGAACAAAGCTTTATAAGCGACTATTTATTGAGTTTAAAACAATCCTAAAAATAATCTTAATTTAGTTTTTTTATAATTTGTCCTCTCAAGTGTCCACCTGGAGTCATTGGTAGTAATAAGATCAAGCATGCAGCATGCATAAATAATATAAATAATAAATATTATTTTAATGAGTGGATGTCCATAAATATAAAAAGCAAACGTATTATAAGAGAAAATATGAATATAAGTTGACCAATTAAGCTTCAATAAGACGTATAGTAAAGGTGTAAGTTCTCTTCTTGTTGCAGAACAGTTGGATGCAAATCGGGAATGGTGGGCTTCCATGTGGGTATCATAGTAACAAAATTTTGGAAATTTTGGAACTCAGTCAAAGTGTAATGAGGAAACCGCTTTAATTTTTGAAAACCAGTTTAAGGTTCAAATTAACGAAAAAATGGTTCCCGAAAATAGAATGGTATCATACTAAGCATTTTCTCTGAGTATACCATAATCAGACCCCGGGAATGGTTTGACAAGATGATGTTAGTCTAGTAGTATGTCCCACCCACCTACATCATGATCTTGTATGTTCGAGCTGTATCCTCTCCTCCAAACCGCGAATTTATTGTAATAATTCAACAAAAAAGAAATTGGGAATGGTTTGTTTTATGTTCATTGTTAAATAATAAAAGTGGAAGATCAAAGGTAAATTAGATTAAATTTTACTTTAAAAGATGACTTTGCCCTTTGGGCATTAAGACCATTGTCAGACTATGTTGGTCAACCTGGTCAAGGGTGCTTTAGTATTGAATTTCATAAATGTAGAATATTCTTAGCATATTGTATAATATCAGGGCACCGTAATGTAATTACCCCATTAAGATATTAAATAATAAAAGAGGAATTACAGTTAGATTATTATATTTTAAAGAAACATTGTTTTCTATCTGACTGTATTAAGATATTTAGTCCTCATCTTTTTTAAAATATATTAAAATGGTCTATTGACCAGAGAAAAGTAGAAGTAAAAAATAACATACTCATTAAATTACCATTTTACCCTTTGTCGAAAATAATTAAATTAAAAAAGACTCTTTCACCATGTAGTTGTTTGTGTATTTACAATTTAATCAAGAATAAAAGACTAAAATACCCACACAAATCATGAGCTTTTACAAACATACTCTTATCATGAAAAGAAAAATCCAAAAATAAATTAGAAAATAGTTAGATTTTTTATAAATAAAAAATTGATTTTTTCTAAAACCAATAAAAAAAATAGAAAATTAATTTGACACAAAATTAAAAAAAAAACTTTGAAAAACTTATGATAATTTTTTTTGAAACAAATTATTCTTAAAAAAAGTAAACAAAATTGATGGATGATGGATGATGGATGATAGAGATCAACTAAGAAAAAAAAATCAAATTAGAAAGCTGGTGGAGATCTAATATCCAGATTGGATCTCTACCACCGATGGATCTCCATCTGAGGAGATCCATCAGTAGACATTTATTTGCACGAAGATGGAGGTCACAAGACCTCCATCTGAGCGACTTCCATCTTCGCGAAGGTGGAGATCACGTGACCTTCATCTTCCCGTAGATGGAGGTTGACGGCCTCCATCTTCATGCAAATGGAGCCTCCATCGATGGAAATGGAGATCCGATGGATCACCATCATTTTTAAAATATATATTTTTTAAATTTGATATCCCGATCGGTGGAGATTTATGTAACTTTTTTTCTTTCAACTTTCAATTTTATAATTTCATAATTTTTAATTTTTTCCAAATTTTTTATATATGAAACTAGAAACCGGTTTTCCTTTCTTTTTTTAAAAAAAATATTTTGATTTTTTTAATATATTTTTATATTTTTTATCGGTACATGTGTATACTAATTGTACATAAAGACGTAAATACCCATGTTTCCGTTAATTTTGACGAACCATTGATTGAATGAGGGACATTTTTGATACATTTCTAAAAGGATGAGGTCTAAACACCCTAATACATATAACTTGGGTAAAAAAGCAACATTTCCTTAAAATATAAGGATCTAACTGTAATTCCTCCAATAATAAGTTATCATTAAAATAAAGGGGGAATTGCACAAACATCCCTCAAGGTTTGATGAAATTGCACAGATATGGCAGTTTTGGCCATATACACACAAACTTCTTTCAATATTTAAAAATTGTTGCACAAACATCCCATGTGGTTAGATGGATCCGTTAATCAATGGTCAAAAGTGTAAAAATTCTAAAATACCCTTTATTTTTATTTTAAATAAACTAAAAAATTTTAAAAATATGAAAAAAAATATTTTAGATAACAAGAGTGTATCTGAAACCTGGAAGAAAATTATCTTCACAAATAAAAAAAATAGTTTTTTAAACAATTTAATAATAAATAAATTTTAAATTTTAAATTTTAAATTTATTTAAAATCAAGGGGAATTGCACAAACTAAATTTTTATTTTTATTTTTATTTTTGAATATGAATTTTTTTTCCAGCTTTCAGATTAAAATACATTCATATTTGCTTAAAGATTCTTTAATATTTTTTAAACTTATTTTTAAATTTTTTATTTTATTTAAAATAAAAATATAGGTATTTTAGACTTTTTACACGTTTGACCATTGACTAACTGATCTATCTAACGGTAGGGGATATTTGTGCAATAATTTTCAAATGTGGAGAGAAGTTTGTGCGTATATGGGTGCAATTTTATCAAATGTCAAGGATGTTTGTACAAGTCTCCCCCCCCCCCCCCCCCCCCCCCCAAATGGTATCTTTAGCCCGTTTTTCTTTTTGTTTTCCAAAAACGATTTTGAATTCGCATTCGTTAACCGCTTTTCATTTTATTTTCAAAATCGAAAAAAAAACTAGTGTTAAACGTGATAAATTTAAAAAACAACTTTTAAATGTTTTCCATGTTTTTCATTTGTTTTTTTTTAACAAAAAAGACTCACATTTTTTCTTTTTTCTTCTTTTTCGTCGATGCTCTTCGTCACTGTTCTTCTTCTTCATTATCATCATCATCATCATCATTCATTCTTCTTCTCAATGACAAAAAATGGAGCAGTCAACAACGGATCTCACCAGCATTTGTGATGTGGGTTGTCGGGAAAAAGACGTCGGATGGTTCGACGTAGACGTTAGCAACTGCAACAGCTCGGAGGAATCTGATATGGAGAGAGATAGAGAGAGAGAGAGAGAGAGAGAGAGAGAGAGAGAGAGAGAGAACAATAGGAGAAGAGATGGGAGGAGGAGAGCTTTAGCAGCAAAGGTATTTTCTGGGTTGATAGCTCAAGGAAATGCAATATGCCCAAGCACTGCGAAATTAATGGAGTTTTAGCTATGATTTGTGTAGTTTTAGCTCTTTGTTGATGAAGTTTTTGACTAGATTTATGAGTTTTTGTGTGTGAAATTAATGGACTAGAAAACATGAATGATTTTGTAGGAAGTGAGAATTTTATTTTTGGAGGCTGATTTGGACTAGATTTATGGGTTCTAGTCTACGAAATTAATGGGCTAGAAAATAGGAATGTTCATTTTTCTTTGAATTATTTGTTTACAAGTTTTCAAAATTTTGATAGAAGTGAATCTGGGTATGGTGGTTTTAGTTATGTTGTTGATTGGTTTGAGAAGATTCAGATTGGATCTTTAGTTCTGTTGTTCATTTTTCATTTTTCTTTTAATTTTATTGTTGATTGTTGATTGTTGATTCTTTGAATTTTATTATTGAATTTATATTAAATAATTTTTTTTTGTCTTAGTTGATAATTATTTGGGATAAATTATTGTCCAACTTTGATATTTTTCGGTTAACCTACCGAACGCGTTTTTAAGATTTTTATTTTCAAAATACAGATTTCAGTATATACTACTAGACGCTTTTTCGAATTTCGAAATTGAAATCAAAAACACTGTTTTTTTTTTCTTTTCTAAAAACAACAAATGAAAAGCGCTTACAGAACGTGCCCCTAATTTCTCCATCTCCAGTTAACAACTCCACTATTTCTACAATTTCCACAAAGCCAAAAACAAAATCTCTACACTTATTTGATTGACCAATCACCTTCATCTCTAAAGGGTGTGTTTGGTATGCGGGACAAGACTGGACAATGTGGGACAATTTCCTCTTGTCCCACGTTTGATGCGTCTTTAACATGGGACATGATGAGACAATGTGGGATAAAAAACACCAAATTTTGTTCCACCCAAGACCCTGGGACAAGTTGTTCCATGCCATGAGACAAGGGTTAAAAATATAAATTTACCCTTTAAATTTTTTTAAAATTACAAACATGTCCAATATAATTATATATATATATATATATTATATACATATATTATTGCATGAATGTTTTGAGTTTGAGTTGAAAGTAAATTATTCTTGAATATATATATATATATATATATATATATATAAGGGGCACTATGGTTATTTGAACCCTTTGTTCTGTTATGTTTTAGTCATACCAAACGCATAACAGTATATGTAATAGTTTTGATCCAGACATTTCAGACATAATACAGAAGAACTGCCATGTCTTGTCCTGTCTCGTTCCGTTCCACCCTGTCCTATCATGTCCTAGTACCAAATGCACCATAAAATCTTAAACCAATCGGTCTCTAAGATTTGGTAAAATGGATTAATAACATTGACAAGCTTATAGGATGTGCGACTTCCATGAGAGGTGTCCTCTTGCATTTCTCAAATGATTTTTTAATCATATGAAAAAGACCTTATTGTCCTCGAGTTGTTTAGCCTTAACATGAGTTAAGTCAAGGCAGTGTAATTAGAAAAATGATTTTTACCCATGTAGGTGCAGTTATGCCAAACTTCAAGGGTGTGAGTGCAATTTCTCCTAGTTTCTACATTAAACAACACTATCCGATAAATGACAGCTCAACAATTTTAATGGATGAGATTGTTTTTGTGTTTTTGTTTTTGTTTTTTAACTAGAATGGATGAGAATGTTAAAGTCATCGATTTATACAATAGTAATGACATCTCTTTGAAATAACGGGGCCCAGCCAGCTTAGCAAAGATCACATAACTTACAAGTTACAAATTACAACTACTACGAAACATAACTTACAAGTTCCAACTTATAACTACTACGAAACATATTGAGTGTTAAATTATATAAACTAATGATTATTTATTGGGTAACCAATCTAAAAAGTCAAAAGACTTATCGACCAAGCTATGAAGGATCCTGCATACCCTCTTAGAAAATTCATTTTTGGTGCTTATAATTATTTGATTTTTTTTTTACGTCTTTAAAATAAAAATCATAGAGTTTGGTTCCCAAAATTAGGAAATTTAAGAGTCTGTTCTGTAATAGTTTTTCGTTGACTGTTTTTCGAAAAGAAAAATAAAAATGAAAATGAAAACAGTATTTTTTGTTTCAGTTTCGAAATCCAAAAACGCGTCTGCTAGCATATGATAAAAGCTGGATTCTGAAAATGAAAACGGAAAAAACACGTCTGGTAGGTTAACCGAAAAATATCAAAAATCAGAATTTTCCTATTATTTTTTTTTAATTTGAATATAAAGTGAGTCAATAATCCATCAAATATCTTATAATTGAGAAATAAATATTAATTTTTTACTATAAAAAAATAATTCCAGGCCACCCAAATGCCATGTAAACCTTCTTCACAGCAGCAGAGTTTTTGAACGGTGAGAGAAGCTGAGAGAAGAAGGGGAAGACCAGCAGCCGGCGAAGACGACGTCGACCAGCTGAAGAAGACGACGACGACCAATTGAAGAAGAGCAGATCAGCGACGAGCTGAAGAAGAAGAAAACCAGATCGGCGGCGGCGAGCGGGAGCTGATTGGCAGCGACGGTGAGCTGAAGAAGAAGAAGACCAGATCGGGAAGAGAGAAGATGAGGAAGAGAGAAGATGAAGAAGAAAGAAGATGATGCACAATAAAGAGAAAAAGAAAAAAAATAATTTTTTTTTTAATTTTTTTGAAAAACAAAAACAAAAACAAAAACAAAAACAAAAACAAAAACGAAAAACGAAAAACAAGTTTTTTTTTGTTTTTCAAATATTTCACTGTTAACATTAGTTTTTATTTTTTATTTTTTATTTTTTTGGGTTTTTGAAAATAAAATGAAAAACGGTTAATGAACGTAAATTCAAAATTGTTTTTGAAAAACAAAAACGAAAAACAGACTGAAAAACAGCTGCAGGACGGGGCCTAAAATTCTAACTTTGTCCCTGCACTAGATAAAAGTTAAAAGGGTTAATTGCAATAACATACCTTGAGATTTTACTAAAAAAAACTTAATATTCAACTAATTGATTTAATTACTGCATCTTTTCTCTGTCTGACTCTCTCACTCTCACTATCACTCTCACTCTCACCAACACACCAATGGTTGGGTGGGTTTGATTCCGGTGACGGTGGGTAGAATTTGGGACTTGGTGGTTTGATTTTGGGTTGATTTTGTTGGGGCCGATCTCCTCTTCTCTTTCTGACCGCCGATGATGGAGGGTTGATTTTGGGAATAGTGGGTGTTTTGTTTGGGTTTGGGTTTTGTTGGCCGCCGGCGGTGGTTGATGGTGGGGGTTGTGTTTTGGTTTGGGTTTTGTTTGGCGGCAGCAGTGGGTTATTGGATTGAGGTTTTTTGTAACTGAGATTAATGGTTGTATTTGTGAGTTAGGGTTTGGTATTGTTATAGGGATTTTTTGATAGCATGATCACCTGAAAGTATGGTGATTAGATATGCCACGTCACCAAAGTCAGCCAGGAAAGATCAACCCAAGACAACCAGTAGATGATCTCAAGGCTTGATCAAGTTTACCTAAGATGGTCAGGGAAACTAATCGATCAGGTACAAATAACCTGATCGGGGAAACTAGCCGATCGGGTAGAGATAACCTGGTCAGGTAAATACAATCCGATCGGGGTAAAAGAGATCTGGCCAAGTTAGGTAGCTGATCAGTTAGATGACGCATGAGAGACATTAAATGCAATCACGACTCAAATATGTAGAGGAGGAGTCATACCTAAACAAGGCACCTTGTAGTAAACTCTGATAAGGAAACAAAATTCTTTATAGATATCAGAGTCCAAATCAGGCAACTAGTCTAATTCATTCAATTTATGGAAGACGCGAAACAGGAAAGAAGATAAAGACGACTTCAACAAGTAACAAGTCCTAATTAGACACTACCACATTTCCTTATTTGTATACAAGGATTATGGTTCTATGCATATATAAATAGACCCATAATCTCATTATAAAAGATAGAGAAATATACACAGACATACGAGGAACAAACAGAAAAGAGAGAAACAGAGTGTGTAATCATATTATTCATAGTGAATTTTTCTCCTCACCGTCACCGGCAACCGTGGATGTTTCCCCGATTTGGGGTTTTACCACGTAAAATCTGTTTTCTTAATCACTTTATATTTCTTATTCATAGCATTATTGTCAACTCACTATAACTTGTGTGACGTGTGATCGACTTTACATAATCCAAAAATCACCTTCAACAATTGGCGCTAGAAGGAGGGGGTGTGGACTAACTTTTGCTAAGTTAACCTCGAAGAACTTGTGAGGCAGTGATATGGCGAATAATAGGGATGGAAGTCAGTCCCCACATGATGTTAGCACCCCTCATGGTATTAACAACTCTGGCCTAGTGAACGCCAGCATCGCTGGAGGAAGTTTGCCTTCTGTGACTTCTACCTCAACTGGTCAAGCCGCGATAATTTCCACAGACGCTCCCCCATGAATTTCCTCATATGCATTCAAACAGGTCCAAGAGTCCCTGCGGAGAGTCATTAAAGACGCCGCTAGACAGGGAATCAATATAACCTCAACTGCTAATCTGACCTCACCATACCAAATATCTACACTTATGTTGGCCCAAGACCCCAAGGTGCATGCTAAGATAATGGATGCGACCCCAGGCGCACCCCGTAAAGTTGGTAAAGATAAGGCAGATTACCTCGGAAAGGGAGAGTACTCCTAAATGGGAGATGGAAGAGTCAGCGGAGGGAGTAGGCAAGATTGATACCAAACAGATTTTGAGCCGAAGTAAACCCGTAAAGATGTTCTTAGACGGGACCAATCTAGTTGGTCAGATGGTAGTGATTAACCACCCCGCAGAACACGCCGGATGGGTAAATCCCTGCTAAGATTCGATACCCCAAAGATAGGCACCCACAGAATCCAGCAAGGACTCACCGACTGCCAG
Source organism: Dipteronia sinensis (assembly GCA_033220585.1). Lineage (NCBI taxonomy): Eukaryota > Viridiplantae > Streptophyta > Magnoliopsida > Sapindales > Sapindaceae > Dipteronia > Dipteronia sinensis. Next base: position 29,669,573 of record CM065642.1, read on the forward strand.
CAATCGGGAATAGATAATGAGCCAGAAGAATAGCGAGATATCCTGATACAGAAATTGACCCAGAAGGTAGAAGCACTAGAACGTCGCCAAAGGCCACAATATTTATTGGATGATGATTCTGAAAGCCCCTTCGTGAACAGCATTCTCCAAACCCAGTTCCCAAAAAAATTCAGAATACCTCAGGTTGAGCAGTTTAAAGCAAACACGGATCCAAGAGAACACGTGAGATGTTTCCGAAGTGCGATGGCACATTACGCTTACAACGACCCACTTTTATGCTTGACGTTCCCACAAACGCTCGGGGACTTAGGGTCTAGGTGGTTTGGAAGGCTCCCTCAGAGAATAATCAAGAATTTTTTAGAATTGGCCCAAGCTTTTTCACGGCAATTCTTAGGAAATATACAACGAAGGAAATCAACAGCTCACCTCGCCACCCTCAAACAGGGAAAGAACGAATCATTAAAAGATTACCTGAAAAGGTTTTCTCAGCAAGTGTCAGGGATCCATAATCCCAATGATGAGGCTGTAGTGGCCGCCTGCACCAACAACTTATAAAAGGGTAGGCTTTCCTTCGATTTGAGGAGGGAAAGCCCACGTACATACGTCGACCTAATAGATGTAGCAGGCAGTTATGCAATGGCTGAATACGAGGAGTTGGCTCTAGGGGGTAGTTATATGCACAGGGGGTCACCCTGGGGAGAACACTAATGTAAAGAACCAGAAGGGTGATCACTATGAGAGTGATGGAAACAAGGATGATCGTAGAAACAGTTAGAATGACAGGAAGTTCTGTTTTTAAAATTATTTTTGAATGGTGGAGATTTTGGAAAATGGATAAGATTCGATTTCCTCCATCCCTTATTTATTTAAAAATATTCTTAATTAAGTAATAGATTAATAATGATTGTATCATTTTAATAGGTTAAAAGACAGTTGTACCCTTCAGCAGTTAAAATCTAACTGTGCACCACTAACGGCAGGGGAAGTCCATGCCATTATATGTAAAAGCTGAATATACGTACAATTAGGTCAAATGTCAGGGTATGCTTGTGCAAGTTGCCTATTTCATTAATGTTATTGGTGCAATTTGAAGAGATAACACATCAGCATAAACATCGTGTTACATGGGGACAACCAGTGACGTGTCAACAAATGTCAACTAAATTGAACCAACCTAAAATGATCAGAAAATAACCCTACAATACTGATCAAAGTTACTTAGATGGTCGAGTTGGAAATACCCAACCAAGGTAATTAGATTGATCGGGTTATCAAAATAACGATTGGGGGAAACCTGAATGATCGAGTATAATTACTTGATCAGGTGAAGATCCCTTGGTCGGGGGTAAAAGAGATCTGATCAGGTTTGTAAGACGGTTGGCTAAGCGATACGTGGACAATGTCTAGATACGTTCAGATGTTTAGCATGATGATAACATTATTACGACTCAAAAACGTAAAGAAGAATCCTCCTCAAATAAGGTTGCAAGAAGCATACTTTGATAAGGAAACAAATTTCCTTAAGAGTTATCAGAACTCCAAATAGGCAAAGTCCTAATGCGATTAAAATGACTCCAACAAGTCAGAGTTGTATTGATTTGCTACTACCTTTCTTATTTGTACCCCAAGAATTATGGTTCTATACATGTATAAATAGACCTTAAAAATACTCAATAGAGGTTGACGAATCATTAGATATTCAAGAGAGCAAGTAAGGTTGAGTGTGTAAACATATTATCCATACTGAATTCTTCTCCTCGCTGTCACCGGCAACCATGGATGTTTCCCTGCCTTGGGGTTTTACCACGTAAAACTTGCTTGCACAACTTCTTCTATTTCTTTCGATTCATTTTACAGCTGCAAACTTTACATACTTTGTGTGACGCGTGATCGACTTTACGTAATCCAAAAATCACCGTCAACAATTAATATAAAAATGGTGGCTCTATTGCCACCCACAAAATATCTCCCTACACCCATGTTTTAATGAAACTTTTTTATTACTAAAATACCATTACATTTAATTACTTAAAATACTTGACTTTATAATTGGAAATTAAATTTACTACCTACACTCATAAGTTGAACACTCAATCTATCATAAACTTTAATAATATATACTTAATTAAACCCAACATCAATTAGGAAATATAATTTTTTTTCTTCACAAATAGTCAAGGAATGGATGAACAAAAAATTGATTTTATGGATTCCGAGTACATTATGGTATGTTTAATTTAATTTTTATTATTGTTTTATGATTGAATAAAAAATTGTTGCAGTTGTAGTCTTGTATAACTTTTTTTTAAAGCAGTTGTAGAATTCGATCAAGTTTACACGGTTCTCAAACACAACTCACCTACTCGCTTTACTTTAATTCAACTACATATTCTTATTAATTTAATTGGTTTGTAAACCGAAAAACTTTGTAGATGGATTTAAAAAAACGAAAATTTTAAATTAAAAAAAATTGATTTGTTTGGTGATTGAAAAAATAGTTTTTTTTTGAAGACAAAAGAAGTTGCATATTGTTGTTTGTTTAATTATTATTGTTGTTGTTGCTGTTTTCTATGATGATGGTTAAATGTGTAAATCATTAAGATTTCATGGTTCTTTTAGATAATTCAATACATTGATTCTGCAAGTAACAATGAAAAAAATTAATTAGTTTTAGAGTTGAATTTATATTTTATTTTTGTCCAAGTAAAATCTTTTAGTTGTAGAGTTTTGTTTGAATATGATATTTTTTATACGAGTAAATTCTATAATATTTGTTAAATGGAACAAAGAAACTGTACGTACAAGAATTTTTTTTTTTTTTTACGGTGGTGGAAGCAAATGAATAGAAATGGGTGTATTGAGAAAAAACTATATGTTTAAAATTTTTTAAAAAAAACTTAAAGGATAGTTTTGGTATTTTAAAATGTGTAGGGAGTAAAATTAATATTTTTTAATTTTTTAATAGGAAGTTATTTTGTGGCCGATATAAATTTTTATATATAAGAGTATGTTTGGTATGACTTTTCAAGTAGAGTTTCTAGAATAGATCTTTTTGTAGTAGAGCTTCTAATGAGTAGAGCTTCTAACAAAAAAAGGTTTTTTGTTGTGTAAATTACAAAAATGGTGTTCACGATGTATTTTTTTAAAATGGCTTTTGGTTGTGTAAATTACAAAAAGGGTATTGACAAAATATTTATAATGAAAGAGTTGTATGGGCATTTGAGACAATTCATGTATTTTAAAATAGCTCGAAAAAAGCTTTTTGGAAAAGCCTAAATTTTGGGCTTTTCCAAATAGACATAAAATGGTTTTTATAAAGGGTAATTGAGACAATTCATACATTTAAAAAAGTTGTTTTGAGTTTTGCCAAACAACTAAAAAAAACTTCAAAATAGCTTCTAGCATTAAAAAAAACGCTTTTATTTTTTACAAAAATCATACCAAACACACACTAAGTGACAGAAAACACACACTAAGTGACAGAAAAACGATTCGAGTATTTTATGCCAATCATGGAGAACATTAAACTCTCTTCCCCTATCAACAGCCAATAAAACGCCAAGAGTTGACGATTGTATGTAATAATTGTCCCTTATATTATTTGGGAAAGGCCAAAATAGAAATATTATAAATTTTTAAGTGGTTACGTTGGAGAAGAAACTTCTCCGGTCTACATTTATGCAACTTGTAGTAGGTAGCATTTAAGATAACTAGATAAGAGCCAGACCAGCTTCGTATATTATCCTTGGTTGCATTGCATAATACATAGTATAACTACATAAACATACATACCAACTCTCCATTACTCACATCTTTCAAACGTGAGAATTAATTAAACAGACATGACACAAACAAAGTTATCTAAAAAGGACTCAGACAACCAATAGAGAAAGAGACCCCACAGAGAAACGAGAGAGGCTTTATTTTATTTAAGGGTAATTACCAATTAAGTCTTGGACTTTTTTTTTAAATTTCAAGTTGTTTGCGATTTTATAAAAATGACCAAATTGGTCCTTACATTTTTTTCAAGTGTCAAATTAGTCCCTCTCTTTTTAGAAATGACCAAATTGTCCACTCTAATGACTTAACGGTGTTAAATATAACAGTTGACTTTAATAATTTTAGTTAAAGTACGTAAATACCCTTTATTTATCATATTATAGTAAAAGTTATTTTGTCTCTGTGTATAATATTCTCCATTATAATTACAATAAAATCTAAAAATATTATTAATGAAACACCATTTGTACCTTTTTTTTATTAAAATTCTCCAAAAAATTCTAAAAATATTTTAATCAGACAATATCAATTATACTTTTATTTTTTTAAACAAAGTTACTGTTCATTATCAGTTTAGTCTTTTTATCACTTTTATATAATATTGTGTTTTTTTTTGTTAATATTATACAAGTGATGTTTTCAAAATTATTTAAAAATCAAAACACACAAATAAAATAAACAAAAATATACATGTGTTAAAAAAACGGTGCATGCGTCAATATTATATTGTTTAGGAATAAAATACAATTTTACCCTACACAATTAAAGTTAACGGATAGAACTTAGTTAGAGTGACTAATTTGGCACTTGAGAAAAATATAATGACCAATTTGATCATTTTTGTAAAATTCACAAACAACTTGGAATTTTAAATAAAGTACAGGACCCAATTGGTAATTGCCCTGTATTTAAAATAAAACAAGTGGGTCTACTGTTGTACTTCCTTGCCATATTATTTTTTATTTTGGGTTTATTTTGATTTCATTGAAACACAACTCACAAGTCGTCACAAGGTATTGATTGAAGACAAAGACACAAGAGAGAGAGAGAGAGAGAGAGAGAGAGAGAGAGAGAGAGAGAGAGAGAGAGAGAGTTGAAAAGGTGTGCTTTTGATTTGTCTATGGACTATGATTTTGTTGTTTGATTTTGGGTTTTGAATTTTGATTGATTTTGTTGTGTGGAGTTGGTGTTTGCAGGGGCTTGATGATTGTCACTCTTGCAAATCAATTTATCCCACTTTTAAAAGATGCAGCTGGAATCGCCGGTACCTCTCTCTCTCTAAGTCTTTTTCTCTAAATTGCTTCAATTCTTGCCTTGTTAAACTTGATTTTTTTCTTGGAAATAAGAGAACCCATCATTGCATTGTCTTATATGCTTCGGTTCTTGCTTCCATTTCTTCTTTTTTGAGAAATTTGTTGATTCATTGTTGAAAATCCCAAAATTGCATTGTAGTCAACGTTGTGATATATGCTTCTGGAAGATAAAAGAAGATCCTAGGAATTGTTCTGGGTACAAGTTTATTCTAGTTGAAAATTAATTTATGCCTCAAAGTACTCGGTTGTGTTCAAATTTCAAAATGTGTCCAGTTTATTTCAATTTGGAGGAATTTGTAATACTGCTTTGTTTGCTGCAAATGGAAATATCCACCTCCATCACCTCTCTCAATTTACAAAGATTTTTCTTCGAATAGCCATCGAACCAAAGAATCCGTCTTTCAGTGAGATGGCTTTAAAACCTTTATACTATGCTAGGACCCCTTTGCTAAAAAGGCTGTACTTCTGTGGTTTGGACACATAAGTTTGTTATTTTGCTTTATACCCATTTGTTGTCTCTCTTAGTCATGTACTCTAGTAAACGATAAAAGGAATGGAGGATTTTCTAGTTTTTAATCTGTTGATTGTTCATTGTAATCAGTTGTCAGTTGATTCTGGATTAGTCTACATGAGGTGCTAATAATAAAAAAAAACCATTATTCTGGAGTTGGAATGTCAGCTGAATTTTTCTACCACATTGTATAGTTTTGGATGATATGCTGCATTCAAGATGCTTCTGTATGTTCAGTCGATATTATTTGAAGCTAGCTTTGCTTAGGTATTCTTGGCAAGTTTGGGTTTTGTAAGCTTTTTTCCATCCTGAAATTCAACAAATTGGTCACTTATTTGGAGATGATTCACAGTGAAGTGTAAATAATCCATGACCGAGTTTGGGAATCAGACGGACTACCAGATACTGGCCCAGCAGACTCACCAGCAATTTGTTCTTCAGGCGATAAAATTAGCGCATGTTAACAAAAGAAACTTGGAGTTTTTTGTTTTTTTATTTGTTTTTTGAGCTTTTTCTGAAGTAATTAGACAAGTATTCACTTATAATTTGATGATATCAAATACTGTTGGTGTTTAATCCAAATAGTTTGGGAAATCATTTTGAAGAATTATGTCTTGAATTTTGTTCTTTCTTATTTCAGGAAACATCTTTGCTTTTGGATTGTTTCTGTCTCCTATGTAAGTTCTATTCCTCAATTGAATTCCATATGGTAAGACCTGAAAACAGAGGTCAATATAATGGGTATGATACCAATCAGTCCTATCACTAGTTTCTTACTTCTTTTGCTTTAAATGCAGACCCACTTTCAGGAGAATAATAAGAAACCGTGCAACGGAACAGTTCTCAGGGTTGCCATATATATATGCGCTCTTGAACTGCTTGATTACCATGTGGTATGGCACACCCCTCATATCTATCAATAATATATCGGTTTTGACGGTCAATTCAATGGGTGCCGCTTTTCAGTTGGTCTATGTAACCCTCTATATAGCATATGCTGAGAAGGAGAGAAAGGTTTTCTTTTTAGTTTCATTAGCTCTTGTTATTGTGGTTTGATTCTGGATAGCCTTGTTAAATTATGTCATTACATTTTTGCCATAAATGTTTCTGGCAGGTGCGGCTGTTTGGACTAATACTAGCAGTTTTGGTCATATTTGCAATTGTAGTGGTTGGAAGCTTGCATATAGCTGACACTTTCTTGCGGCGAATAATTGTTGGGACACTGAGTAGTGCTGCTCTCATATCAATGTTTGCTTCTCCATTGTTTGTAATTGTGAGTTAATTAAAGCATTGACTTTAGCTTTCTATATGGATTGTTGATTATTTCATTATAGGGTTGGAAGTAACATTTTATTTCTTAATATCTATTTCCAGAATTTAGTGATTCGAACACAGAGTGTTGAATTCATGCCATTTTATCTCTCACTTTCCACGTTCTTGATGAGCACTTCATTTTTTGTATATGGAATCCTTAATATGGATGTTTTCGTTTATGTAAGTTCCTTTTTAGCCTTTTCTCTCTCCTCTCCCAGTCCCTTTTCTCATTGGAGTTTTTCTTTTGTTAGGTATTACGTTACATTTGAAACTTGTAATTTAAAATCAGTATTTTCTTATTCAGATGATTTTCTAACTCGTAAAATATTACTTTTCTGTTTAAATTTCAGGTACCAAACGGAATGGGAACTGTTTTGGGGATTGTACAATTGGTGTTGTACTTTTACTATAAGGGGTCATCTAGAGAAGAATCAAGAGCTCCCTTGATTGTTTCATATTCATAAATGTATTTCCCGCCAAAAGTAAAGATTCATACACGTTTACATGTATAATTTTTCTTGTACATATGTGTTTATGTTGCAGAGTGGGAAGATTTAATGTTTGTGTGATAGTGTTATGGGGAGCCGTACTGTAATGGTTTCTGCCTCAAATCATTTTTCTTTTCTCTTTTACATGTTAATAGTCATTTCTATTTGTATGTGTTGCAACTACACAGTAGTCTGAATTCGTACATATGAGTGTTTACGGAGAAGATCATCAGATTAGCAATTCTTCATGTTCCCAGATGTTGCGAATCACCAAATAAATGTCAAAATTGTGGGAAATTTTCTTTATTATTATTATTTTTTCTTCATCAGAGTTACTATCATTTTATATATTGTCTCAGATTCCTGCTTCCTTTTACTTGCATACTCTAGGTTAAGACTTGATTCATTCTGAGTTTATTTTTAGGCTACAGGGAGGTCTAATTGCCTCTCGTTTGTATATTATGGATTTGTATAATTAACTTGTAATATCACTAGATCGCGGTGGTTACTTTAAGTTTCTTATTAGTAACACGAACGAATTTCTCAGGAACTGATAAGGTGCTATATATATATATATACACACTGAACAATTGATAAAATCAAATATGTTGTTATCTTTTAAGACTATTTTTCTGAGCTTGATGTTTCTAATCTTCAAAAACAACTTATTCTATATTCTCTTTATATATCATTTATGTGTGCTCGTGCATGATTATATGCTTACACTGTCAGGTGTTGCAAAGGATATTTGATATCCAGATGCAGTGAGAATTCCTTGTTCGGGCGGGCAGATTCGTGGATTTACTCCCTTTTTTTTTCCTTAAATTTTCTCAGTTAGATAGTGTAGAGCCATCCCCTGATAGGGTGGAATGCATTGCGAGTTGTATCATCTTAGCACAATGGGAAATTAGCCGGAGGAGAAGTCATTAATAGTATTAATTTGCTATGTCATTCATATGTTTGTCCAATGAAATTGTCATATATATATATATATATATATATATATATATATATACACACACGGTATTTTTCCTATAAGTGTGCACTAATGTATTTATATTGATGCATTGTATATGAACCGTTGATTAAGCATAAGTGAATGTTGATTTATGTAAAGTAGTTGAATCTAACGGTTAATATTTAAGAAACTGACAAATATATATCGATGCGTACAAAGTAGAAAAAATGTATATATACACACCAATACGTAAGACTAACAAATATAATAGAATGCTGAGAACAAATTACAGGAAACTTAAAACCATAAAAGGAATTTCAAATTTATGTGATAATCAAGCAATTAAGTAAATATAAAGTCTAAATAAAAGTAGTGGAAATGGAAGTGTTAAAGAACTTACAATGATTGTCCAAATTTTATAAAAGGGGAATGGTCGCAAAATTAATTGATCAAGATATTTGTGAAAGTTATAGGTATTTTACAGTAGCGAGAGTTAAGAGGGAGGAAGGTTGAAGATTACAACTAGTAGTTTTTCCCGGATTGGAAAACTGGAACCTTTCTTTTTGAAATATGAGAAACAAATATAAATAGGGTAACAACTATGGTCGAGATTCAAGTAACCTTGGTTGAGCTTTAATAATTACATTGGAATAATTGTCCTTTTTTTTTTTGTCAAACCGAAACTGTTTACTTTGTCATTTAAGCCGAAGGTAGGTTAGGGAGATAAGTCTTGATTATGGTTTAAAGTTGATATGATGCTGTCCGAGGATAACCCTTGTAAGGTGCAATTTCTGGATAAGGCCAAAGCCTCCGAAATGATGCTAGGTCACATCCGAAAGTCTATTTCACCAGTCGAGTGGAAATAGTTGTTGCTTTCGGTGGGGTCTTCTTCACTAATAGAGTCATCTTGATCTTCCTGTCTTTCTGTGAGTAATGGATTTCTTCAAGGATTCTGCAAATCTAACTAGATCTTCTGGGGATTTAGCAGCTGCCATGAGAGCTTGGTTTTGTGATTTAGCCATGAGGAATTTTGACTGGTCTGTGGTTTTGCAGAAGGTGGAATTTTCGGCAAACCATCCAGCAACTCTATATTTACCAAGATTGGTAGTATTCATCCCACTCCATTTTATTTTCGTATATCTTCCAAAATATGAGACTTGAACATTTCCAATTAACTTGTCTTGGATTTTGTATTCAAGCATTAGAATCCATGTGAGATTGAAATGCTTGAAAACCAAAAGCAGGTCATGATAGAAGTCGCCCTTAGGGTTTTTCAAAATTCTGGGTCCAATAATGATAGCTCTCTTTGACATGGGGAAGGAAATCAATAGTCGGACCATATTTGTCCCACTACTCTAAGTACCAAAATGGTAAGTCGAGTGAAAAATCTTTGTCAAAGTAAATGAACCAAGACAGTGAGTTCCCTAGGTTTTGCCGATAAAACATTTTGGTCCAGGTATCAATGCAATCCCAATAGGAAAATTCAGAAACATGGAAAGGTTTGGAAAACTTATTCATTTTGTTGGGGTTTCCACCCCACTGTCGTAAAGTGATTATTTTGCAAAGTTTGACTTTGAGGAAAATCAGTTTAGATGAGTCATTTTTGTCAAAAATTTTAGAAAGGAATATAGAGTCTATGTCTACAAGAATGAACTCATAAAAAACATTTCTTTTTATATTGTCTTCAGGAATCCTTCCCAACATGGGATCAATGATTGCATCCGCAAGTTTTTTAGGTTCTCTAATAAATAAGTCGGTGAGAAAAGGTGTCTCAATGGAGAAAAACTTGTCGAAATAGTGTTTTTCATGATAAGGTAAGCTTTGGGTGTTTATTCTAGGGAATGTTTGTAAGGAAGATGGTGACATAGGGATTTGAGATTTTTTGGTTATTGTCTTGTTTAACAGAATGTGGATTGATATGAGACGAGGTTGTACTCTTGAATGATGGGGATTCTGCTTTTAGTGGTGAATATTTGTTGGATACTGGTAATGGGCTTGTAGTAGGAGTGGGCTGACTAGGGGTTGCTCCTAGCAATTTTGGAGGAGATAATGTTTGAATTGGGCTAGAGCTGATCCAGGTTAGGAAACATAAGTCATATTTGTCGCAATAGAGTATTTGTCTTTGTGGCTAGGCCTTAGGCCTTTATGGGTTACAACCATTTAATTGTCAGATAAGTCAGATGATAAGTCTTTATTGTCAATATTGGGCTTTGGGCCCTGACTCCTTCTTCTGCTAGTCATTCTTTCCTTGCAGAAATTCTCTGGTCATAAAATATGGTAGACTATTGTCTGGGCCTTTAATATGTTCAATATCAAAATCAAATAAAGAAAGTAGGGTTTGCCATCCGGCAAAGATTTGCTTAGAACCTAGATTTTTAACATCTTTTGTCAAAATAAATTTAGCAGACTGGCAGTCAACCCTTAAGACGAATTTTTGATTTATCAAATCATCTTGCAATTTTTGTATAGTCAAAACAATGGTTAAAATTTCTTTTTTCACAGTATAATATTTATGTTGGATATCATTCTATGATCATGAAACATACTTAACTAAACATTCTTAGCCATTTATAACTTGTTTGAGTATGCCACCATATCCCAATTCTGAGTCGTCAGTGTCAACAATTTTAGGAGCAGTGGGATGACAGATCATCAGACATGGTAGTTTTTTAACGTATGCCTTTAATTTTCTAACAGTTTGGTGATCATGGTAGTTTTTTAACGCATACCTTTAATTTTCTAACAGTTTAGGTGTGTTTACTGGTCCATGGAAGAGGATTTGTTTTTAGTCTTTGGAAAAGAGATTTACAAATGATTCTCAATTATTTATAAAAATTCGCAACATAGTTTAGGCACCTTAGTAACCTTTGTAATTATTTTTTGTCTTTGATTTCGTCTGGAAATTTGTCAGCAAAATCTAGACTTCTTTAGATGAGAATTATGGTCCCATGTTCAATGTTATTCCCCAAAAACCTGATTTTTGTTCGGAATAAAACAATCTTTGGAGCAGAAACAACTAAGCCATTATGTTTTACCGTTCTAAAAAATGTCTAGATGTTTCAAGTGTTGATCAATATTGTCATAATAAACAAGGACATCTTCGATGTATACGATGGTGAAATTGGTGTAAGGGTTAAAGATTTCATTCATTATATTTTAGAATTCACTAGGGCCATTTTTTAGTCCAAATGGTATAACATTCCATTCAAACTGTCCAATTGGTACTATAAAAACCGTCTTAAAACCATCATTTTCAGCAATTTGGATTTGCCGAAATTCAGACTTCTTGTCGAATTTGGAAAATATTTTTGAATTATAAAGCCTTTTTAATAAGTCAGATTTATTGGGGATAGGATATCCTGACCCATTGGAGAGATGTGTTTAAAGAATTGTAGTTGATGACAAGTCTGGGGACACCTTTTTCTATTTCAATATTCTTTTGAACATAGAAGGCAAGACAACTTCAAGGGAATTTCGATGGTCTAATGAGGTTATTTGTAATAATTCTTGTATTTCTTTTTTGCAATGTTTAAGAAGCTCATTAGACATTTGGATGGGTCTGGCCTTAGTCGGTATTCTTTTTTCTTTGAAATCTTTGTCATAAGGGAGATTAACAATGTGCTTCTTCCTATTCCAAAAAGCATTGGGAAAGGACGATCATACTTCTTTTTCTAATTTTTTTATTTATAATTTTCTATTTGGTTTTGTAATTCTGGTTCTGTCAGGTGTTTCTTTTGTCTTTCAAAGTTTAGGTCCATCCTTTAGAAAGGCTAATTGGTCCTGTTTCCGATTAAGATTGGCAATGGTTTGTTCTAGAAAAATCGAGTCATATTTGCAAACGTGTTTTCCTTTTAGGACATTTTATGTCTCTTATTAAGACTGGAAAGGTAAATTTGAATAAGATTTTGTTTCCTGCAAATTTAGTGACAAGTCCTTTGTTGGTTATCTTAAAGGAGGAGATCAGATACTGGAAAGGTAACCCGATGATCACATTTTAGGATAAGGTCTTAACCATTATGAAGTTTGTTGTGTAGCAGACTATTTGGTTGCAAACCTTGGCTTCAAGGAGTTTGTATTTTATGCCGAGTTTTTGCTTGTCAGCATTGTATAGGGATTCAGTGGTCTTTTGCAAATATTTGGTAGGGACTAATTCTTCCCTAATGCATTTTACGTAGGCTTCAGAATCAATTAAGACTTTGGTTGTAGTCTGTAGAGATTCTGATATCAACTTCGCAATACCATTTTTGGATTTTTACATTGTTGATAATGCTAATAAAAGCATCATCCAGTTTTGTTAATAAATCTGTATTAGGTTGTCTTGATTCGTTATCAGAGTCTTCCGAATCATCAGAGCTTTTGTCGCTAGGATTCTTAGAAGTTGAGGGCATTGAGATTGGTTTCTTAGAGGCTTTCTTTTTGTTGCTTTCTTGTTGTAATTTGTCAACAAGAAATTTTAGTTTCTTTACTTCTCCTTTAATATATTGGATTTCTTTTTGAAGGTTAGGAATGGTAACTTTCTTCTGTTTTTCATTAAAATGTTTAAGAACATTTTCTTCAAAGTTAGGAGGGATAAAAGGGACATTGAATTTTTCTTTGGAATTGTCATTAGATGGTGAAGCTATTTCAGGAGTTTTTTCTTTTGATATTCTCTCTTGTAGTTGCCTGATATAATGGCCTTTTTGGACAAGGTCAGTAATGCTATCTATCATGCCGATTAATAGGGAATAATCTTATTGGTCAAGAACGTAGAGTTCATTACATAAGCGGGCTTTTCTACCGCTGTCATTGTTGCTACTGCTGGATGAATCTTATTCAAAGGAAGAATCCTCAAAGATTAATAATTCATTGTCTGAACTAGAATCTTCATAACACGAGTCAGACTCGCTGTTACAGAGAGCTAGTATGAGTTTGTCTTTGATAGAGTTTTCAATGTCTAAGCTTCAAATTTTATTTTTTTTAAGTATGGGCACTTATTAGTACAATGGCCCTTTTTGCCACACTTAAAACATGTTAAGGTTTTTAAGGAGGAAGTTCTGTTGAATTTTTTGTTTGTGTGTTTCTTGGTTTCTCTTTCGATGTCTTTGTTTTGTTTTGTTTGGTTTTTGGTATTTTTCGTAATTCTTTCTTCCCTTATAAGGTATGTATGGCTTACGGGTTTTGTTGATGTGTTACGTCTTTTTGGGCTTGGAAGTTTGTCAAACCAAATTGTTCGCATCAAGATCCAAGTTCTTTTTGGTGGTAAGTTTTTGTTTTTTCAATTGGTTTTTTAATCGAAGATCATTGCATAACTGCATGGTAGTTATTTTGATTGTGTGAATGATTTTTCCATATGTCCATGTTACAAGATCGATCTTTGACCAGCCGAATGACTCATGTGAACCTAGGAAGCTAATTGCCAGACCACTATCAACCCAGTTCCAGTGGTTTCGCCACACCTATAAATCTAATACCTAGACAAAGGCCGTATGTCCAAAAGCCTCCCATTCCTAAAATAATTGAAACCAGAAGTGAGCCCACACATGTAGCTCGAATAATCAAACCGGGAGAACAAATAGCTCAACCCATTCATACCTATGACAATGAGGATGAGCCACTTTCTCCTAACCAATCCCAAATTCAATTGGAAATATTCGAAATTCAACCACAGATACGAACCATAAACGTCCTTGACAAACCAAAATTTGATTATGATTTTCTCCACAAAGAAGACCATTTCTCAATCCACATAGAACAAAAGGAAAAATTCGAAAAGAATTACTCTATCAAAAAATGAAAACAATTCTATGAAAGATGGATGCATTGCGTGAACACTTTAGAAAGAGAAATAACCTTCTTTATATGGTATGAAATGAGAAAACAATTAGAGGAACAATGTCTTGTTCTTGACAAGGGAAAAACAAAAATATACAAATCCGTATTGGGCGAAGAAAACCTATCACCAACACTCCCTTCATTATCACAACAAATAGGTGTTGTCCTTGAACAAAACAATTACACAAACGAATTTCTCATAACTATAGGGGAACAACTTGACAGAATGGAAATAAAACAACATCAAACTTTCGTTCAAAACCCTATAAACACTCAATCCTCCACTACCATCAGCACACCTACAGAAACTTTTATTCCTGAAGGACACCAAAAGATAATACCTAAAGATGTTACTAAAGACAAAAAGGAAAAAGGAAAAGTTACTGAATATCAACCTGATGTGATTTTATTCCCTGATCCTACTGGGGTCAAAAAATGTTTTAACCATTATGCCAGTGAAAAAGAACTCCTCAAATTACTGGAACAAAAATTAAAGGAAATCCTTAAACCAAAACCTAAACCAACTATACAAACACCAGAAGACAAATTTTCTCTGTCTGAAAGTGAACAAGAAGAGCTAGAACAATGATACAGGGTCATAAAATAGAAAAGGTCGACAATCATTCATACATGAGGTTTTACCGTGGAACAAAACCCTATTATCCTAAACCTACATCTCCTGATCTTCAATATGAAGAAAATGTCCCTTACCGTGCCTATTCTGGTAACACGTGTTACCAATGGAACATTGATGGCTTGTCAGAATACCATATCATGACAATCATAAGACAAATGTATATAGTATGGACATATTTACATTAAAAAACAAGCCATGACACATACTGATGCAGTAACCATGTTGGCTATTGGATTCGAAAGACAATTGTTGGGATGGTGGAATTACACTCTAGGCCCAGCGGGGAGAAGTAACATAATTAGTTATGTTAAAACCATTACCAGAACTATCCCTTTTGCTTTCTCGTTCGATCCTACATCCTTCATACCTCCAACCACCCAAACTATGTCCAATTCAGAACCAGATGGTATTGATGTTTTATGCTTTACTATAGCTCTACATTTCATTGGTAACCCAAACCATTTCACTAGACATGACACTAGTTCGGTTTGAACCGGTGAACCGAACCAAACCGGAACCGCCGGTGGAAAATCAGAATCGGATCGGGAACCGGTACCGGCCGGTCCTGGTTCTTTTTGTTACGGAATGGGCCGGTTCGAACCGGACCAGAATCGGCGGTTCGGTTCTGGTTCCGATTCGAACATGATGATTTCAATATATTTATTTTTAAAATTAAAAAAAAAAAAACAGTACCATTGTGCCCAACGGCTTGCTAACGTCAGCAGACCATTGGGCCCTCCAACGGTTCACTACTTCACTTTTTTTTTTTCATTTCTGTAAATACCTACCCCCTCCATTCATTTTCTCCACCCCAATTTCCTCAATTCTCTCTAATTCTCTCTAATTCTCATTTCTCAATTCTCTCTTAATTTTCAATTCTCCAACTCTCCACACTCCTCTCCAACTCTCCAAGTTTCCAATTTATATTATTTGCAATTACTAAGTTAGTAAGTTTCCAATTTATTTTATTTGTAATTACTAAGTTTCTAATTTATTTTATTTGCAATTTATCTTATTTTCAATTTATTTTATTTGTAATTTATTTTATTTGCAAATTGCAATTACTAACTACTAAGTTTCTAATTTTCTTACAAATTTATTTCCAACCATTTAATCATTTATTTTTATCAATTTTTTAACATTTTTTGTTCAAGGAATTTTACAATTCAATTTTTAAAATGGCAAGTGGAAGTGGTGACGGTCTCATACGTTCCATTTCGATGAAAGGTAAGGGTCGTATGACGGATAATCTCGGTCATGACAACCGTGCCTATCACAAGTATCTACAACACCAAGTCTATGCTGAAGACCTAGGCCTAAACTTTCCTCAATCTCAAATTTCTCTAAGAATTTCCGAACCCGATCCCAATGTCACCCCTCATTTGACAAGCCAATCAGAAAATATGTTTGATCTTAGCTCTGGTGGGCCTGATCCCAAAACCCCTCCAGATTTTGATTTTGATCCACAGACGGAATAAAGGTTACCGAAGCAGGTCAAATCTGATCTCTTCGTACTCCATATGAAGAAAGTTACGTAAGAAGATGGAAGCATTGTAGTGATTTACAATTACTGTAAAAAAGTATTTAAATGACACAAATCGGGAGGATATGACACATACCAGAAGCATATAACGAACGCACATCCAGACGCACAGGCCAGGTCGAGTTCACAAGCTCAAATTTTCAGGTACGCTACCCCTAACCAACAATTATTTAAATATAATGATGCAAAAAATAGAGAAGAATTAGCTAGAATGGTTGCAGTAGAACACTTATCATTTAGTTTTGGTGAAAATGTTGGTTTTAATAATTATTGTCAACGAGCATTAAATTCTGCTGCATGTCGTGTTCCTAGAACTACGCTCACAGAAACAGTTGAAAACATTTATGAAAAAGAAAAGAAAATGTTGGAAATTTTCTTAAAAAAATATAATGGTCTTGTTTCCGTAAATGCCGACATATGGAGTGACCATTGACAAATGCATTCATACATAGGTGTCACTTGCCATTATATGAATAATGCATGGACCATCTAAAAAAGAATTTTTGCATTTATAGTTTTTGATGATAAACGCACTGCTGCTAATATTTTTAGACAGTTTAAAATTATTTTTGCAGAGTATAAAATTGATAACAAAATATTTGCAACTGGTTTTGATAATACTTCTAACAATACCATTGTTATTCCTGCTTTAATTGAATTATGCAAATATCATCTTGGTGGTAAATTTTTTCATCAAAGATGTGCATGCAATGTTTTCAATTTATGTGTTCAAAAAAGATAAAAAAAACTCTTGAACAGTTTATTCAACCTATTAAAGATGCCCTCTATTTTTTTGTGGAAACATCCTTCTGTAATGAAAGCATGGGCAGCATATTGTAAACAAAATGGTAAGCGTGCAATTAGATTTCCTCGTGATGTTCCAACACGTTGGAATTCTACTTATAAATTGCTTGCGAGAAGTTATGAATATAGGGATTTATCAGTTACTTTTATTCAATATCATGTTAGTCACATTAATCTTTATCAAAGTCATTGAGATGTTTGTAGCAATGTTTGTGGTTTGTTAAAAGTTTTTTATAATGCTACTAACAATTATCTGGTGTTTATTATCCTACAACTAATTTATTTATTATTGAGAGTCTTAATTTTGCTAGTGCATTTGCTCATTGTGAATCCGACTCACAATTACATGAGTCTGTTACTGTTATGAAGGAAAAATGGTTAGAAAATTATAAAGAGTTTCCAAATATTTATTTGATTGCCCTGTGTTTTGATCCACGTTGTAGATTAGAAAATTTACCTGATTATCTTTCTGTTTATTATGAACAAGGTTTAAAAATAGACTATAATGTTGATATGTGTTGTGCTATGGTTAAGACATTATTGTATGCTTTATATGATGAATATCTTAGAGTTTATGGTCCATCACTGAACATAGATGTTCCACAAACTCAAAATGTATCTCATTCCTCATCATCCTCTGGATTTTTTAGGTTAGGGTATAATCTTTTATCCAAAAAAATCAAAAAATTACGAGGTTCTTGTTCATCAAGCTCCACCACATATTCCGAGCTTAAATCTTATCTAAGTACCTCTTTTGAGTTCATAATGTTAGGATTATGCTCAATGGCAAGAGTGTAATATTGTAATTGACAATCTTCTCATATTAATAAAGTGAATTCTGATTCTTACAATTACTTATAGCATTTATTATTATAATTGTCAAGGTAAATAATCATAAGGTCAAAAGACTATGCGACATGAAGAATTGTTCATACATCCGGATATGTATGAAGTAGACACAATTTTTTAGTTAGTCTTGAATAACGTTCACAACTTAAGTTAAAGGTTGGGCACCTCTATCTTGTTAAAGTTGTAGAATTCTTTTACTAGCATTTGAGTGGGATCAAATGAATATGATGAGTCTAAAATCATCGAAAGGTTTTCGAGTAAAAGAATCTAGTGCACTAGGTGCATTGAACTGGATCACAATGAAATGCTTTATCTAGAACCGTCACTAGATATAAGTCTTTTCATTAAAGAGGACAATCGGAGAGTCTATCTTAATCCTGAGATAAATGATGGACGTATGGTTGCAAGTGTTATCATTAGAGCTATCAATGAGTACGATTATATAGCATAGTCTATCCTCGATAGTTTGGTGGTATACATTTGTTAATCGATAGACGACTTCATTTATAGATATGGACATCGTGGCTCCATTTATTAAATGAGAGTATAATATCATCATATGGATGTTTTGAGGTATTGGATATTAAATCTCAACGTTGAGTTTTCAATAATGATTATTGAAAACATGGCTTCTGGACAAGTCAAAGTATCCAAGTTCGAAATGTGGTCATATGAGGAAATATGGTAACTTGGAGAGCTATAGGCGGTCTATGAGCTCTTGTCGATTACTGATATTATTCACGAGGATACACCATCTCCTATAAGATTGTCTAGGGTATGAATGAGAAACATCTCCTTATTCTATCTTTATTTAAGAGTTCAATTTTAGCTCTTTAGTGGAATGAGTTAAAATTAATAGATTGGACCTAAGTGAATCATTTGTTGATGGTGATTAGGTTGTGTCTATTGAAGCTTAAATTTAGATAGCCCGCCAAGATCCTCAATCCACACGTATTTGCATGGATCACTTGATATATTATACCAGGCCGATTTAAGGGTCCATCTAGAATTGTTTTTAATATATCAAGAATATAATATGTCTATTATTTAATTAATGGGCTGCACTATTATATTAATATATTAAAAGGAGACATGTGGGCTTGTTTCTTTTAGTAAGAATGGGTCTGGTTCACATGTGGGCTTTTATTTAAAGTCCAATGGATTAAATGAAATAAGAAAATAATATATGGCCCATTTATATAAGTGGGGCGGCAATGTGTATATATTAACCTAATATATTATTTTGTTTCATTGTTTTAATTAAATAAGAATTAGTTAATTTATTAATTAATTGTTTAATTAAGAAACAAATCTTTTTCTGATCAGGAAATATATTTCCTAAAGTTATACTATTGGTAGTAGTATATTAAAAGTAAAAGACTTGTTTGATAAGAAAATAAATAATTAATTTTATTTATTTAATCAAATAAGAAGTCTTTTTATTTAGTCAATAAAAGAATAAAAATATCTATGAGTTGGATTAGGTTTTGAAGTCTAAAGGTTGATGGAAATTTGGGTGCAACACAAACTCTTTTTGGTATGTGATTTGCGGCAACCCTAGTCCATTTAGAGGAAGATTTCGGCAATCCTAAATAGAAGAGGAAGCAAAATTTCGGCCACCTATATAATACCACATATAGAATTCGGCCACCATAGTTGATTGAATGATTCAATTTTTCTTCTTCTTCTCAATTCATAGAAAAGGATAATTTTTATTCTACTAAACATAAAAGAGAGAAGAGATTATTATTTGATAGTACACTGATTGCTTGCTCATCAATAAGCTTGTGTGTACAACATCTAATTAGGTTCACGCGAGTTTCGATCATTAGATTGAGAACTCAAAAGTGACCGGAATAATTTTTGTCTTCTTTTGATTGTTTTGTGACTAACAAAAGAAAAAGAAAACTTTGTTCATCCATTCTCAGGTTTGCAATTCAAAGAAAAAGGGAGACCATGCTCCTAGGTGATTCACGTACGTGTTCGGATTGGAAGATATCGCGGTACTGTTCACGATCACTGTTCACGCGGTACTGTTCACGGGCATCGGAAAAGATTTTGCGGATTACCAATCGACGTAAGTCAATCGGATCACGCGTCAAGAGGTATTTAACTCTAACCGTATATATTTGAGTTTAATTAATTAAAAGGTTAAGGTTCAACTTTGAGAAAAATTTTAAAACCATACGAAATCTATTTTTCGTTTCTTCCGCTGCGTTTTATATCGATTTTTCCCTACAATT
Source organism: Dipteronia sinensis (assembly GCA_033220585.1). NCBI lineage: Eukaryota > Viridiplantae > Streptophyta > Magnoliopsida > Sapindales > Sapindaceae > Dipteronia > Dipteronia sinensis. The sequence continues at coordinate 29,689,824 of CM065642.1, forward strand.
GGTATCAGAGCCTTGGTTGTACCTTTTAATTAATTAACGTATATATACGTGAATCTATTTCTTTTTTATTGTGATTATACATGTTTTAGAAAGAGATGGCACTCTAGGTATTCGCATATATAATTACATGTTGAATGTATGGATTTATATATGTTTTATAAATTGAATTGTTATTGCTCGATTTTGGTCATAGAATTTTAATGTAATTTTTGTTTCGGATTTGTAACAAGAAGGGTGGTCTATTATCGCCATAATTCCTTCTTGGTAGTTGCTAGCGTTTTATTTTTTTTTTATATGTAAAATAAGTGCAGTATTTTTTTTTTGTAATCAGGTGCAGTATTTTTTTTGTAAATCTTATTGCAGTAAAATAAAAAAAAAAATTGCTGCAGTAATTTATTCGTAATATGATGTAATGTATTCGGGATATTGAAAATTCGAAGACACGAAGAAAAACGAAGCAACCGGAACCGAGAACGAGCACCGTGCGCACCCTAGGACTGGATTGGGCTGCGCATGGCAAGCCCAATCCTTGGTGGGCTGCGCACGGCAGCCTTGTGTGGCCTTATGGGCTGTGCAAGGCAGCCCCTTTGTGGAGTTGTGGGCTGTGCACGTCCATGGGAGGAGGCCGAGGGATGAGCGTATGGTTGATGGCCACCTGAAGATCTTGTATTCCTAACAATTGTAATTTACTTGCTTTTCTAGGATGGGCCAAAATTGTTGCTATTTAATTTTTGCTTAAATATTACAATATTTGTTGTTGTATGATAACATGACATTTTAGAATAGGAGTGCCACTCATATATCTCTTTTGGTATGAACATGCACTGAATGATTTAGGTATCTAATTGACATCTAGATAACTTGGTAAAAATCATTCTTTGGGATTTAATCACACGCCTTAAATAATTGAGTGGGAGAAGGTGTGCAAGAACGCCTATGGCCTCCAAGATTAGTTGAGTTTTATTATTTTTGGTAATCCCCCCAAGGGGCGTCCATACATGGAATTTAACAATATACTTCCTTACAAGGATAGACTAGATAATTGACTTAAACGAAATCTACTCCCCAAGGAGGGATTTTCGTGAGAGAAAATTGAAGGTCGATATTTTGGTAACACACTCAATGTAATTTTATTAATATCCTCCCAAGAGTTCTTGTTAATAAAAATTACAAGGCTAAAATTAAAAACGATGGTTGTTATGTTAACAATTAGGTGGAACCTAGTCTAACTAGTAAATAGTGCGAACTCCCAAAGGAGGCGTAATATTTATGGGTGTTAGATCACCGTTGAATTTTTATGATTGAATTATTTATTTTAATTCAAGATAAATTTTTAAAAGTGCTATTATCATGATTATTTACTTATATATGTTTTTGTTTTAATCAGAAATCATGACCCCATCACTTATGAACATCCTGAAAGATAACACCTTAACTGGAGATAACTACGTAACATGGAAAAGGAAAATTGGGTTGTTGCTGCAAAGTGAAAAACATAAGTTTGTTCTGACCACTCCTAAACCACCCCTTCCTAATAATAAATCTAATGTGATGCAAAGAGATGAGTATGAGCAGTGGAAGACTTCTGATGATATGGCAAAATGTTACATTATGGCCACTATCTCCGACGTGTTGCAACAGCAACATGAAGGAATGGAGTCCGATGCTGATATAATGATGTCTCTAGAGGAAATGTTTGCTATGAGGTCTAGGACGACTAAGAGAGAGGCAGTGACTGCTTTTATGAATCTTAGGATGAAACCTGGACAATCTGTGAAAGATCACATGATGAAAGTCATAGCACATCTCAATATTGCTGAACTAAATAGTGCTGAGATTGATGGTGAGACCAAAATTGATATGGTAGTTAACTCACTGTCAGATTCCTTTGATCAGTTCAAGTTGGACTACACCTTGAACAAAAAGGAATACACCTTGCAGGGCCTGATGCAAGATGTTCAAAGCGCTGAAAAGATCCTTGTGAAAAACAAAGGTCATGAGATTCATTTGGTTGGTAAAGTTGCTACTGTTAAGACCCGTAAGAAGGTCAAGAAACAACAGAAGAAAAAGCAACTTGGGCCTACCAAGAAGGAAACCAAGAAGTAACCAAGATCAAAGAGAAATGCTTCCTTTGTGGTGAAAAGGGACATTGGAAAAGAGATTGCCCAAAGTCCCAGAAAAAGAAGGAAGAAGGTAATGTTAATTGTCTAGAAACATGTTTTCTGGCAGATTCTACTGATTCTTAGATCATAGACTATGGAGCCACTAATCATGTTTGTTATTCCTTGCAGGGGTTTCAGGAAAAGAGAAGGTTGAATGAAGATGAAGTCAATTTGCGCTTGGGCAACGGAACGTTAGTGTCTGCAAGTGCAGTGGGAGATATTAGAGTTATTTTAGATTCTAGTAGGCATTTAGATTTAATAGACGTTTATTATGTACCTCAATTCAAGAGGAATTTAATTTCAGTTTCTTGTTTAAATAAGTTTGGATATTCGGTTACTTTTAATAAAACTTTTATTATTAGTAAGAATGACAAAGTTGTTTGCAAAGGTACATTGGAAAACGGTTTATTCTTTTTGCAAAAGAATATCTCTCACTCGTTAGACACAGAAATAACGGAACCTAATCATAAAAGAGTAAAATTATCAAAAGATGAAACCTATCTTTGGCATTTACGCCTAGGTCACATTAACCTTAATAGGATTAAAAGATTGGTATGTGACGGACCTTTAAGTGACTTAAAGGTTGATGATCTACCAACTTGTGAATCTTATTTGGAAGGTAAAATGACCAAAAGGCCGTTCAATACCAAAGGTGCAAGAGCCACTGAATGTTTAGGACTAGTACACACTGATGTATGTGGTCCTATGAGCATTCAAGCTAGAGGTGGATATGAGTACTTCATCACCTTCACAGATGATTACTCAAGATTTGATTACGTGTATCTCATGAGACATAATTCGGATGCATTTGATATGTTCAAAGCATTCAAAACTGAAGTAGAAAATTAGCTTGAGAAACATATAAAAATCTTGAGATCTAATCGTGGTGGAGAATATCTATCTGGAGAGTTTCAGCAATATCGTATTGATAATGGGATAGTTTCTCAGCTTTCTGCACCAGGTACACCTCAACAAAATGGGGTAGCAGAAAGAAGAAATAGGACTCTTTTAGAGATGGTTAGATCAATGTTGAGTTATTCAACACTTCCTATTTCTTTTTGGGGATATGCTCTACAAACATCAATATATATTCTAAACGATGTACCATCTAAATCTGTCCCTAAAACCCCACATGAATTGTGGACTGGGTGAAAGCCTAGTTTACAACACATGAGGATATTTGGTTGTCCTGCACATGTGTTGAAAGGAAAGACAGAAAAGATGGAGTCCCGTTCGGAAACATGTATATTTGTAGGGTATCCAAAAGGAAATAAAGGATATTATTTCTATAGTCCTTCTGATCTAAAAGTATTTGTTTCAACAAATGCTTCATTTCTAGAAAAAGACTATATGAATAATTTTGTGCCCAAAAGTAGAATTGTCCTGAATGAGATGTCAGAAGATACAATTCCACAACAGGTTTCACAACCCAGCCCAATTGTAAGTTCCACTCCAACACAAGATCAACAACCTACCATTCCTCATCGTAGTGGGAGGGTTAGAACACAACCCGAAAGATATATCGGTCTAGGAGAATCTGTTGAGAATCTCCCGGACGACGATGATCCCTACACGTACAAGGAAGCTATGGAGGATGTTGATTGTCGTCATTGGCAAAAGGCAATGTAATCCGAGATTGAATCAATGTTCAATAACAAAGTCTGGTCCCTTGTAGACTTGCCTAAAGGGATAAAACTCATTGGGTGCAAGTGGGTATACAAGAGGAAAAGAGGTATGGATGGTAAGGTGGAAACCTTTAAAGCTAGACTAGTAGCTAAAGGTTATACACAGAAAGAAGGTATCGATTACGAGGAAACCTTCTCACCTGTGGCCATGCTTAAATCCATTAGGATACTCTTATCCATTGCAGCATCTCTAGACCTAGAGATTTGGTAAATGGACGTCAAGACAGCTTTCCTTAATGGAAGTCTTGACGAGAGCATCTACATGATGCAACCAGAGGGATTCATTGAAAAAGGCCAAGAAGAAAGAGTATGCAAGTTGCAAAAGTCCATATATGGACTAAAGCAAGCATCCAGATCCTGGAACATAAGGTTCGATCAAGCTGTAAAGGGTTTTGGATTTATTCAAAACCCTGACGAACCTTGTGTATACAAGAGGATCAAAGGCGACAAGTTGGTTTTCCTCATTCTTTATGTTGATGATATACTACTCATTGGAAAGGATGTAGGTGTATTGATATCAGTGAAAGAATGGTTAGCAAAACAATTTGATATGAAGGACTTAGGAGAAGCAAGTTATATTCTTGGTATCCAAGTAATAAGGGATAGAAAGAATAGAACGATTGCATTATCCCAAGCTTCATACATTGATAAAATCTTGTCTAGATTCACCATGCAAGATTCCAAGAAAGGTATGTTACCTTTTAGACATGGAATCAAACTTTCTAAGGGTCAAGCACCTAAGAATGTGCATGAAGAGCAATTCATGAGTAGAGTTTCATATGCCTCGGCAGTTGGAAGTCTCATGTATGCAATGCTCTGTACTAGACCAGATATTTGTTTTGCTGTTGGCATAGTTAGCAGGTTTCAATCGAAACCTGGTCCTGATAATTGGACGGCAGTCAAGCATATTTTCAAGTATCTCAAGAGAACTAGAGATTATATGCTTGTATACTCTGGAGGGGATTTAATTCCTGTTGGGTATACAGATTCTGATTTCCAGTCGAATTCTGACTCCAGAAAATCCACATCAGGATCTGTGTTTACCATTGGAGGAGGAGCAGTCATATGGAGGAGTATCAAGCAATCTTGTATTGCTGATTCCACCATGGAAGCTGAGTATGTTACTGCATGCGAAGCTGCCAAAGAGGCTGTTTGGCTCCGCCAATTCTTGATTGACTTAGAAGTGGTTCCTAGTGCGAATAAGCATATCACTATACACTGTGACAACAGTGGTGCAGTGGCTAATTCGAAAGAACCAAGAAGTCATAAGAGAGGTAAACACATTGAAAGGAAGTATCACCTTTTGAGGGAAATTGTTCATAGGGGAGACTTGACGATCACCAAAATCGCTTCAGCAGAAAATCTAGCGGATCCTTTCACAAAGGCTCTACCTCAGAAGAGTTTTGATGGACATCTAGAGAACATGGGAATGAGAGATATGACACACTTGCTATAGAGCAAGTGGGAGATTGTTAGGATTATGCTCAATGGCAAGAGTGTAATATTGTAATTGACAATCTTCTCATATTAATAAAGTGAATTCTGATTCTTACAATTACTTATAGCATTTATTATTATAATTGTCAAGGTAAATAATCATAAGGTCAAAAGACTATGAGACATGAAGAATTGTTCATACATCCGGATATGTATGAAGTAGACACAATTTTTTAGTTAGTCTTGAATAACGTTCACAACTTAAGTTAAAGGTTGGGCACCTCTATCTTGTTAAAGTTGTAGAATTCTTTTACTAGCATTTGAGTGGGATCAAATGAATATGATGAGTCTAAAATCATCGAAAGGTTTTCGAGTAAAAGAATCTAGTGCACTAGGTGCATTGAACTGGATCACAATGAAATACTTTATCTAGAACCGTCACTAGATATAAGTCTTTTCATTAAAGAGGACAATCGGAGAGTCTATCTTAATCCTGAGATAAATGATGGACTTATGGTTGCAAGTGTTATCATTAGAGCTATCAATGAGTACGATTATATAGCATAGTCTATCCTCGATAGTTTGGTGGTATACATTTGTTAATCGATAGACGACTTCATTTATAGATATGGACATCGTGGCTCCATTTATTAAATGAGAGTATAATATCATCATATGGATGTTTTGAGGTATTGGATATTAAATCTCAACGTTGAGTTTTCAATAATGATTATTGAAAACATGGCTTCTGGACAAGTCAAAGTATCCAAGTTCGAAATGTGGTCATATGAGGAAATATGGTAACTTGGAGAGCTATAGGCGGTCTATGAGCTCTTGTCGATTACTGATATTATTCACGAGGATACACCATCTCCTATAAGATTGTCTAGGGTATGAATGAGAAACATCTCCTTATTCTATCTTTATTTAAGAGTTCAATTTTAGCTCTTTAGTGGAATGAGTTAAAATTAATAGATTGGACCTAAGTGAATCATTTGTTGATTGTGATTAGGTTGTGTCTATTGAAGCTTAAATTTAGATAGCCCGCCAAGATCCCCAATCCACACGTATTTGCATGGATCACTTGATATATTATACCGGGCCGATTTAAGGGTCCATCTAAAATTATTTTTAATATATCAAGAATATAATATGTCTATTATTTAATTAATGGGCTACACCATTATATTAATATATTAAAAGGAGACATGTGGGCTTGTTTCTTTTAGTAAGAATGGGTCTAGTTCACATGTGGGCTTTTATTTAAAGTCCAATGGATTAAATGAAATAAGAAAATAATATATGGCCCATTTATATAAGTGGGGCGGCAAGGTGTATATATTAACCTAATATATTATTTTGTTTCATTGTTTTAATTAAATAAGAATTAGTTAATTTATTAATTAAGAAACAAATCTTTTTCTGATCAGGAAATATATTTCCTAAAGTTATACTATTGGTAGTAGTATATTAAAAGTAAAAGACTTTTTTGATAAGAAAATAAATAATTAATTTTATTTATTTAATCAAATAAGAAGTCTTTTTATTTAGTCAATAAAAGAATAAAAATATCTATGAGTTGGATTAGGTTTTGGAGTCTAAAGGTTGATGGAAATTTGGGTGCAACACAAACTCTTTTTGGTATGTGATTTGCGGCAACCCTAGTCCATTTAGAGGAAGATTTCGGCAATCCTAAATAGAAGAGGAAGCAAAATTTCGGCCACCTATATAATACCACATATAGAATTCGGCCACCATAGTTGATTGAATGATTCAATTTTTCTTCTTCTTCTCAATTCATAGAAAAGGATAATTTTTATTCTACTAAACATAAAAGAGAGAGGAGATTATTCTTTAATAGTACACTGATTGCTTGTTCATCAATAAGCTTGTGTGTACAACATCGAATTAGGTTCACGCGAGTTTCTATCATTAGATTGAGAACTCAAAAGTGACCGGAATAATTTGTCTTCTTTTGATTGTTTTGTGACTAACAAAAGAAAAAGAAAACTTTGTTCATCCATTCTCAGGTTTGCAATTCAAAGAAAAAGGGAGACCACGCTCCTAGGTGATTCACGTACGTGTTCGGATTGGAAGATCTCGCGGTACTGTTCACGATCACTGACCCGCGGGTACTGTTCACGGGCATCGGAAAAGATTTTGCGGATTACCAATCGACGTAAGTCAATCGGATTACGCGTCAAAAGGTATTTAACTCTAACCGTATATATTTGAGTTTAATTAATTAAAAGGTTAAGGTTCAACTTTGAGAAAAATTTTAAAACCATACGAAATCTATTTTTCGTTTTTTCCGCTGCGTTTTATATCGATTTTTCCCTACACATAGAAGACATCGAAGTTAAAAAAATTTGATATCCTACATTGGTGGAATGAGCATGAAAGATACTTTTCAATCTTGGCTATGATAGCCAAACAAATCCTTTCAACACCAGTTTCTACAGTGGCGGTGGAACAACAGTTCAGCGTTGGTGGGAATATTCTAGACCCAAGACGTTCCCTTATGAGTCCGAAGTCACTTCAGATATAAGCTTGTGTCGAAGATTGGACGAAAGCTCAATACAGACAACAAGAAATCGATGATACGATTTCTTTAAAGATGATCAACCGACTGAAAATCGAACGGATGATCATGGCAACGATTAGTCCACGACTCCACGCCAATCGCTATCTCCAAACCTACAATAAAAGTAAGAGAACTACGTGGTCTTTGATTCCTCTAAACCCTTAAGATGATACGTAGACAACTTAATTGTGGTAAAAATTAAGTGCAAGTCCAATTTTACATTTTTTAGTTTTATTTTAATTTAATTTTTTAATTTGTCATTTTTTGATTTTATTTTATTTTACGGGTGACCCAATAAAATACATTTACCAATTACATTTTTACATGGCTAATGTTTTTATGAAATAAGATTAAATTGAAAAAAGAAAAAAAAAATCGGAACCAATATCATATCTACATTTCACTAAAAGACAATACTCCAATTTTCAAAACTTAAAAAGCAAAAAACTCAAGCAATTTTAAATGTTATAAAGACATATTTTTAATCAAAGTCTTACAAAGAAAAGACAATAATAACGCTTTCTAGAAAAAGAAGTTCATCTCAGGACTACCAACACTCTTTACCAATAAGGTTAGAGACAAGACGGTATATATATTCGGTAGGCAATCTAAAATGGTCAGGAACTTAAGAACTAACTTTTGTTTATATTTCCCTACTTCCCTTTACCGTTAAATTGATTGGTCACACTCTTTAACATGTTTTCAATATAATGCGGCCTCAAAGTAACGACAGAGGCTTGCGTGCATTGGGCATAACGCTCAGGTTGATTCACACCGTGCCATGTGGCATAGGTATCAAATTACATGGCACACTCATAGTCATATTACATGGCATGATGTGAGTAAATTCGATCACTCAAGTCGTTCCTTAAAACTAGAGCCAACCGCTGTTTTGCTCAAATACCGGTCAGAGTTGTATGGAGGCTTATATGTGGCTGTGGATAGAATTAGTATCTTACATAAAACTATAAAAGAGTAAAGTTCTGCTATAAGATAACACTAGATTACATTCCCAATTGTAAACTGTTCTGACCAAACTAGTTAGAACATTTTGAAGAAAATTACAGTAAGTCCCTCAGTGTAGTTCTCACAGCAGCTGATTTTTCCTACAAAACAGAATAACAGTAATTAACTCAGGAAATTAACCAACAGAAGAAAAGAAGAATATTGGAGTCTTGTAACTATTTAAGTTTCATGTGGATGATAGAGACAATGATTCTTCACTTTTCCTACCAATTCTTGGCAATTAATGAGCCTCTTCTGCCTAATTGATTCACGAGGATGACAATGTTGTTATGATATAATGTGTTAGTGTTTGGGACAAAATATATCTAAAATTGCCGACCAATTGAGAAAAAAAAAAAATACTCCCAAAGACACCAAAAATTTAGTGCAAATTGCACCAGCTTAACCTGTATATATGTGAAATTGAACTTCCGTCAATTAATCTGCTAATTATACGGACACTCATTGGACTCTGTTGACAGATAGGTTGACTTCTCACCGGGAGGGAAAATATTAAATTGCCTTTGCTCTTTTTTCTAAAACAATTACTTAGAAATTCAATTAATCAATTAAAAAATAAAAAATAAAAAATAAAAAATATTTTAATCTTAAAATTTTGTGTCAGTTTTGTAATATTTTAGTTTAGTAGATTTGTAATTATGGAAATATTTGGGGTAATTTCAGAATTTCTTTTGGTTTTAATTATTTATTGATGTGTGAGAAGACATTTTGTCGTGGACCATTAATTGTGGTGTTAGTCAAATCCATAGTCAATGGAATCTAGTAAATGTGTGTAATTAACGCATTAACTGACGGGGAATGGAAGTTTGCATATATATATATATATATATATATATATATATACATACCGGGAAAAGATGGTGCAATTTTCCCAAAAAACTACCTATAGTCTTAAAAGTTTCCAATGATATACTGTAAACATGGTGGGAACTTGGGAGTTGAGCACCATCATTATAATCTCTCCACTTAATAATGTTGCAAGAACCAAGACTTCAGTATCAACTTAAAGAAGTTAAAGAGTAACTGACCTGGTGAATATCATTCTTGTGAGATGCTTCCTTGAGAGAATGCTCAAGTAATCTGCCGGTTTCATCATATAAAATAAGCCCACTAAATCTCGGAAGCTTGCATTTCTCCCCCATTAGTATCGGACGTTGCCACACCGGAGACCCCAAGTCGTGGCTTTGCCACCCTACACCACCTGCCTCGTGACCTTCCCGCCGGCTGCCAAGCAACGGTGACATCCTCTCCCTCCACCCTCCAACGCTCCTCTCTTCCCACTTGTTTGCTCTACTCCACCTAACTGACCCCATCAACATCCTCTTAATGGACACCCAATTGCAGCCCGGCTCAGGCCATTTTTCATGTATCGACAACGACCCATTGGAGGCCTCATCTTGGTCTTCCGTTACTTGCTTTCTTTGGGCCACCTTCTTCAGGATTGTTGCCGTGAGAAGCCCAATAACCAAGAAGGAAGCGCAGCCTAATAGAAGAAGTGCTTGCTGGGTTGTTAGCTTCCATTTGTCTTCAAGATTCCACAAAGCTTCCATGGTCTGTTTTTGTGAAAGAAAGAGAGAATTTTAGTGACCATTTGAGGTGCACTTTGTGTGGATATTGAATAATATATATACTAAAGACTAAAGAGAATGGTGTGTAATAAGTGTGTATTGAATTTTGGGTTGGTGAGGGAGGCTTCATGTGAGGCTCACCGCTAGTTGGGCTTGAAGAACCCTTCCTGGCTAGCCGTTTGGAATATCTCACCGCATGAGAGAGCTCATTATGGCAAATCACGGGCTACATATTTCTGTTATAAATTCTAAAAAGATGATCAACAAGGGAAAAAAAAAGGACTCCCAAAAACAGTAAGGGTGCGTTTGGTACGGGGACTGGACTGGACTGGACTGGACTGGACGGGACTGGACTGGACGGGACTGAACGGGACTGGACTGGACTGGACTGGACTGTACAGGACAGTTGTTCCATGACGTGTTTGGAATGTACGGGACAGGACTGTGGACTGTACTGTTATACGTTTGGTATGGCTGGAACAGGACGGGACAAGAGATTCAAATGACCAGAGTGCCCTCCTTGTTTTGTCTAATATTAAACAATATATTAAACAATTTTTATATATCGTATTTAACAATATTAAATAAATATTGTAATTGAAATATATTATAATATTTAACAAAAATAAAAGGGTTCAAATGACCTCTTGTTTTCAATTACAATATTATTATATTTTATACAAATAGTAATATTGTAATTGAAATATATTATAATTATTTAATAATATTATATAATAATATGATATATTATATCATTATATATAATAATATATAAGATATATATATATATATAATATTAAATATTTGTATATATAAAAAATATAATATTATATATATTATAATATATGTATATATATTAATAATATATATTGTATATTATATATATATATATATATATGTATCCGATATATATAATAATATAATATATATGATATATTATTAAAATATATATAATATATATTAAATACATATATATATATATTAAATATATTATTATATATAATAATATTTATATTATAATTATGTATATAATATTATATATTATAAAATTATATATAATAATATATAATATATTATTATTATATATAATAATATTTAATAATATATATAAATTATAATTACATATTATATATATAATAATATATACTATATTATACCATATATAATATTTATTATATATATTAATATATAACATAATATATATTTGATATATATTATATATGATATATCCTATATATATTATTATATAATATATATATATATATATATATGATTTAGTATATATTATTAAATATTATTATATATAAAATAATATATTTCATATGTTATATATAATTTTATAATATATATTATATTATATTATATACGTAATTATAATTTTTATATATTATTAAATATTAATATATATAATTTTATAATATATATATATTATATGTAATTATAATTTATATATATATATATATATTAATAATATATATATATATAAAATATATAATATATTGGATATGTTTGTAATTATTTGAACATTTAAAGGGTAAATTGGTCTTTTTGACACTTGTCCCATGTCATGGGACAAGTTGTCCTAGGGTCTTGGATGGGACAAGTTTTTGTGATTTTTATCTCATCTTGTCCCGTCCTGTCCCATGCTAAGGTCGCGCCAAACGTGGGACAAGAACAAGTTGGCCCACCTTGTCCCGTTCCGTCCCGTGTACCAAACGCACCCTAAGGGTTATTATCAGTTGGGTCTCTATCTTTTGCTGAATGATCAATTTTTTAAACGAGATTGTTTTTTTATCAAAAGTTTTCCTAACTTTTGAAACGTATATCAAATAGATCATTTTGACCCTTTTTTAACGGTCAAATGTTACAGAAAATGTATAATGTCTCTTTTATCCCTGTTTACCGTATTATTGGCTGAATGGACTGTTTTACCCCTTGATATTTATTTTCTTTAAATAAAATAAAATTAACATAAAAAAAAGAAAAAAAAAGAAAAAAAATTAGGATTAGAGATCTGGATATGCACCATCACCATAACTCAAAATTTCCAGATTTTTTTAACATCATCTTCTCTCACTTCATCATTTGTTCTCCAAAATCCAACATTTTTTCATCTTTATCAAACATAATCATCAAGCCACAAACAAAAAATTTATTCTCAACCAAAAATATTTTTTTTCTTACACTTTCTTGGTCTCCAAACACAAACAATTCCACAAACCCAGAAATTAATTCCAAAAATCAGAAATTAATTCATCAATTCACCACCACCAAACCCAACCCAATCATCAACAGCTTCACAACCAAACCCAACCACCACATATTCAACAACCATGAAAATACTGCTCAGGCGTGTGTCTAACAACCTAGTGGGGGTGAATGTGTTGTTAATTTATTATTACCAATTTTTCGATTAGTCAATATTAATAACAATTAACCCAACGAAACAAACATGCAAAATCAAGTACAGGTGCGGAAATATAAAGAACACTTGATTTTGTCGTGGAAACCCTTCGACAAGGGAAAAACGACGAGCTATCCTTCTAGCCACAGACGATCACAGAAATCCATTATATGAATAAAAGATTACACCCTCAAGTGATACTCAGACTCTCATTTTCGATAACCTCAGGCTATGGACACTACCACTCACCACTCTTGGTTCAATCCCTAGTGATATCCCATGATACACTACCCTTGGCGTGAGCACCTCCTACTCTACCCCGAGGGCCTTTTATAGTGGCACTTGATCAATACTTGCCAGCCCACCCTTGGTTGCAAGATTTTACTTGCTTGTGCAACTTCACCTAGAAGCCACAAGACTTTGGCCCAGTTTGGTATTGCTTCCCCAACTGCTTTTGGGGCCAAAAGTAATTCCGGACCAATGATAGGGTGTTTGGTAAAATTTTGGAGAAGTGCTTTTGGCCACTTTTAACTTCCCCCAATTGAGTTTTTGAGAAGTTAAAAATTCATGCTTTTGGAAAACAGCTTCCTGAGGAAGCAAAAATAAAAAGCGCTACAATGATTTCTTTTAATGAATTTTTACAAAACTTCCTATTTTATCCCTAGCCTTCAAAAAAATTCCCACAATAACCAGTACTCACCTCCAGCTACAATCGATTCATTCCATACTTCTTCATCCCATCCTCATCTCCTATACACCACATCTCTCTCTCTCTCTCTCTCTTTCGCTTTCTCTTCTGAAAAATCTGAAGAGCCAATCTTACAACGGCCTCTGTAATCGGTTTCAACTTCGAGCTATCAAAGGTTTTTTTCTAATTTCCTTTCTCTTTTCGTTATTTGTATGTGTAATGTGTTCATGTTTTAGGGTTTGATTTTTAATTGGAGTCTTGGGGATTTTTAAGAGAAATTGTAGTTGTGGCCACTGCCCAGGTAATAATTCATAATTTAAACCTTTTTCTTGTAATCGGTTTAAAGTCTCCTCTTCCTTCCAAATCCAAACACTCAAAACTCTAATTTTCTACACAAATTTCTTTTTCCTCTTTATTTTCATCTTTATCTTTAAGCTTTAATTACTTGAAACATCTACGTGCTTGTATGAGAAGAGACTCCTGGGTGGTTTTGCCTCAATTTATGCAAATTTGTATCGGTTATGTTTTGTTTGTGGTCATTGTAGCAACACATGCAAACTGTTTGATGAAATACCTGTCGAAGCTGATGTTCAAACTTGTGCTTTAATTTGATCTAATTTGATCGTAGTTTATATACAATTGCTATGGGGGAATTTGTAAGTTCTATTCTGTTTAGATAAATTTGGAATTTATATACATGTTCTGTTTTGTTTGTGGTCATTGTGTCAACACTATGGCTCATTACACTTCCCTTTTTACAAAGATTGTTTCAGTAATATTATTAGGCAAAAATGTGAAATTGCTAATGGTCATAATACCCATTTACTTCTTTAAGAAAGTATGGATTGTACTTCTCACACATTAATTCATAATCTCGAGTACAAGACCTTCGAAGCTAGGACTTTTGTGTATATTTGAATTATGAATCAACTGTTAATCTACAAAATGAAAATTATATACCTGTTATTTAATTTTGCTTTGCCCCTATTATTAATAGCTGCTTCATGGTGTTAGTTTTTGTTGCTTGATTATAATATATCTATACATCAATATGAAAGAAGTAGTTGTTTTATAACTGGCAACTTTTAGTTGCTTGATGATAATATATCTACATTAAAAATGATTTTAGTTACAATCTTAAAGACTAGTTCATCATTCGATAACAAGGACTAGTTTATCTCTGATATTTTATGCATAGTTATCCTTTACTGTTTATAAAACCCAGCAATATTGCAGAGTTCAGTATGAACAATTGCTTAGTGTGTGTATATTCATAGATCAGTCAAGTTGTGTGTGTAACTTTATATATTTCTTGAACTTTATATATCCATAGAACTTGGACTTATTCTGCGATTGCTCAAACTGATTAAATGGTACAATGTTCTTGTGTTCTTGTAGTTAACAAACATTAGGCGCATTCTTCACTTAGGAGCATCATTGAGCGCACTTTTGGGGTGTAGAAAAAAAAATGGAGTATTCTACGTGATATGCCAAGTTATTCTTATGAAAAACAAGTGAAAATTGTTATTGCTACAATAGCTCTTCATAATTACATTAGAAGATATGCACAACAAGATAGAGATTTTGATGAAAATGCAAATTACTCAAGTGAAGAGATTAATGAAGAAATGGAGGTCAATACACATGAAAAAGATGGTCCGGGAAGACGAGAAATGGAAATCTTAAGAAATTCAATTGCTCAAAGTTTAATGAGTGTGAGCACTTAGCAGTTATTTGCAATTTACTCTCGATTCCGTAATATATTTTGCTTTTTGGAATCTTTTATTGTCAATTTCAATTGTATAATCTCAAGACTCATTGGAACATATTTTGCTATTCAGAAAAATATTATGGAAGGAATTTAAAAAAGTTTTCTTGATATATTCGCAATCTATGTGACAATAGATAAAAAAAATTATTAATGTGTTAAATCAGCTCAAATTCAATCACCAGCAGGTCACTGCCATGTAACCATTAATTAATTAAGAATGTGTCATGCATGATTCATATAGTATAAAAGCGTAATTAATTAGATAAATATTCACTGGGTTCAAATTACATGATAATTGATTTGAATCATTAACACGAACTAATCTAGGTGTGGTTAAATAAACTAGAT
Source organism: Dipteronia sinensis (assembly GCA_033220585.1). NCBI lineage: Eukaryota > Viridiplantae > Streptophyta > Magnoliopsida > Sapindales > Sapindaceae > Dipteronia > Dipteronia sinensis. Next base: position 29,705,497 of record CM065642.1, read on the forward strand.
TAATTAATATAATTGGAAGTACTTATGATGTCATTGTCACTTAAAAATATTAGTTGATATTTATTTTATAATATGTTTATGATCACACCAAAATATTAGTTGATATTTATTTTTTAAAATGTTTATGGTCATACCAAAATATTAATTGATATTTTATAACATGTTTATGGTAACACAAAAATAAAACAAATTTTTTATTTTCAAAACATCTTCAATATTCATTTGTGTCCTTTCTAGTAATTTTGCACAGTCACGGCACTTTTTACTTCCAGTTTACCAAACACATTGAAAGTGCTTTTGGTTCTCACAGCACTTTTAAAAACTAGTTTACCAAACACTCAGCTGCTTCTCCTCACAGCAAGTCCAAAAGCAATTCCCCCCACAGCAGATCCAAAAGCAATTCCCCCCACAGCACAGCAATGCCAAACTGAGCCTTTGACTCTATGAAGAGTATAAGGTCTAAGTGAAAGTGAGACAATATGCTCAAATGCAATAATGTGTAAGACCACACACAAAATGCTTAACTAGATGTTATAATGCAAATTAACAACCTAGTTATTAAATAATGCCTACATGCCTATACATAAGGACTCAATTAGATGCAAAAGGAATATATCAACCTAATCGTCAAATAAAGTCCAACCAACACAAGTTGTTATAACATATTACAAGGGCAATAAATATGCAATCAATAAATGCAATCAATGAGGCATAAAATCAAGGTCTAGATGCAAGGCATAAAGACTTAGCTAGAAGGGCAATATGGTCCTAAATTCTAGCTATCACAATACAAACCCCAAACATGTCATAACTTCAAATGATATACAATAAACATGAAAATTTGTTAACCTAAGCAATAAATGACATGTCTTGATAAGCTAGAACAATAAATGAGCAAGAATGATAGTTCTACTTACCATGTGAAGACATTAATAAAAATCCATACTTGAATGATGCTAGAAATGAAAGATGAAGATGGGTTTTGGGGTTTGGAGAGTCAAGGAACAAAGCTTGAAGCTTTCTCTCTCTAGGGGAGCTCTTTCTCTTAGTAGGAATGTAAATTTCAGAGCTCTAGGTCTGAGTATGGAAGAAGATGATGTATTTATATGATCATAGTGAAGCCACATCGTTTTGGATAAGGAAAAGTTGATTTCCAACTACAAAAAGTGACCTTAGGGCGACCTGGAGGTTAGGTCGCTTCAAGGTCGCTATTCTCTCAGGTAAAAAACGTGACAGCACAACAGCTCCAGTTTCGAGCGACCCAAAACATGAACAAACGATATCGAAACCTTTCGTATAATATACCGTTGGAAAGGTATGAAAGTCTACTTTCTACTCCAATTGACAAAACAAGATTTGGATGTCTGTAGAAATATTTATGGTCAAAATAGTGACCAAATGTCAGAATTGGTCAATAACAAAAATCCCCAAATTCATAGTATAAGACCATGTAACCAAAAACCAATCGAATAGAGCTCAAATGGAGCCTCTATATGGTCACAAATCGCGCTAAGACTCAAGCACACCAACATGCAAGCGCGGACACAACACAAGCACACCATCGTGCGAGTGAGGACGTTTCCGAACACATAAGGAAAACGTAAAACGTAAAACAAAACAATCACACGTAAAGACAAACAAAGAAGTGCTCGTGTGAGTTGAGACATAAATGCACACAATCATGGAAGCACAAATGCAAGGTTATATAAGAATGCATATAAGTGTGTGTGCAATGTGTAAGAGATGCACATATATAAGCAATGAAGAACACAAAGCAAGATGAAGCAAAACATGCATGAAATGTGTGTGTGCACCTAAACTCTTCAAGAGACAAAGTCAAGTAAGTATACCTTTTGCTCTTGAAGTCATGAGGATGCTTGGAAGCTTGCTAATGGAACCTAAGCTACCCATTACAAAATCATCCCCAATGTGGTATGTCATGAAATAAGCCAATCACAAAATAGAGGTTCTTACAAACCAAAACCACCACACCATCCCACAATCTCGCTAGGGCCCTACCCAAACCACTAAAATCCAGAAACCACCACCATCCCACAACCCAATAACACCAAAATCACTGTCAAAGGAAAGCAAATGGAGAAGAGAAAGAGAAAAAGAATGAAAAAGACGATCGGCGGCGAGAGGAGATCGATCGAAAGCCTACTCTTTCTCAAGCCCTCTTCATCACATCACCATCTAATTTGGAATGGAGAGGCTTCGCTGTCGGAAAGGAGAAAGGAGAGGCTTGGCTGCCAGAAAACGACCTAAGAAGTTCACTGGCTGCGGGAAAGCGACCACAGCCAGGTCGGACGGCGCTGACAAGTAAAACCGAATGTGCAACAGTGGTCGGCGCTGCAGTTTAGATGACAATCCAGCTGGATAGAGGCAAATCAGGCAAGATAGGGGTGGATCGGCTCAAAACGGAGGGCTGAAGTTACTGCCCCTAAACAATTAGTTTATGGTAAAGTTAAGAACATTTCTGGAAATGTTCAAGTTATGAAGGGGATCTTTTTTTTTTCTTTCAATTTCTTGGTTTTCTTACATTTTTAATAGTATATATAAATATTTAGTTCTTACATTTCTGGAAATGTTTATAGGTTTAAATGTTTTTTTTTGTAATATTAATTTTTTAATTTATGTTAATATTTATTAATTTTTTATATTACACAAATATTTTTTACAAAACTTTTATTTATTGTTTGGTATTGAAAGTTGTGCAACTTAACACATCATAAATGAAAGGACAAAAATAACCTCATGGTCGTTAACGTTGACTAACTTTTGACAAACGGATGGACATATTTGATATACTTTTTAAAAGTCAGGGAAACTTTTGATAAAAAATAAACTCGTTTAAAAAATTGATCATTTAGTAAAAGATAGGGACCCAACTGATAATAACCCAAACAGTAAAGAGACCAAGAGTCAAACTCTATAAAGAAATGTATTCAATTTGGATTTAAAAAAAAAAAAAGACTATAAAAAGTGTATTCAGTATAGTCTTTTGGGCAGCCCTCAGATATTATTTTGTTTTTTTTATATATAATTATTTATAATGTAATGGAAGCATTGGATAAGGGTCAGCTGCAAAACCTTTTCTACAAAACAAATTTATAAAACTTTATATATAGTTAGTTAATTTTATTTATTTTTTAACGTAAAAAATGATAGATATTACATTATAAAAAATCTAAAAATTGTTTCGGATAATTTAACTGATTTCATTTACCTATTCTAACTTAAAAATTAAAGTCAAAAGAGAAAAAATAAAAATTACAATCAATCAATCACATTTGATAAAAGTATTATTTAAAGTTTAAATATGTTATACAACAAGATACAAACCTTTGCACTTGTTACGCCTGGTTTTTTAAAATATGTAATCTTAGGCTTGTTTTACGTATAACATTTTCCTTTGATTTTATTTCAATTTGTTAAATTAAACAATTCATCCTAGTCATTAATAGTAAATTTTCGTAACGTGTAAAATCCATTTGTAACACTGAACACCACCATATTTTGATTGGTTCAGTTTGTTACATACTCACATGTTTAACGAAAAGTTATAAAAAATAAAAAAAAAGAACTAAGAAAGTAAATAGGTTAATTCGAAGAACCTTTAAATCTCCCAAATATTGGTGTTTCGAGGAACCAACAACCTCTCAAATATAATCTAAAAGTTGTAGACAATAATTATTCAATACTTTTCATTAATGAAATAAGATATATATACAATATCTGTGATCAACCATCTCTTAAAATTAAGAAACTATCTCACTCACAACCCTTAAATAACTGAACCAGTAAACCCACTACCAGTCTACCACAAACTAAATATTATTTACTAATTCAAAACAAATAAATTATACAAATAAAAATAAAATAAATAAACTAGATATCATAAATATTTTGATTTTTTTAATAAATGTTAGAATGTGATTTTCTTTTCTAAATATTTTGTTAACTAATAAATTGAAATATTTTTAGAATAAAAAACATATTATAAAATATATATTTGTTGTATTATATTTTTTAAAATAAAAATTAATATATTATTAATATTTTTATTACATAAATTATTATTCATGTAACAAATAGACAATTGTTTTTAATATTTTATTTAACTTATAAATTTTTACATTTATTCTATTAGAATAAAATTTTATTTTATTTAATTTTAAATTAAATATTAAAATAAAATTATATTATATTATTTTGTATTATATTTTAAAATTTTATTATTATTAAATTTTATCATCAAAATTATTATTATTTTCATTATCATTATTATTATTATTATCAACATTATTATTATTATTAAAATTTATTATTATTATTAAAATTTATCATCAACATTATTATTATTATTAAAATTTATTATTATTTCTCTACCCTTTGTATTAGTTAAGACAACCCTTACCCTTTGTATTAGCTAATACAACATCCATTATATTAGAACAATTAAAATGTATTAGTTAATTCAATGCAATGTGTAGTGTAAAACAAGCCAAACATTATATTGTATTATTATAATACATTTTAAACTCTTAATAAAGCCACCAAACATGCCCTAAAGCCAGCTTCGATGTTACTTGCTTAATTCTACTTATACACTACCGTTGATGAACTAAATGGAATATATTTTGGATTCGATTTTGCATAAGATCGTCTGCATTTCTCATTTCTCTAGCTTTAAATATGTTATGTACTTCATAAGGATGAAAGAAGAGAACCTATATATTTCTCTATATATTCTGAATAGTGAAAGTCTTTGACTCAGTTTATGTCTATGGTTTATGATAATTGGGGGAGACTTTGCGAGCCATATTGAAGAAAGGGCTGCTTAGAAATGTATGGTGTTATTGGTTAAATTCGGAAGGATGACAGATCAGCATAATCACCAGTGATTAAAGGTGACGTGTCACCAAATGTCAACTGAACTGAACCAACCTAAGTTGGCCGAAGATAACCCCATAATAACTGGTCAGGGTTACCTAGATGGTCGTGCAGAAGCATGTAATTATATTGACCAAGTAAAGATGATCCGGTCGGGATTGCCCAAATGATCGGGTCTAGCCATACGATCTGGTCTAGATCTCTGGTCGGGGGTGAATGAAGTTTGGTCGGGCTTGGTAGATGGTTACCTAAGCTACACGTAGACAAATCTGGGAGACGTTCGGTTGAGTGACACGTGGACAATGTCAAGTTCAATACAATTACAACTCAGATACGCATAGAATGAATCTTATTTAAACAAGATATCTAGAAGCATGCTATGATAAGGAAGCAAACTTCCTCAAAGATGTCAGAATCCAAATTAGACAAGAAGTCTAATGTGTGAAGGACGTGAAACAGGAAAAACGACTTCAATAAGTAACAAGTCCTAATTAAACACGATCACCTTTCTTTTACTTATACACCAAGAATTAGGGTTCTATGCATGTAGAAATAGACCCTAAAAACACCCTTGAAGGGGTGAAGGCAAAATAAGTATATGCAGGTGCTAGAGAGGTTGAGTTTGTAATCAAAAGTATTCATAATGAAGTTTTTCCTCACCATCTCCGGCAACCGTGGGTTTTTCCCTTCCTGGGTTTTTCACGTAAAACTTTGTGTTTTGCATACTCAATTTCTCTCATCGTTTTATGGTTTGATCACGAATTTATATCAACTTTTTAGACGTGTGGTTAATTTTACTTAATCCAAAAATCACTATTAACATATGGCATGGGCACAAGAAAACCCCCTAACGACATCACTGATGCAATCTTGTCACTCTTCCAGCCTCGATACATAAGCTTTTGACGTTAACTTAATGAATAGCTTAGTTGATTGATTTCGTGGATTGGTGTTAACTTATGCTATGAAGTTGATGAATCGATATATAATGTACAACATTATTGATTTTCATATCACAAAAAAACATAAAATAGAATATTGACTTGATTTGGAACCCAAATTTTGATTTAGAAGTCAAGTCAAAACTGAAAATAAAGTGTTTGATGTTTATATTTGTTTTCCTGGATTTTAACAAATCTTTTGAATATGTACATAATATTAGTGAATTCAGACCATTTATGATTGAACAACTTAAAAGTGTTCATTGTCATTTTACTTTCATTTGAGACAAACTAAGGGTTAATGGTTTGATAAAAACTGAAAAGCCGTAAATAAAGAAAAAAAAACCTTAAAATGTAATGAATATATTGAAAATTATTTGGTATTTCAAGACCGATGTATTTTTTTGTATTTGTATGTTTTTTTTTTCACAATATGGGTGTGTTTGGTACGAGGACAGGACAGGACAAGACGGGACAGGACAGGACAGGACAGGACATGACAGTTGTTCCGTATTTTGTTTGGAATGTATGGGACAGAACTGTAAATTGTACTGTTATGCGTTTGGTATGGTTGGAACAAGACGGAACACGAGGTTCAAATGACCATAGTACCCCTCTTATATATAATAATATATATTAATATATAATAATATTAAATAATAAAATATATTATAAATACCAATATATTTTTTATATGTACTAATATAATATATAATACATATATTATTATATATATTGCAATATATATATATATTATATTATATATTTTAATATATATATATTAATAATATATTATATATATTATATATATTATATATTTTAATATATATACATATATATATATATTAATAATATATATTATATATTTTAATATATATATATATTAATATTTAATATATCATATATATATATATAATATTAAATATTATTACATGTACAATAATATATATATATATATATATATATATATATATATATTGTAATATATAGCTTTTACCACTTATGTAATACACATAAGTATTACCCACTTACATCACACAAATATCTTCACTCACCACCGCCTCCCACTTTATTTTATTGCCTATATATGTTTTATTTTGTTTGTATCAATAGAGGGCACAAAATATCAATAACGGTTTCTCTCTCACTCATTTCACTCTCTATCTCTCTTGCCATTGTCTTCAGTGCCACCTCAGCATCACAGCACGCCACGTCAGCGTTGTTCAGCTGCCACATCAGCATCAGGCGTGCCACATCAGCACCATGTCAACATCCAGGTGCACCACGTCAGCGTACAGACAACGCCACGTCAGCAGTGGGTTGCTCTGTCAGCCAAGGAGGTCTGCCACGTCAGCAGGCGTGCCACGTCAGCGCCACATCATCCAAAAATGTTTTTTATCCGTTTCGGTACAATTTTTGCTCGTTTTCGGCCGAACTAGACTTGATTCCAGCTATTTCGACCGTTCCGGATGCAACCGTGCCATTCATTTCAGCTAATTCAGCTTGTAAGTATTGTTTTGACTTTTTTAAGTTTTATTAACTCTGTTTTCGGGCACGATGGAATATCCAAAATTTGGAGATCTGGATCCAGGATTATATACATGTTTAATGCAATATTCAGAGAAATATACACATCCAGTTGGATGTTATAAGCATCATAAAAATAATCTAAGATCATAACGTATAATGAAATTGGAATAATATTTTATCTTATCAATTTCATACACATCCAACAGGATGCTCTGAATATCATAAAAAGGATTTAAGATCCTAACGTACAACATGGTTATGCCGTCAACGGAACATATATATATATATATATATATATATATAAACTGACTATAACTATAAATATGACTCTGACTCTGACTATGACTCTGACTATAACTATAACTCTGACTTTAACACTGACACTGTTATTTTTATGAAATATATGAGACTGACTTATGCTGTGTCTCGGGACTGGCTTATGCAATGTCTTAGGACTGACATATGATGTGTCTCCAAATAAATTGTTTAAATATTTAACATTTATTTTTATGCAATATATGAGACTGGCTTATGCCGTGTCTCGGGACTGGCTTATACCGGGTCTCGGGACTGGCTTATACCGTGTCTCGGGACTGGCTTATGCAGTGTCTCCAAATAAATTGTTTAAATATTCGTATTATTTATACGTAATATATGAGATCGGCTAGACCGACTAACCAGAACTTGAAGTTCCTGAAATTATGATATTTAAGTTGGTACGGTTTTGAAAACCTATTAGAACATGAAATTCTGGATCCAGTTTTATTACATGAATGTCATACTTCATTATTTGGAACTTGAGGTTTCAAACACATTCAGAATATGAAGTGATCTTACATATATATATGAAGTGATACGTTTATATGTCACGTATTTGAAAGAATGATTTACACATCTGACAGGATGCTGTGAGTATCATAAAAGAGATTTAAGATTCTAACGTATCATTCATTTGAGAAATAAGATCTACACATCCAGTAAGATTTTATGAGTATCATATATAAGAGATTTAAGATTCTAACGAACAATGAAATTGGAAATAATATTTTATCCATTTCATACACATCCAGTAGGATGCTGTGATTATCACAAAAGAGATTTAATATCCTAACGTATCATTCAATTGAGAAAAAGGTCTACACATCCTGTATGATGTTGTGAGTATCTTAAAAGGATTTAAGATCCTAATATCACGTATACTGAGATTGTAAAGGATAATTTATCCATTTTATACTTGCTCCTAAATGAGCAATATCAAGAGAGTAAAATTTGGATATATTTATATTCATGAGATATCAAAACATACCCAGGGGTGGATGTTTGTGAATGACAAGAGAAAAGGTTTATAGAATAAACCTATTGAAAAGATTATTATCATTGCAGATGAGATATAAAATGACATTACACATAATGTCCATAAAATTCCCAGAAGGGAAATATATGTCTTGCCTAGAGTGCAACGACTCATACAATTCTGCGGAGTTAGATATATTTTATGAATTTGATTTTGATATGAGCAAATGTTAATACTGTATCAGAACCAGCGAAGATGATAGAAAGCTCTGGAAGAGCCATGATAATCTTATCAAAGAATACTAAATTATGTATCAATGATACTTGATAATTATTTAAGCAGAACATAAAGACATATTTTTAATTTAAAAATTAATACAAGATCAAATCCAGCGGATCTAATTAAAGGCTCTAGAAGAGCCGCAATCTTATTACCAGATGATATTAAATTGTGTATCGATGATACTTTATATCATTCAAACAGAATATAAAAGAATCTGTTTAGTTTCAAAAATATACGGATGAATGAATATCATATTGAAACTATACATGATGAGAATGTTTAATATGTATGCATTACTTCTCATAATTCAGACCAGAAACTCATTATAGAAAAGCTACGTGTTTTATCATCTGAATTATATTACACTATTATAAAGAGTGTAGATATTTATGCAATTATGAATCAAAAGTTCCCAGATCCAAAAGTTTGTACCTTGGCGTGACCGTATAGGTCACCCAGGATCTACAATGATGCGTATAATCATTGAAAATTCTCATGGATATCCATTAAAGAACCAGAAGATTCTTTATCCATTGAGAACTTTTGTACTGCATGTTCACAGGGGAAACTAGCAGTAAAACCATCTTATTCTAAAAGTTGGTTTTGAATTCTCATCATTCTTACAAAGAATTCAAGGGGATATATGTGGATATATTCATCCACTAAATGACCAATTTCATTATTATATAATTCTAATTGATGCATCTATGGGATGATCACACGTTTGTTAATTATCAAACATCTCAATACTACAAAGCAGTTGGGATTGATGTTCAACATCCAGTTTTCAGATATACTCATAATCAAAATGGATTAGGGGATCACTTATCAAACGTCTCCAGGTAATTGCGAGAACCTCATTATTTCGGTTCAATTACTAAATTCCATATAAGGACTTACTCACTTTTAAGATATTTGATTGTATTGTATATCCCCATATTGCATATCTGACATGATCTAAGAAAAGACTTTTTATATCAATCTAAGATTAATATTGATTTTGAGTAATCTTCTATTAGATCATTTAAACTTCTGATAGTTTATATTTATATGCACAATTTACATATTATTATATTGATTAATTCCCAATTGGGAAAGTTTCTCTAGAAGAGAAAAGTAAATGAAAAGTTACTTATATACAAAATAGAGATACCAGTTCAGTTTTCTCTCTATATACGTGTCTCATTTCAATATTCGTATCTCTCAAATATGAAAGATAATTTATCATCAGATAATTATTAATATGTACCTGATATATTAAAGGTAACATGATTTTATAAGTTGTCATCACATAAACCCCGGCCCGGTGATTGTTCTTGAAGCACGATCAGAGAAAAAGGCAATAAATAAATCATCTGATACATATCATAAGTTTATAAACCTTTTGAAAGGTATTGTTATTGGGATCCCAAGAGTAAACAAAACTCGAGTTATAAATAAATCCACTTTCTCTAAATCAACTCTATAAGAGTCTGATATATCTAAAGAGACACAAGTTTATAAAATGACTAAATCTATTGAAATGGAAGAAATCTTAACAGAGATACAAGAATATAAAAATTGAGAGAAATTCTATAAATCATACGGAGTCTATGAAATGACTAAATTTATTGAAATGGAAATAATCTCAACAGAGATACAAGAATATAGAAATATAGAAATTGAGAAAATTTATATAAGTCATATGAGAGAAATGTGGAATTATAAGGAAACAATCATTAATAATGTATTTTTATACACAGTAGCGCTACTGAAATTATAAATGATAATTATGATATTCATAATATCAATGATTGTAGACAAAAGGCATGATTGGCCTAGATGAAAGAAGCAATTCAGGAAGAATTGACTTCATAAGCCAGACATAAAGTATTTAGACCAATAGTACTCCAAACACCTGTAGATGTCAAACTAGTTGGATACTAATGAGTTTTTATACGGAAACGTAATAAGAAAAACGAGATAGTGAGATATGAGGCATGGCTCGTAGTGCGAGGTTTCTTACAGAAACTTGGTATTCACAATTGATGAATACGATTACGTTGTTGATAAATTTGGCTGCCTTTAAAAGGCTTGAAATATGTCTCTTAGACGTAGTAATTATTTATCTATATGATTCACTCAATGCAGATATTTATAATTCCTGAATGATTTTAAAATGCTAGAAGCATATAAATCGAGATCTCGTAATCTGTATTTGATGAACATACAAAAATCCATATATGGATTAAAAGCAATATGAATGGATGTGGTGTAATCATTTCAGTCAAATATCCGATAAAGATAAGGATATAATAATCATATTATATACTCATGTGTCTTCATAAAGAAATGAGAAAGAAAACATTGTCTCAACCTGAAGGTCGAGCATAGATCAAATGGAATGTCTGTCCATCAATCAGAATATGTTGAAAAGATTATGAAAATATTCCATATGGATATTACTTCACAAAGCAAGTCTTTGCTTATACTCTCCCCAACCATTTATGATGTTATTGTATTTCATGAAATAAACATAAATGTGCTACAGTTCAACAATCTATAAGATTGTTTTAAAAAGAACTTTTATCAGGAGGAGCGTCCCATCAGGGGGAGCATATAAAATGAAGTATATTTAATTATTTGGGGTATATGTGCATTGTGCTCTTTTTCCTTTCAATCAGGTTTTTGTCCCATTGGATTTTCCTGATAAGGTTTTAATGTGGCAATTTTATAAGCACACCCAAAATTATTTGATCCATAAAGATCATCATAAATATTACATTTATCTGGTTGATCATCGTATATATGTTGACTTGATCAAGCAGATCATCGTAAATATTACTTTGATCTTGCTAATCATCGTATATATGTTACTTTGATCCAGAAGATCATCATAAATATTACTTTGATCCAATAGATCAATGAATATCTTTGCTCAGGTTTTTATCCCACTGGGTTTTCCCTAGCAAAGTATAAATGTGAGAAATGTTTTGAAGAAAACAATAAATTTGGACAACTGTACGCTATACTCTTTTTCCCTTTCGATCAGGTTATATCTAACTGGGTTTTCCTGACAAGGTTTTTAATGAGATAATTTTTAATATCCAACTACACTAGATCCAAAGAGATCATTGTATACATTTTTTTTTTCGGATTTTGTCCCATTGGGTTTTTCCTAGAAAATTAATACAAGTAGTATAAATCCAAGGGGGAGTGTTGTAATATGTGGTCTTTACCACTTATGTAATACACATAAGTATTACCCACTTACATCACACAAATATCTTCACTCACCACCGCCTCCCACTTTACTCTATTGCCTATATATGTTTTATTTTATTTGTAACAGTAGAGGGCACAAAATATCAATAACAGTTTCTCTCTCACTCATTTCACTCTCTCATCTCTCTCGCCAATGTCTTTCTCTCATCTCTCACTCTCTTCTTCAACTCAATTTATTCTTCATCTATTAAGTTTATTCTTAGTTGATTTATAACAATATATATTATTGTATAGGTAATAATATTATTATATAGGTAATAATATTTAATATATTATATATTATCATATATAATAATAAATATAATATATATATATATTTATATATTTATATTATATGCATATATATATATATTATATAATATACATATATATATTATCATATATATTATATATTAATATATATATAATATAATAATATATTAAAGAATATAATATATATATATATGATATAATAAATATTAATATATATAGGATATATATATATATTATTATATATAAAACCATATAATATATTAAAGATTATAATATATATGATATAATAAATATTATTATATATAGGATATATATATTATTAAGTATTAGTATATATAATAATATATTATATATTATTTCATATAATATATATATTATAATAATATATATGTAATTATAATATGTATATATATATTATTAATAAATAATTATAATATATTAGACATGTTTGTAATTGTTTAAAAATTTAAAGGGTAAATTGGTCTTTTTGACACTTGTCCCATGTCATGGGACAAGTTGTCCTAGGGTCTTGGGTGGGACAGATTTTTGTGATTTTTGTCCTACCTTGTCCCATGCTAAAGTTGCGCAAAACGTGGGACAAGGGGAAACTGTCCCACGTTGTTTTGTCCCGTCCCGCGTACCAAACGCACCCTATAAGTTGTTTGGTCAATGTTCGTCGAGATTAACATCTATAAATACGTATAATTCATAAAATAACTCCCACTACATGAGAATACTTTTCTCACACTGTGTAATGTTATAGACAAATGTGAGATTAACCATTTAGTTGTGTGTGGATGTCCATTTATTTGTATTTGTAATGAATATATTGAAAATTATTTGGTATTTAAAGACTCATGTATTTATTTGTACTCACAATACAAGTTGTGAGATCAATGTTTGTTGAGATAAACTGCAACAAATATGCATAATTTAGAAAATAACTCTCACTACATGAGACTAGTTTTCTCAAACTTTATAATGTTATAGACAAATGTGAGATTAACCATTAAGGTGTGTGGATATCTATTTCAATTTCATTTTTTATTTTTTCTTGAAATTTCAATTAAACATTTTAAAGTTAAAAAGAAAGAAATGCATGATAGAGAAAGCATATCCAATCATGTAATAATAATAAGGGTTTATACACTCACCTCTTCTGAACTTTGGCATAAATGGATAGACCAAACATGCATTTATATATTCAAACTCCGCCTAGTCTTAAAAAGTGAACTAATAAAAATACCAAATTGCCATTAGTTATTAACTTTTAAAATGTCAATTTTTAAGGGATGCGAGTGTATTTTCTCATAATAATAATAATAATAAGAGTAATGTTAGGCTTTCCAAATTTTTTCATAAAAAACTTCTCAGTCAATAACACATTCCTCCCCACATAAACTCATAATTTACAAGATGTTAACAATCACATGCCAACATGATTTGAAAATTTTTTTATAAACAAATTTGGAAAGCCTAACATTACTCCAATAATAATAATAATAAAGGGAAATTGCATTGGCATCCTTGAGGTTTGGCTTAGTTGCACCTAGATGGTGAAATATATTTATTCTACAAAAGAGACCCCTAGCACTTAACAGAGTTCCAATAGCATCTAACACCGTAAGGGAATTATGGACTTTTTAGATATTCTATTTATAAGAAATACAAATGCCAAAAAAACAATAATAATAATAATCGATGGAATCGGGGGCCGCCTCACCCCCATCCACCCCTCTATGGAAAATTCAATATATTATCTCAATCTCATCTGTTACTATAGCAATGGAAATCTGATTCACCTACTGCAATTACTTTCTCAATCTCTTCTTTGTTGATTCTGAAACCTAGTTTCCTCAATTTGTTTACGAATCAAATCAAGATCTCATGGTGAATTGGCTGAGGTGTAAGTTACATAACTCGATTGAGAGTTCAAATGGATTAGAGAAAGAAGAATTCAGCCAAGTACAAATGTTTTATTACCACCTACCTAGAGAGCTCTAAATCATTTGATTTCAATAAGGGTATGTAAATTGATCTGTTATTTATATCAATCAATTTTGATTTTTTACCTATTTTTCTTGAAAATTCTAAGCATGTCTTAGATAAAAATTTGATTTTGAGATGTGATTGCTATGGAAGAATCTCGTGAAAAATTGTTTATTAAAACTGGATCAATATTTTGGAGAGAAGATTTTTTTTTTTTTTTGTAAAGTCTATTTTGGGAGAGTGTTTGCAAAAGTACAAAATGGGTGTTGGATATGTCTGGAAATTGTTGTTGATAACCTTATGAGTTGTAGAGATGGAGTTAATTGGTGGAAATAATGGCTTGCTGAAGAATGGTTAGGGATGGCAAAAACCCGAGTCCGGGCCGGGTATACCCGGACCCGGCCGGGTACCCAGGTTTACATAGTCCGAGTATCCATCCGGGAAAAACCCGGATTTTGAAATCCGGGTACCCGTCCCAGAAAGATTCGCCCGGGTATTCAGGTATCCATATCCGGATTTTACCCCGGATTTAAATTTTTTTTTTTTACAAAATTTTAAAATATTTTCTTTTTTACAATTTAAATACTACATTAATTAGGATAAAGTAAACACACCAATATCACAATATTAATAATAGAAACTCAAATCCTAAACAAAACATTAAATATTCCATTCACCCACATTTCACTCTCTTTCTTTTTCAATTGATTCCAAAACCGGTATTCTTTTAACCGGGTAATGATTTTTAATTTAACAAATTTATTTTTTAAAAGTTTGAAAAAAAATAGGGTTTAGTGTATAATTTTTTTTAGTTTGATAGATATGAAAAAAATAAAAATAATAAAAAAAATAAAAAAATTAATTAAACCGGGTACAAATCGGGTACCCCACCGGGTAACCAGGTATACCCAAATCCAAGCCGGTACACAACTGGCTGGATACCCGAATATTTCTTACTCGATCCCGGATAAGAAATATCCGGGTATTACCTACTACCTAGGTATTACGGCCCGGGTAAGACTGGATACCCGACCCGGCTGGTAAAGTTGCCATTCCTAAGAGTGGTAGTCATGAGTCATCACTCATGACTCATGTTGTATACAACAAATACAACGGTAGAGAAAAGACAGTAAGTATGGTGGCACAAGCACAAATTTGTTTTTTTTTTTCCTTTCAATTTTTCATGTAAGGGCATTTTTGACCTATAATAAGTCAAACTTCGACAACCTAACAGAACTATAACTACTTTTAATTTTAGGGCTTCTTATAGAATAATCTTATTTCACCATCTAGCTACAACTAGACCAAACCTCTCAAGGGTGTCTGTGCAATTTCCTCTAATAATAATAATAAAGGAAAATTATCATTCCCCCCATGAGGTTTGCCATATAAGAAATACCGGTCCCCCTAGTTTTAATAATCACAAATCAGCCCCCTGAAACCTTAAATATTAGGCATTTTGTCTATTCCGTCAGGTTTTCATCCAAAAAACCCTTTGACCGTCAATTAAAAAAAATAAAAACGCCTCCATCAGGGATTAAACCTTCGATCTTGTAGTTAAGAACCACACACTTTAACCAACTAAGCTACTCCAACTCGTTATCAGATGATTTTTTATTAGATATATTTATATAGTTATATAATTTGTTTAAAATAATTTAAATATGTTTATATAATTTTAAATGAACTCATTTATATATAATTTAAAATAAGCTCATATTTAATAATAATATATAAAAACAGATTTATGAAAAAGAAAAAGAAAATAAGAATACAAAATTTTAAAAAAATGATTTTTTTTAAAAATTTTTTAATTCTTTTCCTTTTCAAAAAGTATATTTTTTTTTTCAATTTGATAAAAAAAAACCTAAAAAATCAAAGCCTTGAAATTGAAAAGGAAAAAAAATTCAGAAAAATAAAAATATATTTTTTCCTTTTATTTTCTTATTTTCCTTTTATTTTTCATAAATATGTTTGTATATATTATTATTAAATATGAGTTTATTTTAAATTCTATTAATATATATGAGTTTATGTAAATTATATAAACAGATTTAAATTATTCTAAACAATTTATATAACTCTCTCTCTCTCTCTATACATATATATATATATATATATTTAAATCAAAAATCCTCCAATAATGAGCTGGAGTAGCTCAGTTGGTTTTTTGGATAGAAAATCTGACGGAAGGGTTTAATTAACGGTTAAAGGGCTTTTTGGATGATAAATTTGATGGATATGATAAAATGACTAATATTTAGGGTTTAAGGGGTTGATCGGCCATTATTAAAACTAAAGGGTCGGGTCTTTCTAATAGGGCAAACCTAAGTAATCAAGTGAATGCCTGGTGGACACTTGCAAATTCAACAATGTCTGACAATGTCAATCTCTCAAGTTCGGTATTTTTATACTAATCTTACAATCAAAGAGGTTTTTTTTTTTAATTTTTTTTTTTTTTTGAAATTATCAGTAGTTTTTCATATACATTAAGCAGGGGTTTTTTCATTAACTAGTGTTATGGTTGGTTTATAACAAAATAGAGATTTGTCACAGACAATTAAAAAAAAGACGAAGCAATATTGGGCTCTTATTGGAGATCGAAAGCCGGGGTTTCGGATTTGAAACCAATACAGTGTTGAAGACGACAGTTTTGACGAATGTAAGTATTATTTTTTTTTCCTGCGATTGTTTTTCGTTGATTCCGGTGGTTTTCGAGTTTTTTTTTTTCTTATTTTCTTTTTTGCTAAGTGTTTCAAACCCTAATTTTCGTCTTGCGGCGGCAGCTTTTCGGGTCGGTTACTTATGGTTAGGTTTTTTTTTGTTATTGATTTTCTGCGCACTGGATTTGGTTTCTAGTTCTGTGTGTAATTGGTGTGATTTTTTATTCTGTTTATTTTGAATGAATTTTGTTATAATTTGTATGCAAGTGTTTATCTGTTACTCTATTTGATTGCTGTGAAAGCGAAGGAAGTGTAACAGAAACTGCAATAGTGTAGTTAAATGTTGTGTTTTTATTTGCAATGACAAAAGGTGGAGTGGTTGAAGTTTTAATCTTACTTAGTGCAATGAAGTTGAATATGCAAAATTTCGATTTGATTTGTAGTTTTGTTGGTGGTTAAGGAGCATAGATAAGTTTAAGATTGATGGCTGATTGTTCTTTGTGCTTAATTTTTACCAAAAGATTGATTGCAGATTTAATGTTCGTATAATGCTATGATGTAACTCTTGTGTTGTGCTAAGTAAAGCTCTAAGTTCGTTGCATAAGTTTATTTTGGTTTATGATTGATTTAAATCGGCAGAAGGAAGCAAACTGGTTGTCACTGTTTGTTGTTTCTTGCAGTTTTATGCTGATTTGTACTTTTGAGTCATATTTACAATGGCCGAACATCGGAATAGTACAGTGAAACCTGCAGCTACCAAGATGTCAGGGACTGCTAATCCATATTATATCAATCTGGAAAACTTCACTAAGAGGCTGAAGACGTTGTATTCGCATTGGAAGGAACATAATAGTGACATGTGGGGTAATTCTAATGCTCTTGTTATAGCAACTCCTCCAGCTTCTGATGATTTGCGGTATTTGAAATCCACAGCGTTAAACATCTGGTTGGTTGGTTATGAGTTCCCAGAGACAATTATGGTTTTCCTGAAGAGGCAAATCCATTTTCTATGTAGTCAGAAAAAGGCTTCTTTGCTTGATGTTGTCAAGAAGTCCGCCAAAGAGGCTGTGGGTGTTGAAGTTGTGATACACGTGAAGGCCAAAAGTGACGACGGAACTGGTTTGATGAATAAAATTTTTGATGCTGTTAATGATCTGTCGAAATCTGGTGATCATGGTGCTCCTGTTGTTGGACATATTTCAAGAGAGGCTCCTGAAGGGAAGGTTTTGGAGACCTGGGATGAAAAATTGAAGAGTGCTAATTTTGAGCTGATTGATGTATCAAATGGATTCTCAGACTTGTTTGCTGTTAAAGATGACACAGAGGTCACAAATATCAAGAAAGCTGCATTTTTGAGTTCATCAGTGATGCAACTATTTGTGGTGCCAAAGCTTGAGAAGGTCATCGATGAGGAGAAAAAGGTATCCCATTCTTCATTAATGGATGACACAGAGAAGGCCATTTTGGAACCTGCAAGAATCAAGGTCAAGCTGAAGGCAGAGAATGTTGATATTTGTTATCCTCCAATTTTTCAGAGTGGAGGAGTATTTGATCTGAAACCAAATGCGTCAAGCAATGATGAAAATCTATACTACGATTCCACTAGTGTGATCATATGTGCAATTGGATCCCGATACAATAGCTACTGCTCAAATGTTGCTCGAACTTTTTTGATAGATGCTAATGCCACGCAGAGCAAGGCTTATGAGGTTCTCCTTAAGGCCCACGAAGCAGCAATTGGTGCTTTGAAATCTGGGAACAAGGTCAGTGCTGTATATGAAGCAGCAGTCTCTGTAGTTGAGAAAGATGCTCCTGAATTATCTTCAAACTTGACAAGGACTGCAGGGACTGGAATTGGCCTTGAGTTTCGGGAGTCAGGGCTTAATCTTAATGCTAAGAATGACCGAATTTTGAAATCAGGCATGGTTTTTAATGTGTCACTTGGTTTTCAGAACTTGCAAACAGAGACCAAGAACCCAAAGACCGAGAAATTCTCAGTGTTGATAGCAGATACTGTTATTGTTGGTGAAAAGGTACCAGACGTTGTGACTGCTAAAAGTTCTAAAGCTGTGAATGATGTGGCATACTCATTCAATGAGGATGATGATGAAGAAGAGGGACGACCAAAAATCAAATCTGAGGATAAAGGTGGCGAGTCTACCTTGTCTAAAGCAACATTGAGGTCAGGCAATCAAGAAATGTCTAAGGAGGAACTTCGAAGGCAGCACCAGGCAGAACTTGCTCGCCAGAAAAATGAAGAAACTGCTAGGAGGCTTGCTGGTGGGGGTTCTGGTGCTGCAGATAATCGTGGTCAGGTGAAAACTATCGGTGATTTGGTTGCATATAAAAATGTAAATGATATGCCTCCTCCAAGAGATTTGATGATACAGGTTGACCAGAAAAATGAAGCAATCCTTTTGCCGATCTATGGGACCATGGTCCCTTTCCGTGTCGCTACTGTGAAGAGCGTATCCAGCCAACAGGACACTAACCGAACTTGCTACATCCGAATAATTTTCAATGTACCCGGCACAGCTTTCAGTCCTCATGATGCAAACTCTCTAAAGTTTCAAGGATCAATTTATTTGAAGGAGGTTTCATTCCGTTCCAAAGACTCAAGGCATATAAGCGAGGTGGTACAGCAAATTAAAACACTCCGGCGGCAAGTCACTTCCCGGGAATCTGAAAGAGTCGAGAGGGCAACTTTAGTTACTCAGGAAAAGCTTCAACTTTCGTCAGCCAAATTCAAACCAATAAAATTGTTTGATTTGTGGATACGCCCACCTTTTGGTGGTCGTGGAAGGAAGCTGACTGGCTCGCTAGAAGCCCACACCAATGGGTTTCGATATTCTACCTCAAGGCCTGATGAACGTGTTGACGTGATGTTTGGTAATATCAAGCATGCATTCTTCCAGCCAGCAGAGAGGGAAATGATCACTCTCCTGCACTTTCATTTGCATAACCACATTATGGTCGGAAACAAAAAAACCAAGGATGTGCAATTTTATATTGAGGTAATGGACGTGGTTCAGACACTAGGAGGTGGAAAAAGATCTGCCTATGACCCTGATGAGATTGAGGAAGAACAACGTGAGAGAAACCGAAAGAATAAAATTAACATGGACTTCCAGAACTTTGTGAACCGTTTAAATGATATGTGGGGACAACCTCAATTTAAAGCACATGATCTTGAGTTTGATCAGCCACTGAGAGAGCTTGGCTTTCATGGGGTTCCACACAAATCCTCGGCTTTCATTGTCCCTACATCAAGCTGTCTGGTTGAGCTGATAGAAAATCCTTTTGTTGTAATCACCCTAAGTGAAATTGAGATAGTTAACCTGGAGAGAGTTGGTCTTGGTCAGAGGAATTTTGACATGACTATAGTATTTAAGGACTTCAAGCGTGATGTCCTCCGGATTGATTCTATTCCTTCCACATCACTAGACGGCATCAAAGAATGGCTTGACACAACAGACCTCAAATATTATGAGAGCAGATTAAATCTGAATTGGCGGCCAATATTAAAAACTATAGTCGATGATCCAGAAAAATTCATAGAGGACGGAGGATGGGAATTTCTAAATATGGAAGCAAGTGATTCAGAATCCGATCACTCACTTGATTCAGATCAAGGCTATGTGCCTTCAGATGTGCAGTCTGAGTCAGGATCAGATGATGAGGATGATGACAGTGAGTCATTGGTGGAGTCGGATGATGATGATGAAGAGGATTCTGTGGAAGCTTCAGAGGAGGATGAGGGAAAAACATGGGAAGAGTTGGAGAGAGAAGCTGTGAACGCTGACAGGGAGATAGGGAATGAGTCAGACAGTGAGGAGGAGAGAAAGAGAAGGAACATGAAGGCTTTTGGAAAAGCTCGGGCACCTGAGAAGAGAAATCCAGGTGGTGGTCTTCCTAAGAAAGCCAAATTAAGAAGGTGACGGGTGTTTGCCTCCATTGCTCTATATTTCAAGAACTCTTGCTTGTATGTATCTAATATATGTTATGCTTGCTTATGGAACTAGTTGTGAAATGGTGGAAGAAAGAAAATTATGAGAAAGGTTTTGCATTTCTCTTCCGTGTGTTGTACTTGTTTTCACTTTCATTGCTAGTCTACATTCATTTACTTATGTGTTATCCTTGCCTAATCATATACTTGGATAATCGGCAAGTTGTATTGAGATTAAATTTGTGTGTTATATGTTTGGACTGCAATTACCTATTAGTTAGTCATTAACATGGAGTTCCAAAGATTTCTTGGCGTTGGGCAGTGTAGGTTAATTGAGACACTGGAGGAGGATATTCATGCCTGAGTGAATGGATGGGGACTCTCCAGTGTATCTCCGGTTATAAAACTCTATTCGGATTTCAGAATATCAGAATTGTAGCAAGCTTGTAAACTTGTACGTACGGTTACTAATATGTTGTACCAACTGAAAACAAATCTGAAGGTCCAATCTGTTCAATTGAAGCCTTGTCACCAAGGTCTGTACATACACAATCATGACGAAAACGTATTTCTATTAA
Source organism: Dipteronia sinensis (assembly GCA_033220585.1). Taxonomy (NCBI): domain Eukaryota; kingdom Viridiplantae; phylum Streptophyta; class Magnoliopsida; order Sapindales; family Sapindaceae; genus Dipteronia; species Dipteronia sinensis. Next base: position 29,727,132 of record CM065642.1, read on the forward strand.
CTATGTAATAATAGTCAAATCGTCATTTTGGAAGAAAAGCGATTTTAATCGGTTGAAAATGGCAGCAGTACTTTTTCATTTTCTGTCTCTTTGATCCAATTTTGGCAACAGGTATGGCTCTGTGGTATCGTCTCTCTGATATTGGCTATCACTTTCTGTTCACATAATCTAAAATTTCTCATTCTTTACAGGTTCCTCTCTTTCTTCATCCTGATGTATCTTTCTTTCATTTCTGTTGATTGATACAACCTCTCTTTTCGTTTTTGTTTCTGGCTTTCATTTACAAGGTAAGAACATGTTCTTCGTTTTGAATTCGAGCTGATTTTTGTATTAATTTATGGATTTATTCTTTATTTCTTTTTATTAGGGTTGAGTAATTCACTAATTAAACTTTTTTTTTTGTTGTGATACTATCAGGATATTGAAGCATACACAATCGATGTAGTTCATCAATTGATTCCAGAAACTGATTTTGGGAATTCTTGGCAAAGCTAACAAAGGGTATGTTCATTTATATTTACATTTATTTATTGTCTCTGTTGATAAACTCAAGTGATGTTTTTGCTGCTTGAAATCTGATAACTGATCACTTATTTTTCTTGTATTTCTTTCAAGTCTTTTCACAGATTAATACCCAATTATGAGTTTCATTACTTGGATTTTTTTTACTCCTGAGAAAGTACACGGTTTTTTCTACTTAATTCAGCTTCTAATTACATCTAGGTACTTGTTATTTTTCACTTTTATAAAAATTGTCCTTTTTTAATTTATTTTAAAATACCCTTAAAAACAGTAAGGTTGGTCTGTGTTGATGTTTATTTGAATGAGATTATCATTTGAGTCCTATGTTTTTTTGAATTACTCACTTATTCATTTTTCATTGAATTGGTCCCGATGTTTTTAAAAACTACTCAATTTCGTCCTTCTGTGAATCAATCGTTAGTCAAATTAAACGGTTCAAAGGGAATTTTAGTCTTTAAACAATGATATGTCACATGTCAACACACAAATAAATAGAAATATAAATATGTAAAATAAAAATTAAATTTAAATGTGGAGATCTAGATTGGATCTCCACCGTCCATCTTATGCAAATGGACGGTGGAGGTCCAATCTGGATCTCCACCTAATAATTTTTTTAAAAAAAAACAAATAAATAAATAAATTTAAAGAATTTTTTTTTTGATTAGGTGGAGATCTAGATTGGATCTCCACCGTCCATCACACGAGATGGACGGTGGAGGTCCAAACCTAATCAAAAAAATTAAAATTAAAACTTAATCCACCAAAACACACCATCGTCTTCTTCAACTTGTACACCCCAGAAACCTAAACTTCAACTTCATCTTCTTCATCAGTTTTCCAGAACACCCACCAAAACACAGCATCATTATCAATTTTCTAGAAATCATTACCATCTCCAACCATCTACACCCTCAAATCTAACCCACCATCGCCCACTGTCAAACACAACCAAACCCAAACTTAAACCCAAACCCAAACCCAAACACACCATCGCCCACCCGTTTCGATTCCTCTTCTTCGTCTTCGTCTCGAAACCGAATCAACAAAATCCATCTCTCTCTCGCCCTCTCTCTTTCTCAATCTCTCTCTAAATGCACCTCTTTATCTTCTTTCTCGATCACTCTCTCTCCTTTCACAGTCTCTCTCTAACCTGTATGAAAACCTATCATCTGCTCTACTTGTTGTGATTGCTTTGTGTTTTTCTATAAACTGGTGTTTGTAATTGATGGTGTTTGAAGAAAATCTAGATTTTTTGTTGGGTGATTGGCGACAGAGAAACAAATAGTTTTTAGGGTTTGAGTTTGTTTAGATTTGGATATGTTGGGGGTTTCTAGGTTTGCTAAAAATAGAGAGTTTTTAGGGCTCGATTTTGTTTTCTGGTGTGATTGTGTTCGATTTTGTATGGGTTTAATTTTGATTTTGATAGATTTTGTTTGCTATGATTAAGATTGGTGTTTGGTTTTCTGGTATGGTTTAAGATTGGTGTTGTTGTTTGAGGTTCAGATTGATGATGATTTTCAGATAACGATGAACTGGGATGGATTTTTGGTGTTTGGGATGAATTTTACTGATGACGAACTCAGATTGTGTGGTTTAATGTTAATTTGCAAGTGTTTTTTTGTTCTTAATTCATTAATTTTTTTTTCAAATTTTTTTCTTATCAACTTTTTTTCTTCTTCTTGATTTGGTTGTGATCTAGATCCCTACCATCCATCATCTGAAATAGACGATGGACATTAAATCTGGATCACTAACTATTTATTTTTTCTTTTTGTTTTTTGTAAATTTTCTTAAAAATAAAATAAATGTATAGGGGTAAAATAGTCATTCAATTTTTTCTGTGACCGTTGACCGTTAATAATATGGTCAGAAGGACCAAATTGAGTGGTTTATAAAAATATAGGTATCAATCCAATGAAAAATGAATAAGTGGGTAAAAAAAAGATAATTCAAAAAAATATAGGGATTAAAATGATAATATCCCTTATTTGAATAGGCTTAGGCAAATAGAGCTGTTAGTGTTACTAAAAATGTGGTCCTTTCTGATTGAATCGAGCGGAGTTTACACAATTCCTTTAGGTGATGTTTGTTTGGTGGAATTGAGGTTAGAATGGGAAAGGGAATCTCAATTCCTTTGTTTATTTTGCTAATTTAGCCATGGAATCCAGATTCCTTGAAATTAGCCGGGACGGATTCCTCCTATCTCTTGAGGTCGGAATCCGGATTTTTCACCATCACTAAAAATATTAAATTTACCAATTTGACCTCCAAATAAAAAAATGAAAAATATAAAATATAAATATAAAATAGATGAGGCCACTACTGGTGGTCTCATTCGTAAACAAAGACGGCGAGGCAACCGGAGGTGGCCTCGTCGTCGTCTTTGGAGGCCCTCGCCTCCATCGTTGGAGGAGGCGATGACCTCCTCTATTTGCAAGGTGAAAGGAGGCTGCGAGCCTTCTTCACTGGAGGAGTCCTCATCGCCGTCGAACGCCCTTGTAAGTTTGTCCCTTTCCCTTCACATAATCTAAAATTTCTCATTCCTCACAAGTTCCGCTCTCTCTTCATCCAGGTGTTTCTTTCTTTCCTCACTGTTAGTCGATACTTAGAGGTCGTTTGGTAATGATTTATGCAATCGTTTTTGTGTTTTTGAAAAGGAAAAAACTTTGAGAACATGTTCGGTATCGTTTCGTATTTAATAATTTTTAAAAACAGTAAAAATTGTTTCTTCTTTAAAGTGCTGGTACTGAAAACACTTTTTTATTGTTTCTCGTGTTTTCATGCTAAAGTGAAAACAATTGTTTTAACTTTCTTTCACGCTCTGTGTCGGTCTCATTATGTCCTATCTTCATTTCTTCTGGTCCTTCGTTTTCTTCTTTATGTGTTTCGTCTTCATCTTCTTTCTTCGCAATGTATGTAATCTACAACTTCTGATTTCTGTATTTCATCTTCTCTCCTTTCGTTTTTGTTTATGGCCTTCTTTTACAAGGTAAGAACATCTTCTTCATTTTGAATTCGAGTTGATTTATGTATTAATGTATGCATCCATTCTTTAAGAGGTCTCAATTTTATCCAATTAATGTTAATACTACACTAATCAAACATGTATTTTATTTAAGGGAAAAGATTGTTTCCCCCCGACCTTTAACCCTATTAGAAAGCTGAGGACAAGGTTTGCCTATAATGACCACCGGTCTTCACCTAAAATGAAAATATTGTAAATCTTCCCCCTTCCGTTAAACTTTCGTCAAATAAATAGGTTGACCGTCAGTCTTACGGTCAAATGACCGTTTTATCCTTAATATAATCAGGAAATGACCATTTCACCCCAAAAATATTTATTAAATAAAAAATATATTAAAAAAAAACATAATTGAAAAAAAATGGATCTCCAACGTTCATCTCTGAGATGGATGGTGGAGATATCTCTTTCTATTTTTTATTTAATTTTAAAAACAAATTAAAAATTTTAAAAAATTAAAAACAAAATTGTTTTTATCTTTTTATAAATAAAAAAAACTCAAACATATCCAGAACATTATCTTTGATGTTCTGGATTTTTTTTATTAATCAAATCTATACCAGAAAAAATTCCCCATTTCATCAAAATTCATCCCCAAACACAAAAAATCCATCCTAGTTCATCACCATCCTCACCAATCTCTAACAACAACACTAACCTCAAACCAAAAGCCACCGTAAAAAGAACAAAAAAAAAACAAATCGAAAATACAAATCAAACCCAAAAAATAAACAAAATCAAACCCGGAAAAAAAAAATTCAAACCACCTCTCAAACACTAATCTTCTAAATCCAAATCCATATCCAAACCCAAACACACTCATCACTCACAGACCACCACCATTAACATCATCACCAAACCATCAAACACTAGCCATGAAAAACATCAGACAAACACCAAACCCAGACACTTGAACCAGACCACTACCACCACCACCACCACCAGAAACCAAATCGATCCACCACCACTCAAACCCAAAACCCAAAACCCAAAATCCAAAATCCAAAACCCAAAATCCAAAATCCATTGGTCAAAAACCCACTCGAATCTATCTCTTGCGATCTTCCCCGTCGTCGCCAACCACTATAAGCCACTCAAACCCACAGCCGCCGCAAAGCTCGAAACCTTCCCATTTTCGTGATAGATTCAGACGATGGAGAGAGAAAGGAATTAACTAGTGCGAGAGAGAAAGGGATTTAAGAGAGAGATATAGGGATTCAAGCGAGAGAGAGAGAGAGAGAGAGAGAGAGGATTTGAATGGGTGTCCAGAAGAATGTGTTGTGTACTTGGTGAATGATGATCTGGGTAATTTGTGTGATGATGATCTGAGAAGACGATGATCACGATGAGAGAGAGACCGAAAGAAAGTTGTATGGGGCAATTTACTTTTTTAACCTTCAACATTAATTACAGATGAGATTACGAAATTGCCCTCATTCATTAATGGTCAACTCTACATTTGGAAGGAATTTCTAACAAAAGGGTTCATTTTCTATTAATTCTATTTGGTGGGTTTAAAGGTCAATATGTATAAACTCTATCCTTACCTTTCTAATAGGGTAAATGTCAGGGGAGGAAAATGATAATATCCCTTTATTTAAAGCATCCACAATTGATGTAGTTTAATCAATTCAGAAATTGCTTTTGGGATTATCAGCAAAACTAACAATTGTAAAATCTTCTCAATCTTCATTTCTATTTTCTAATTATTTTTTTCAATTTTATAAAAAATGTTCTTTAATTTACCTTTTGAACATTAAGGTTATATCCATTATAAAATGAGGTTAATATGTGTTGATGTTTGAAGAGCTCGAAAATCTCCAGTTGAATATTCTTAAGTCGGTGGGTACTGGTAATGGTAGAGCAAAAATTAGTAGGTCGTGTGCAGCGATATCCTATAAAAAATAAGAAGGTAGAACGAAGCGGGGGGGGGGGGGGGTCCCGTTTGGGACTCTGCGATGCTCGAGTTAGACAATTTATCAACAAAAAAGATAATTTCAATTTAATAATGAAACTGAATAAAATATAAAGCAAACCGTAAATAAACTGATCGAGTCCTGGGTGGTGTCGTTTGAAGAGCATTATGTTCGCTTGGGGTGAGCATAGGGTAGACAATGCAAGACTTTTGTCGAATGAATTTAATATGCGTAGATGGTGTAACTGGTCGGACAACGATAGTTGGAGTGGTCTGATAGAAAATGAAAGTTGGTCGAACGACTTCTAATACAGTTGAAGACCAGTGCAATAATTAACTTAGAATCATTTTTGGAGTGTAGCAGTAGAACTGTGGAGAAATATTGCTTAAGAAGCAATTGAGAATGAATTGAGAGCATGTTGAGTTGACGTGTGAGAATTGTGGTCCCATCATTTATTGTTTTTCGGTGTGTGGGAGTGCTCCTCTCCAACTTATTTTCTTTGGCAATCTCCTCTGCTGTGAGTGGAGAGGGCCCTTCTATTTATAGCTAGAGAGTCATTCAACAAAAGGTCTGTTTTTCGTGATCCCCAAAATCTCGGTTTGAGGTCGTGGAGGCCAGATATTCTTCAATATCTCAAAAATCTTGAAAAGTTGGAGTAGTTGTTAAAACTCTAACTTAGTCCAATCTTAGACTTGGTCAAAACTTATCTCATCTGATTGGGCATGTCTTCCATTGAGCCTCAATATTTGGGCTGTGCTATTTTTGGCCACCACAATGTTTATTTGAAGATGTGGAGAATTGTAAATAACCCTCTGCTTTTTGATCAAATGCCAAATCATTTCATTTGGTTTGAACAACCAATAAAAAAACCCTACCATTATTTGACTTTGATTAAATCTATTGAAAATATGATTATTTTAGTGGTTTTTTTCTATAATTGAACTAAAAAAATATATACTAATAACGCAATAAAATCATTAAAAAATAAAAATAAAAATAAAATTATTTTAAAATATAAAAAAATATATGGATGAGATGTTCAAAGACACATCCATCGGTAACGTGTTTGTCTTCTGAATCATTAATGTTTCTTATATCAAATATTATTTTGTTTTTACATTTATTTTTTAAAATTTATAGATTTACTTTTTTATTTTGTATTTATAATATAAAAATTAATTTTGCAAGAAATTGATTTTATTATTCTTATTATATTGTTTTATGGGTAGTGTTAACTTGTGCCTTATGACACATGTTAAAAACACAAAAATTACTATAGAAGGAAAGCCAACTACAACATTTATTGTATTATTACAATAAAAACACAAAAATTACTATAGAAGGAAAGCCAACTACAACATTTATTGTATTATTACAATAAATACAGTGAATTGAGTTTTATGTTTTTAAGTACAAGTTAACACTACCCTTGGTGGTTTGAATCTCCCACGTGAGATTCCACCACCAAGGTTCAAGCCTTGGTATGTACATAATTATTATCTCACCGTTGGCTATTAAATCTCAAAGTGTGGGGAGCCCTCTCCCGATATAATGGGAGCAGCCCTCTCTCCAGTTGATTGTGAGAGTTGTAGTCCAATTGTAACATCTCCTCGATAGTGGGAGTAGTATTTTTCGGGCTGTGTTTGTAGGGTCTAATCTCACTAGGTCCCGGTTGTAATTATACTTCAAAAAAAAAAAACACTACCCATGTTTTATTATATATATATATATATATATCTGTTTATAATAAAGTATTTAAATTGTCGTATTTGATTTAAATAAAGACAACTAACAATCAATTAATGATAAACTGTTTTTTAACTGATTGTTCAAACTAGAGGGTTTGATTTGGCATTTGCTCAAACATCACGTTGCTATTTACAATTATCTCTTTGAAGATAATACTCAAGTTTCTTGCGTTAAATTGACGTATTGCGTTAAATCGGTGAGTTATATTTGGAAAAGTTGAGAGTAAGTGTTAAAATTGTGGAACCCATATGAAAATGGTGAAATTGTTGGTTTTTGGTGGGATCCAAGCCATAATGAGGAGAGTCTACGTGGGACTTGGCTGGGTTTATTAATTGTTGGAGATAGATATATCAGTTTGCTGACCATCGGGGATGAAGAGTCTACAAATTTTTGACATTAAAATTAAAATATATATATGTTTTTTTTATCAAAAAATACCAGGAAAATCAATATAAAAAAATATGAAACGGATATAGAAAAAATTAAAAATATATTTTAATTATGCATGTAATTTGTCTTTATGTTTAGTGTTTTTTAATCTATGAAATTTAAATTTTACAATGTTTTATTATTTAAAAATTAATTTTTTTGATGTTAGAAACCTGGTAATTATTTAATAATATATATATATATATATATATATATATATATTAAATATTAGTATCATTTTAAAGATCTCATGAGAAATTTACGATAGTATTATTTTTATCATCGTTAAAATATATAAATTACAATTTATCATCCTCTTACTAAAAACTAAAAAGTAGGCATAATTATATTTGGTTAAAAAATATCACTCTCAGATTTTGCTTTTGCACCACCAGGACCCAAATTTAAGTATCACTCACAATTGAAGATGACATTAGTTGATTGATTTCATTGATTGATGTTAATTTATTTTACGAAGCTGAATTGAGCAAGTCAAAATATGGATTATTGAACTAATTACTGAGGACACGAGTTTACTTGCTTGTTCATGCTCAAACGGTTTGTAATACAAGAAAATGTACCCGAGGGGATAGTAATATTTTTGTAATACCTTAGTTCTATTGATTATAGGTTTTCTAGGAGGACAAGTTGAGGTTGACCTAGTGGTTTCTCACTCACACATACACTAAGAGGCTATGAGTTCGAATCTATCTTCCTCTCTCAAATCTCGAATTATTGAATTATTTCAAAAAAATAAAGAAATAGTCGTATGCCTATAGTTAATAATATTTTTGTCTTATTTGATTAAATGCCCAAATTTTAATATGAAAGTCCAGTAGGATATATCTTTTAATTGCACGAAATACAGAGTGGTATTTTTATACCAATCTAACTAATTGGATACCAGTTAATTTTTGGGAAAAGATCATTCCCCCGACCCCGACATCAACCTCGACCCTGACCCCGACCTTTACCCTATTAGAAGGTTGGGACAGCGTTTATCTATAATGGTAAGTCTTCCTCTTGAAATGAAAATATTGTAAATTTCTCCCATTCTGTTAGAATTTCCGTCCAAAAAATGCATCGACCGTTAGTCCCCTGGTCAAATGACATTTTTATCCTTCAATACAAAACAAAATTTAAAAAAACTTAATTTTAAAAAAAAAGATGGATCTCCACCGTCCATCTTTGAGATGTACAGTGGAGATATCTTTTTTTATTTTTTATTTAATTTTAAAACAAAAAATAAAAAAGGAATTTAAAGACAAAAAAAATGTAAATATGGTGGAGAACAAAAAAAAAATTAAAAAACTAAAAATTAAAAAAAAAATTGTAGATCCACAGATCTACATCTTTATCAAAAAAAAAGTTTTAAAATAATTTGTGAATCTAGACCAAATCCATATCTTTTATCAAGGAAACAAAATCAAACCAGAAAATATTTTGTGAATCTAGACCAAATCCACATCTTTTATCAAGGAAACAAAATCAAACTAGATGCCAAATATGAGTCCATAACTGGAGGGAGTTTTTTAAGACCACCATTTACAGAGAAATATCCACTTATTGACTGGCACGAGAGTTCCGTCACCACTTGTGTAAGAAAGAGAGATAGAAAAGATAGTTCTGTAATCTGAGTAGTTTTCACCATTGTTATAAGAAACCAAGTGATTAATACAATAACCTTTTCCCCATTTTTTACCACATGTGTTGTTGTCTCCTTTTTCCTTTGTTACATCTGTCAAAATCATGGTATCTAGAGACACATCCCCCGCTGTGACCTACCAGGTTGTAGCTTGAGGGTGTTAATCGAACATTCTGCTCCCATACGAATTTTCGGTTAATAACTATTTTAAAAACCGACATGGAACAAACTCGCTCTGAGCCTCTGAAATAGCATCCCCAAGCGCTAGAGGGAATCGATTTGACAAAGCCTTAACAATGATTTTATAGATTACATTGCACAAGCTTATTGGTCTGAAAGTTATACTCAGATGTGGGATTGATTTTAGAGGATATTAAACTTTTGTTTTCTAATTTCGGTTTTATTGAAGTTAGTTATGTTTCTAGAAAAGCCAATCAGGTAGCACATTGCTTAGCTAAGATGGCCTTATCTAGTAGTAGTATTGATCATTTCTGGATGGAAGGTTCCCTACCGTGTGTTAGTAAGTTATTTTTGGCAGATTGCCAGATTATTTTGTAAGTTTTGTGGTTTTAATAAAGCTTTGTTTGTTAAAAAAAAAACTATTGGATACCAAATCTGATGTAGATTGAAAATTGGCACAAACGCCAATCGATAAAAATAGGGATAAACGCATCGGATCCGTTGATTCGCGCACGAATACCAGAAACGAAACCTACTATTATGCTGTTGATCCGTTCACGGATACCAGGATAACAGGCTTCAAATACGTTGATCTTCATAAGATACCGTAAATGGAAGATAAAGAGAACACATTCTCTAATTTTTTTTATTCATTCAACAACTTCTCCTTTTTCAAACCTAATACAAGCTATTAAATAAGGAAAAGCAACCTAAAACTATTAGGATTCAATATACCGTAAAATCCTAAACAAAATAAAACAGCTGAATCACTAGGATTCAATATCTATTAAAACTCCTAAATAAGAGGTCTTAAACAACTAAACTAAATCGGAAAAAGAATCCCAAAATAAAGGAACAAAAAAGAATTGTAAATAAAATAGGAAACAGCCGGCTTGTTGCACACGAAACTAAATTGCCAAATTTAGATCTACTGCAGCCTGTTACAGAAGACGAAGTCATCATAATAAATGTTGGGCTTGTCTTGGGCTTTCCGAAAACATATTATAATAGAAAATCCGACTCTGTTTGCTCTCTGTAGAGGCCCACGAAGTTCAGTCCGGATTTGGTTGTCCCGCGTGACCCAAATACGAATTCGCCACCCATACGAACTCGCCATCCGCTCCGCATCATCCTCCCCAGGTTGGACAGAATTCGGCCTCGAATTCAGCACCTCTTCGTCCTCCAAAGCTGGATCGCCGTTGTAAGGGACGAGATGCTTCACATTTAAAATATCGGCCGTACGAATATTGCCGAGTAGCCTAAGACGGTAGGGTTTGGAGTTGACATTCTCACCAATTTTATTACCCTTTTGCCTTAAGCTAATCTGTGTCAAAATCACTACTTAAAAGTAAATAGAGAATTAAAGTTTAGTCCTTATCTTTGAAGAAAACTTCACTTTTTTACCTCAGTTAGATGTATTAGGGTATTTGGTCCTCCTATTTTTGGAAATACATCAAACTAATCCCTCAAACAAAACATTGACAGTCAACGTTGACAAATTTATGAAAAAGACGGTTTTCCCCTTCAAAATTAATTTGAAAAACGGAAAAAAAAAACTTTTTAATGGATCTTCACCATCCGTCATTGAAAATAAATAAAATTAAAAAGAATTGAAAAAATTAAAATTAGAAATTAAAAAAAACTGAAAATTAAAATCCAAAAAAAAAGAAATTAATAACCATAAAAAAATATATATTCAAAAAAATTTAATTTCTTTTTATCTACGACTGTCCATCATTGTAATAATAATATATATAATAATAACAATATTTTTAAGATAAAAAATAAAAATAAGTGGTTGAGATCCAGATTGGATCTCCACCAGATCCATGGAGATCTTCATCCTCCCCGCCGCAAAGGGTGGAGGTGCGGTGGGAGAGGTCTCCATTCTCTCCCGTTGTGAATCAGGAAGGCTCTGGCCTGCGTTAGCCGCGAACGGGGGAGGTGATACCTTCTGATACATCCATTGTTCGTGATATCGATCGCGAATAGAGGGAGGTCTCGCCTCTCCTGTTGGTGGCTGAGGGAGGCCAGAGCCTACTCGATTCACAACGGGTGAGGATGGAGACCTGCTCTGCCACGCCTTCCCCTTTGTGATAGGGAAGAGGAAGATCCATGGAGATTGTGGATCTGGTGGAGATCCAATCTAATCTAGTATATTGAATCTCCATCAGTTATTTTTATTTTATTTTTAAATAATTATTATATATTATTAAGTAATCACCAACTGTCCATCAATCTTGATGGATGGTTGGAGATAATTTTTTAGTTTTTTGTTTTCAATTTTTTTTAAATATATTTTTTGTTTTTTATTTGATGTCCACCATCAATCTTAAAGGTGGATGGTGGAGATCCAATTAAAAAAAAATTAATTACAAATTAATATTATATAAAAAAATTGTATTTACAAAATTAATATTATACAAAAAAAATTTCACATGTCACCAAACATTTAAACATGCTAAAAGTACAGTTTTAACGCTAGACCAGTTAACTTTGACTAACAGAATGACAAATTTGATGTATTTTAAAAAATATGAGGACTAAAGACTCTAATACTCCTAAGTGAGGTAAAAAAGTGAGACTTCCTTAAAAGATAGTGACTAAACTGTAATTCCCCCTTTAAAAAAACAATGTTGATGAACTCATAGAAATTATAGTGGTGTAGGTAAAATAACCAAATGCACAACTCTAAATAAAACCAGGAGATTAGTTTCCTCCAATATTTAATTTTAGTTTTGCATACAAATTGATTTTTGTAAATAAAGGAGAGAGAACATTTTAGAAACAGCGACCAAATTGATTGTTTTATGGTTAAAATCATTGGCAATTGAAAGAAATAAAATAATACGTGCACAAACACACACCTATATATATATATATAAAATCCTTTTCTCTTCAGTATGCACCGATGGAAAATACATCAGTGCATTACATGTGGGTCATAGATTATAGATAAGTGCATACATACTGAGTCAAAACAGTTGAATCTAATGGCCCACAAGTAAGGCACTGATATATATTTATCAGTACACACCGAGGAGAAATGTTTCATATATATATATATATATATATTGAGTCTCTCATAAGGGATCTATTACTTTAATTTCGGTAACGATCTTGATGAAAATACATCAGTGCATTGCATATCGGCCATAGATTATGGATAAGTGCATGCATACTGAGTCAAAACAGTTGAATCTAATGGGCCACAAATACGGCACTAATATATATTTATCGGTGCTCACCGAGGAGAAATGTTTCATATATATATATATTGAGTCTCTCATAAGGGATCCCTTACTTTAATTTCGGTAACGACCTTGATGAAATCACATCAAATTTTATGAAATTTGATCTAATTTTTTTTATGGATAATAAGTTCATTAAAATCTTCCTATAAATAAAATTTGAAATTTTTTTAAGTAATAAAACTATTTATTCCAATTTTTTTAAGGGATATTATTGATTTAGTCCAAAAGTTTTTTTGAATTATCTATTTTTTACTCACTTATTCATTTTTCACTGGATAAATCCCTATGTTTTTAAAAACCACTCAATTTGGTCCTTCTGTTGGTCAAACGTTAGTCAACTTTAACGGTTTCAAGGGTATTTTTGTCTTTACACAAATACATGCCACATGTCAACACAAAAATCGATGGAAAAAAATAAATGTTTATGTAATACTAAATAAAAAAAATAAACTAATATTAATTTATTAATGCAAAAAAATAAACAAAATAAACAAAAAATAATTAAATTTAAAGAAATTTTTTTATTAGGTGGAGATCCAGATTGGATCTCCACTGCCCATCACATGAGATGGACGGTGGAGATTCAATCTGGATCTCCACATAATAAAAAAAATTAAAAATTAAAACTTAAAATAAACTTCATCTTCCTCATCTTCTTATGAACCCAGAAACACAAACAAATTCTCTCTCTCTCTCTCTCTCATCCCTCCTCAACCAAACCCTATAAACAAAAGAACAATTAAAAAAATATAATAAAAAAAAAGAAAAATTAAAAATCAGTATCTCTTTCTTTGCTCTCGTCATTTTCTTTATGTGTGATAATCAATTCTTTCCACCAATAAAACCAAATCCATGGTTGTGGGAGAGACCTTGCTCTCAGCCTTTCTTCAGGTGTTATTCGATAAATTTGCCCCATGATTTTTCCTTCATTTCATGTCCAAATTTGGTGCTTTTAGAGTTAGAAAATGGAGGAGAATGTTGTTGAAGATCGGGGCACTCCAGATTTGTCTCCAATCTCGATCTCATCCATCTCTCTCCCTCTCTCACTAGATCTCGATTTCGATCACTCGATGGCTGATTCGTGGGGTTGGGTGGATGGTGGTGGCTCTGGATTTTGTGGCTGGTGGGTTTGTAGTTAGATTTGGTGGTTTTTTTGGATTCAGGTGGTGAATCGATTTGTTTTTGGCGGATGTTCTAAGTTCGATTTGGTGGTGTTCTGGGTTTGATTTGGTGGTGTTCTGGGTTTGCTTTGGTTATTGGTTTTGTGTTAATTGTGTTGATTTGGAGGTGTGATTCGGTTTTGGGTTTTGTGTTGATTGTGGCCCGGTTCAGTTCCGGGTCTTGTGGTGGCGGTGGTGGTGGTCAGAATCTGGGTTTAGTTGTGGGTGATGTTTTGTGGCGGTGGCTAGAATCAGTTCTTCATTGATGATTAGATGATGGTGTTGATGATGATTTGAGATGGTGTTGATGATGATTTGATGGTGGCTTTTTGTTAATGGTTTGAGATGAAGATAAATGTTTTTTTTTCAATTTTTTCGGTTGGAGGTTGATGATGAATTGAAGATGGAAGGTTCGTGATGTGTTTTTGTTTTAATTTTTTAAATTTCCAATTGTAGAATTTAAATATTTAATTTTTTTCACTTTTTTTTTCAAATTTTTATTTTTGTTGTCAGGTAAGGTGGGTCTATTTTTATATTTGTTTTCCTTTTTAATTTTTTTAAAATTAATATATAATTATAAATAAAATTAAGAAAATAAAAGTTTTATTTTTATTTTAAAGTCAAGGGTAAAAATGTCATTTTACATTTTTTTGACTGTTGACCGTCAAAATTCTGGTCAGAGGGATCAAATTGAGTGGTTTTTGAAAACAAAGGGACTAATCCAGTGAAAAATGAATAAGTGAGTAAAAAATAGACATTTAAAAAAAATATAGGGACTAAAGCAATAATATCCCTTTTTTTAAAATATGAAGGCATTATAAAAATGAACGAAATATAGAAATATTCAAGAAAAATAGTTCTAATATTTGAAAAATTATCAAATTTTATTTATAGTTTGATTTTATTGAACTTATCATGCACAAAGAAAAATTCAGATCAAAATTCATAAAATCGATGTGGTTTCAGCAAAGCCCTTACCTAAATTAAAATAAGGGATCCCTTATGAGATACTATACACACACACACACACACACACACACACACACACACACACACCACACACACACACACACACACACACACACACACACACACACACACACACACACATATATATATATATGAAACTTTTCTCCTTAGTGCACACTGATAAATATATATTAGTGTTTTTCCATAATCTATGACCCATATACAATGTACTGATGTATTTTATATCAGTATGTACTGAGGAGAAATGGACTGTATAAATACATATATAAATATAAAGAAATTTTCAAGTCAGTACGCACTAATATAACTTCATCATTGCGTTGGATGTGGACCATTAGATTAACATACTTTGACTCAAAGTGTATGCACTTATCAAAACTTCTCCATAATCGGTGGTCCACATACAATACACTGATATAAGTTATATCAGTGCGTACTGAGGAGAAAATGACTGTATAAATATATATACAGAAATTTTCAAGTCAGTACGCACTGATATAACTGTAGGGAAAAATTGCTTAAAACCGCAGCGGAAGGGGAAAAAATAATTTTCGTATAGTTTAAAATTTTTCTAAAGATTTGAACCTTAACCCTTTAATTAATTAAACTCAAATATACGGTTAGAGTTAAATACCTCTTGTCGCGTGATCCGATTGACTTATGTCGATGGTAATCCGCAAGATCTTCAATCCTAGCACGTACGTGAATCACCTAGGAGTGTGGTCTCCCTTTTTCTTTGAATTGCTTACCTTATAATGGATGTATGGAATTTCTGATCTTGATCTTCAATAGTAAAACACCAAGAGCCTAAAAAAATAGTTCCGGTCACTTTTGAATTCACAATCAATATGATTGAAACTCGCTTAACCCTAAATCGAAAGTGTGCACAAAACCTTTTGATGTTAAAGGCTTGTAAGTGCACTATCGAATGAGAACTTATTTTCTTTTTCTCTCTTGGCCGAAAATCTATGTGTATAGAGTAGGATTTTTTATTTTCAAAACAAACAAAAATCTCTCTCTATTTTGCTTCTTCTTGGTGGCCGAAAATTCATAACCTTATATTTATAGGTTGGCCGAATTTTCTCCTTCACCAAGTAGGGTTGGCCGAATTCATTGAATAGGAAATCTAGGGTTGGTTAATTTCCTTACTTGAAAAGGAATTGTCCTTTTCCCTAATTCCTATCAATTCAAGAATCCTAACCCTTGTAGAACTAGTGGTGGCCGAATTCTTTGTATAATAAGGAGTGTATGTGGACTTAATCCTTACCACATTAAGACTCCTATCACTTAAAAGAATTTCAACCCTAATCCAACACATAGTATTTAATTTACTGATCAGGAAAAGATTTTGATTTAAACTATTAATTAATTAAATAATTAATTAATTCCCATTTAATCAAAACAATAAAATAAAATAATATCTTGGGCTATTTTATTTAGCCTTGCCGCCCACACCATGTATATATAGGCCCAATATCATTTTTCTTATTTTATTTAATCCATTAGACTTTAAATAAAAGCCCACATGTGAACCAGACTTATTCTTACTAAAAGAAACAAGCCTACATGTCTCCTTTTAATATATTAATATAATAGTGCAGCCCATTAAATAAATAATAGACATATTATATTCTTAATATATTAAATGCAATTCTAGATGGACCCATAAATTGGTCCGGTAGAATATATCAAGTGATCCATGCAAGTACGTGTGGATTGTGGATCTTGGCGGGCTATCTAAATTTAAGCTTCAATAGACATAACCTAATCACAATCAACAAATGATTCACTTAGGTCCGATCTATTAATTTTAACTCATTCCACTAAAGAGCTAAAATTGAACTCTTAAATAAAGATAGAATAAGGAGATGTTTCTCATTCATACCCTAGACAATCTTATAGGAGATGGTGTATCCTCGTGAATAATATCAGTAATCGCCAAGAGCTCATAGACCGCCTATAGCTCTCCAAGTTACCATATTTCCTCATATGACCACATTTTGAACTTGGATATTTTGACTTGTCCAGAAGCCATGTCTTCAATAATCATTATTGAAAACTCAACATTGAGATTTAGTATCCAATACCTTAAAACATCCATATGATGATATTATACTCTCATTTAATAAATGGAGCCACGATGTCATATCTATAAATGAAGTCCTCTATCGATTAACAAATGAATACCACCAAACTATCGATGATAGACTATACTATATAATTGTACTCATTGATAGCTTAAATGATAACACTTGCAACCATAAGTCCATCATTTATCTCAGGATTTAGATAGACTCTCCGATTGTCCTGATAATGAAAAGACTTATATCTAGTGACGGTTCTAGATAAAATATTTCATTGTGATCCAGTTCAATGCACCCAGTGCACTAGATTCTTTTACTCGAAAACCTTTCGATGATTTTAGACTCATCCATAACTCATTTGATCCCACTCAAATGCTAGTAAAAGAATTCTACAACTTTATCAAGATAGATGTGTCCAACCTTTAACTTAAGTTGTGAACGTTATTCAAGATTAACTAAAGAATTATGTCTACCTCATACATATCCGAATGTACAAACAATTCTTCATATCTCATAGTCTTTTGACCTTATGATTATTTACCTTGACAATTATAATTATAAATGCTATAAGATTTTGCAGAATCAGAAATCACTTTATTTATATGAAAAGATTGTCAATTACAATATTACACTCTTGCTATTGAGCATAATCCTAACAATAACTTCATCAGTGCGTTGGATGTGGACCATTAGATTTATGTACTTTGACTCAAAGTGTATGAACTTGTCAAAACTTCTCCATAATCAGTGGTCCACATGCAACGCACTGATATAAGTTATATCAGTGCGCACTAAGGAGAAAATGATTTTATATATATATATATATACACTTGAAATTTTTTGTGTTGTCTTAAGGATTATTATATATGATAATCAGTTAAACATCAATTTACACCTATTATTACAAGTGATAATCTTGAGTCTTAAGGATTATCACATATGATAATCAGTTAAACATCAATTTATACTACTATTACAAGTGATAATCTTTAGACCGTACAAAGAATTGACTATAGAATTATATAATTCTTTTTAAAATTTCAATGAAATTTAGTTAGTGATATGGAGAAATTGGTTTAAACCATAACTTTTTCTTTCCAAATCAAAGAAAGAGATAAATATTTTGAGAATATTATGGATTCAAATATTTTACTTAGTTTTAAAATTTTAGGTACTATAATTTTTAGTTTATGGAATTTAGGGGTAACCTACTCCGGGCTCAAAAAATAAATAGCACTTTTTGGAGGTGGTATTTCAACAATGTTACTGCTTTAATAACTTATGTTTAAAAGGCACCTATTATGGTGAACGGACAAAAATACCCCCAATAGTTGTTTCACATCAAATTTCTTTCATTCAGTTTACAGTGACAAAGTTGTGAAGTAGAGAGAGAAAGTCCGGTTGAAACTTAGGCAATCACTCGAACGATGATGGAGTGGCGCTACGCAGACGCATTCGGGGGTCGAGCTCGGAGCATTCATGAAAAAGCCACACACATTTTCATGAAAAAGCTCGGAGCCATTTTTTAAAAAAAGCTCGAAAACATTTCTAAAAAAGCTCGAAAACATTTCTAAAAAAGCTCGAAAAAAAGCTTGGAGCCTTTTTTAAAAAGCTCGAAAGAAAGGTCTTCTAGCTTTTTTAACTTTCTTTCGAGCTTTTTACTAAAGGCTCCGAGTTTTTTAAAAAAAGCTCGGAGCCTTTAGAAAAGCTCGGAGCCTTTAGAAAAAGCTCGGAGATTCAAAATTCCCATATTCAAACTTCACAAAACGACATTCATGTTTACAAAAGGAACGGTTAAAGTGTTACAAGACTCATACTCAGAAATGCAGGATAAAAAAGAAGTATTTCAGAAATATGTTATCTTGTTGTGCTGAAGGATGTCGAGAATTTTATTTTCAGACAAGTTTATTGTGGAGAGAGAAACAGACGAGTTGAGTGTTCTAAGTATGGAGATGAAAGTACAAAGACAATAGAAAAATGATTATTTAAGGGCAATTTTGATAGTTCACTATAATATGTGCCTTTTAAACATAACTTATTAAAGCAGTGACGTCGGTGCAACTCATATTCCAAAAGGTGACATTTCTCACCATTCCCACAACCTACTTATTAGTTAATCTAATTTTAATTTTACAAAAATAATGATATTATTTAATGAATTTTTTGTTGGCGTGTTCTGGTTGAAATTTAATTACATGCTGGTTGAGTTTGCCTTTTTTTAATCATTCTTTTGGCTTCTAGATGAGTATAGTCATTTCTTAATGTGATGTGATGCTTCATCGTATAAAACGAATTAATAATCAACTAACGATATTGTTTAATAAATTTTTAATAAATTATATAGTTTCTACGTTTAAAGAGATATTGTTGGTGCTATTAGTCTGGGTTTCATCATTGATAAGTTTGATTTTTTTTTTATAAAAAAAACAAGTCATAGGATACAAGTGTTTGAGTGTATTTTTATTTCATTTTTCGTTTATATTTTGTTTTGAATTTTTTTTTTAAAAAAATTGTTAATATATTCATTTAAAATATACATTTTATAGGAAAACCTCGCTATGTACTCATGATTAGATATATCTCTATTTTTAATTGATAAAATTTTCTCACATTGTTGTAGAGAGGAATACGACTCGAACTTACGTAATAATTTGATGTTTAGATAGAGGGACATATCATCAAGCCAAGCCTCTCTTTTTTTAACAATGTCTATATACACCTATCGAGTAAAGATGTTTTTTTTTTAAGTTTTTTGCTATTTGTAAAATTCGAACCGTTGACTTGAGAGTCATTTATCCAAACCACAAACTCGTCCATCTACCAGCTGAGCTACGCTATATTAAATACTCTAAAGCTAGAGTTAATTCAATACACAGACATAACTCAAATACCATCCACTTTCCAACAAGGAAAAATTGAAATGACCATCAAAGTAGTCACGAATTGACATAAATACAAGATTGATTTCTGTCACACGTCACGACAATGAAGAAAAACTGAAAAAGTTATTGCCAGAAATATGAAAATTCCGCAATCACCATTCTATAACGTGCGACGACACAATAATATGTCGTGACCATTAGGCAAAAGTTACTGCCAGGATTTCGTGACCTCAATCCGTGACCTATAGGTCGTGGTAGTATATAGCGATATGGACCAAAACTTACTTCCAATAAATAGGAAATTCTGCGACCTGCCATCGCGACAAGTAAATCGCAGTACTACGTCGCGGTGATCAACCAGAGTTACGTGACATGCCTCTGTGACGACGACATCGCGTCACACACGCGAAAGATAATAAAAAGGATTCTCTAAGGCCATTGACCATCACGCATAAAAGAATATACCAGAAGACACAAGCATAGATTTTTGCATATCACATCGGAAACAAATTACGAAAGCAGAAACAATGAAGACACAATGCATGAATGGTGTATGTGTGCAAACCTATTATTCTCTTCAAGAGTACAAGTCAAGCTAGAAGCTTACTATCACGCATGATATCTTGAAGTTGTCGATGATGTTTGTTAAGTTGCTTGAACATCGAAGTTCAATCCCAAAACGGACAACCTATACAACTAAAACAAATACAAGAAAATGGGTGTTTTGACATAAGAATAAGCAAACCTAAATCAAAGTCCTCATAACCCTCTTCGATTTTAAACCCTAGAGTGTTAATCATGTTAGGCCAACATATATTGCTGGCTAATACTAGTGTGAATGGCTTAGCAACATGCATTCATGCTCTGGGTAGGTCTCATTTTTGAGTAAGAAGAGGATTTACCAAAATAAATAAGGTCGGGGTGGATTTGGGACCGATTCCTACCCCTGTTTTAGAAACGGGGTATGGTTGGGATTTGCTGTATCCACCTTGACTCCACGTCTCCACCCCAACCCTGCTAATTAGCATTTTTATTAAAAATATTGAAAATTAATTAATAAAAATTTAAAATATATTCTCTTAATTAATAAAATTGAAATTACACAAGCGTGTATGGGGGGAATAGGTTTTAATCAAGTTAATTACCAACTTTCCTTGATTAGACAGTGTTAAAAATTTCCCCCATATTAATAAGAATTCAGGGTATTTCGGTCATTGTATCCTCTGACAATGTCAATCAGTTTGTTTTCACGGAATTCCTAACATAATGACTAAAGTTAGTAATTTCAAAAACTAGTGGACCAAACACAGATTAACGCTAACTAAAAAGACTAAAATCTTAATATCCCTTAAATTACTTGATAACTTATAGGCGCTAGGATCTCATCATCTCGTAATTAATATTAAAAAATTTCATGCTCTGCTTGCTTATTAATTAAAAAACCGAGCATGTCATTGTTTAAATTAGGCTAATTGGCAATGATGCCCTCTAAATTCTTCAGAAATTTGCACTATGCCTTCTGTACTTTTTTTCGGCACTAAACCCCATGAACTGTCATTTTATTGGCAAACACTTGGATTTATTGCCTCCTGTTAGGGGTATCTACAGTCGGCTTCTACCAACAAAACAAGAGGTCATAGGGTTTAGTGCCAAAAAAAAATACAAGAGATATAGTACAAATTTTTGAATAGTTTATAGGGGATCAGTGTCACTTAACCTTTAAATTAATTGATAACTTATAGGCGCTAGGATCTCATCATCACGTAATTAATATTAAAAATTATCATGCTATTCTTGCTTATTAATTAATAAACTGAGCCGTTATACAATAAATGCCTCTCGTAAGTCATGCTACCTTCGAATTCTTAATGTTATATTATTTTATTTGTTAACTGTTATTAGATACGGGAGAGATAGAGTTGGTTTAGTAGTAAACCTTTAACACATATATCACGAGATCGTGGATTCGAGTATTCTACTTTTCTAAAAAAAAAATTCCCATATGTATGTAATATTCCAAAAAACAAAAAACTGTTATTAGACATGTACGATTATTTTTATATAAATTTTATTAAGTGTAAGATAATAGATTTTTGTTACAGTTTGGATTTTTTTTTTCTTAAGTGGTACAAATAAAAAAGACAAAGCTTTGATTGTAAGATACATTATGATAGTTGAAACATTATGTATCTTTGTTTCTATGTGTACATTCGATTTTTGATGCTTATATAGAAGATAATTAACTATGATCTAGGCTGTAGAAATATGATAGTTTATTGTTCTCATGCCACACGTGATGTAGCTGATCATGTCAAGGCAAGTATGATAACTTGATCGAGCTTGATGTCAAGCACTCATTTAGTTTAGCGATATTGCAAGTTCAAATCGTTATAATCGCAGGTTATATGTATATATATATATATATGAAAATTTTCATATAAATACTTACCGATAGAATTATATAATGATATTGAATGTAAGCCATTCGTTTTACATATTTTAACTTAGTATGTATATACTTGTCAAAGCTCTTTCATAAATGAGTGATTCACATTCAATATCAACCGATAGCTACATCTTTGCTAATAATTCTTTGATTTCTAAAGTACTTAATTATTCATTATCTAGTATAATATATAGAAATAAAGTCTTTGAAAGAAAATTATATATATATATATATATATATATATACTCTCAATTTTGTAAAATTATTACTTTGATGTTCCTATATATTTTATTGGGAAAACTACACAAACATCCCATGAGTTTAATCAATATTGCAATCAACTATAACTTTTACCAAAATTGCACATACTTCCTCTGCTTTTTGTTGACTAAGTGTTAATTGATAGTTTGACTAACCATAAAATTTAAAATGTCTAAATTACCTCTGAACTAATTATTTATTATAATAATTATGAGTAATTGCACAAACGTCCCCGGTTTTAGGCCTAACTACACACATATGGACTTTTTATCAAATATTACACAAACATCCCCTACCGTCAGTTGACTTCCATCCAAACTAACTGTCGACCGAATTTTTAGTATTAAAAGTCAAAAATACCCTTAGTTACTTATTTATACTTTATTTTGTTCCCCTTAAAATAAAATAAATTATAAAAAATACAAATAAAAAACTTTTAATTATATATTTTTCAAACAAATTTATAAAACAAAAAAATTAGACTTTTAAAAAAATTAGAAAAAGGAATAAAGTATTTCTATAAGGCTGCGAGTTCGAGTCTTCCCCCTCTCCAAAAAACCCTAATTTATGTAAAATTGTAATGTTTTTTTTTAAAAAAAACATCAATAAGGAAAACAATGCTTGAGTGGTGAAGGCATCATATGGGAATATGGGATGCAAAGAGAAACACAAAGAAATGTATGTGTTGTAGAAAGTGTGATGTCTTACGTACGTAGTGAAGTATATATTGATCGCATGTGTGTGAGACAGGGCGTGTGTGCAGTGGAGAAAAACTTAGGTGCATCCGATGCACCACACTGGAATCAGATAGAGGTGCATCAGATGCAATCTTGAATGACAAGTGTCATTTAATTTTTTTTCTTCCTCCACCTCACTTTCTCTCTTATTCTTCTCCATCTATCTGAGTAACAGACATATCACTCTCTTAATTTTAAATGCTCTGCTGCCGTCCGCCGCTCGCCACTCGCTGGAGCAAGTGAGTCGACACCACCCACACCAGAAGGTGAATGAATTTCCGACCTTAAGATCTCTCAAAAGAGATATCACCAAAAAAAATCGTCTTCGTGGTCAAACTGTAGTTCAAAGTTTGACGAAGTTGATGCCGCCGACATAATCGCGACCGACAAAACCACCAGGAAAATGTTCGTCGAGTACCTGCCGTTGTAACCCAAGTGTCCGTTTTCATATTTGAGCTTTGTGGAGAGAGAACGAAGCCAAATCCGAACCATCGCCAAACCTTCATCGTCAGACATGCGCTGCTCCGTAGCGAATTCAACGAAACTGATTGCACCGGCGAGCTTAGCGTCGTCTGATCTTCCAGATTCGACATTCGCCAGAGTCAACTGGCGCCGTAGAAAGAGCGTTGATGACCGGTTCAGACTAACGTGGAAATGGGAGAGAGAAGTCTGATAGATATAAAAAATAAAAAATAAAAATAGAGCAACACGTGTCACTCAGTTATTGCATCTGATGCACCACCATCAGATTCCAGTGTGGTGCATCGGATGCACCCAAGTTTTTCTCGTGTGCAATGTGATAGTGCAGCACATTAGACAGAAAAAGAGAAACTTTTCAACAAATTTTTCTCTCCTCCTTATTGGTGTGTGGATACTTGCATTGTGATCTATGGGCTTTCCGATTTCATGATCGTCCTCCGACCTCTAATGATAAAATTTAAGAATTTTTCCGGCATTAGAATTATTTTTCTTGAATTTTTCTATATTTCACTCATTTTTCCGATGCCTTATTTAAAAAATATCAAAATAAATAGTTCTAGTGTTTGAAAAATTTTCAATTTTATTCATATGTAGAGAATGAGCAGTTATCAAGTGAGATATCATGGGTTATCACATGTGATAAACCATGTAAATCTTTTAACAAGGTTTATCACATGTGATAAACTATAAACCTTGATCATGTACTAAAAATTAGTACGAGATCCCGCACTTGATATATATATATATATATATATATAGAGAGAGAGAGAGAGAGAGAGAGAGAGAGAGAGAGAGAGAGAGAGAGAGAGAGATTTTCCAGTAAGGACTTTTTACAATGCACACTTTAAGCACCTTTAATGAAATTTAAAGGAATATATTGATCTTGATGTGATTTTTTGTAAAGATGATAAAAACATTGAAATACATTTGTAGAAAAAAATTACAAAAAATTTGGGTACAATAACTAATTTTTTTTTCGACTTTTTTAAATATAAAACATTTAAAAATAGGGAAATATAAGAAAAAATAGTTCTCATAGCCAAAAAATTTCCAAATGTTTACAAAATGTATATTATTTTAAGTTTCTTATGATGCATACAAAAAATCTCATGAAAAACATTCAATTACATACAATTTTATCAAAGATGGTTATTGTATTAAAATAAGGGGGTGTTATAGGAAAAGTTATATATATATATATACAGAAATTTTCAAGTC
This sequence comes from Dipteronia sinensis, assembly GCA_033220585.1. Classification (NCBI taxonomy): domain Eukaryota; kingdom Viridiplantae; phylum Streptophyta; class Magnoliopsida; order Sapindales; family Sapindaceae; genus Dipteronia; species Dipteronia sinensis. The sequence goes on from CM065642.1 coordinate 29,752,110, forward strand.
AGTAAGCACTGATATAACTTCGTCAGTAAGCACTGATATAACTTCATCAGTGCGTTGGATGTGGACCATTAGATTTACATACTTTGACTCAAAGTGTATGCACTTGTCAAAACTTCTCCATAATCAGTGGTCCATATGCAAGACACTGATATAAGTTATATCAGTGCGTACTGAGGAGAAATAATTGTATATATATATATATATATATATATATATATATATATACACACACACACACAATCTTTCTCCTACCTTGAATGTGGATCATTAGATTCAATTGCTTTGACCTAGTGGGTTTACACTTGTCGGTGTTTATCCATTTATCCATAATCTTGAAATTGGCACACCCCTACCTGGTTTTTTTTATGCCCCACTTTTTTATTATGTAATATTTTTTCCTTTATCAAAATTACTTAAAGAGACATATAATTTAAGGAAAAAAATCTTACACAAAGTAAATCTATTAAAACCCCAAGTTCATGTAATTCGTTTCTTGAAAAAGAAATCTTAATTCTTAAACCCTAAAATATGTTTCTTACACACATACAAAATATTATGGAAAATTCTGACAAAGATATCAAGCATATGGAAGAATTGTCTGAGAACGATATAAATATCTAGAAGAATTGTTTGAGAATGATATAAAGCATCTGCAAGAATTGTTATATCAAGCATTGAAGTAAGTTTGAAGTTTACTTTTTCTTTTGTAAAAAAAAAATCAAAAATCTCTTATCAAGAATTAAACACAGAGATTGAGACTTTTATATTTGTATGTCATGGTTTTTATATTTTTTATACTCATTAAAGATCTGACTTTTTCAGTATTTTTTTTTTGTTCTTGTTATGGTTCTTTGATTAACCTTATGAAGAAACCATGTTAATGTTTTTTTTCTTTTTTTCTTTTCCACTATGAAATAAGAAGAAGAAAAAAACTAAAAAAAAGAAAGAAATAAGAAGAGAAAATAAATCATTCAATGGAGGTGAAAGAGAGACGTATACAGATATCAGAGATAGAGAGATAAGAGATGGGGTGTATTAAGTTTGAAAAATAAATAAAAAGGGTAATTTTGGAAATGAGTCAAAAAAAATTAATAAAAACATTTAATTTTATTTAATTAAATCAAAATTTTAAAAATTGGGGCATAAATTGACCTATAGGGGTGTGCCGCTAGAGGTGTGCCGATAGCACCACTCCTAATATATATATATATATATATATATATATATATATAGTGGTTCTCTAGTAAGGATGTCCTGAAATTATAAGTTATTGACGTTCAACCACAGCCACACATTCATTTGGGTGTGGGTATTTGTTAATGTGGGGCTATAAGCCTACTTTGAATGTGTGTATGTGGTTGGATATCCTGAAATTATAAAGTTATGACAGTCCTAATAGTATTATGTATATATATATATATATATATATGTATATATACAATTGAACTGATATAAGATTTATCAGTTCATTGCATGTAGGCCATTAGATTTAAATATTTTGACTTGGACTGTATGCATTTGCTAAAGTATCTTTTAAATTCAATGACTCATATGCAAGGAACTGATATAATTTATATTAGTTCGATTTGACAATAGAAAAAATGAATATATATATATAGTAAAATGGAATCTCACCTTGACATGTGTCGTCGTGTGGTGGCTTTTATCATTAAATTTTTATTAATTATTAATTCTAATCTATTTAATAATATAATATATTGAATTAATTGTATAGATATATAATTATATAATATATAAAATTTATATAGCCACTTTGAGGTCATTAAATGATAGGCTAAATTCAAGAGGATGGATCCAATGTATGGTCATGGGAGAACTCTACGATTTTTAATTTCAACATTCTAAACTAATTAATGTTGTGAGATTACTAATATTCAATTGTACAAGATTCTTCAAATACCTTATACGCATAATGCATGCATTCATGAATATAATGACCATTAAATAATCATAACTATATTATATCAATTGTTTCATTTTCCAACGAGTTAAATATTAAATGACTAATCAATTAATTAATAATTTAGTAAATTCAAAATCAAAAGACACTAATGTATATATCATTGGACATTAATTAGTTATTTTCAAACTCACCTATTTAATTGTATATTAGTATTAATGATCCACATCTCTAATAGAATTTGTAGTAAAATGAAAGGTCTATATGTATATATACATTGACCTTCTTCAAATTAATGATCCACTTACTTAATATGTTAATATTAAAGATCCATCCATTTAGTTGAAATAAAATGAAAGATCATACTCTATTTATACATTGAACCCATTCGAATAATCCACATATTCTATATTCATCTCACATAGGCTTTAAATTCTGGATTTATTCATTGTTTTCTCTATTATTTATTAATAATTATTTAACTGAACTTAATTAGATTGACAAATACAATGTTTTGGCTCTTGATCTTCCAAACGATTCTTATATATATAAAGACATTTGTGAAGGATGTGGTTGTGTAGAGAAACAAAATGCTACTCATTAATATTTTCATACACACTTCGACCAAAAGGGTCTTTTTATTCTCTGTTGAATTTAATTTTTTTTTCCAAGTATTTTTGTATAAGTTTAGGTTAATGATTTTGTTATAAGTATTATATGTTGAATTGTTTTTCATTATTATTATTATTATTATGCAGATAGATCCCAAGTTTTATATATATATATATATATATATATATATATATATATTTATTTATTTGTTTATTTAATGCACACATTTCATACTCAACATTGCTCTGTTTGCAAAATTAATGTGTTTGCACAATAATTCATTTACCTGCTTTGTTTATTTTCATCAAATTTAATCTTTATGTGACTTTTTTAATATTTTTTATGTGGTTTTAATTATGAAATTTAACACCGTTTCTAATTAAAGGATATGACGATATAGGTCTTCGAGTTTGTGTAAGAGTATAAAAGAGCTGGTTATGAATTCTAATTTGAAGGTTATAAATTGTATAAAGAGAGGCAATTTTTTTAAGAAGATTTATGTTTAGAGTTTATACTTCTTCTTCTTTTGTTTTTTGTTTTCTTTTTGTTTTGTTGTTTTTGTTTTTATATGATTTTGTTTGTGACTTTTTAATTATAACAGTATCTTCGGTCGAACCAGTATTTCTAGAAGCTAGATTTGCTTGCTGAACAAACCATTTTTCAAGCACTACTTACATAGTATCCTACCTATTTACATGAATTTGTTTGTAGCATGAGTTTTCTCTAGTACTTTGCATGTTGTAGCATGAGTTTTCTCTAGTATTTTTCATGTTGAACGTATGTGAGTTAGTTGTGGTATGTTTATATCAAGAATGCGAAATTAAGTTTTGCACAATCTTCTCTGACTAATTGACATTTTGTGTTTGATTGATACTGTCTATATCGAAAATCTTTTATTTTAATTTTATGTTACTATAGATACCAAGCCTATACAAGCAACCAAAGTTTGAAATCATATTTGAGGAAGGAGTGAGTAAACTAGATAATATCACAATATAAAAGTATTAGTGTTTTAACATTAAAGAACTTGCAGAGATACATCTTTGATTGAGCTAAGATGATAGATGTAGTGATCAAGAATAAAGTTTGGTATAGTTATGGAGTTTTAACTTGACACGTGTCATCAGGAGAAATCTTTGACTATAAATTGTATATATATCAAAAGACAGAAATGTTTCAACAAGATGTTTTATATATATTTCTTTCATGCTTAATTCAATTCAGGTTTAATATGTTTTTTTGCATACTTTTATTACATAATATATTTTTAATAATTTTTTTAATAAAGCCCGTGCATATCTATATGTATATAATACCTTATAATAGAACCCTCACGATGATACCTGTCGCCGTAAGAGAACTTTGACATTAAATTCATATCTATAATTTTCTAATATCATTCTACATTAATTATCAACTAATATTAATGTTCTAATATCCACTATGACCGGCGTACCAGATTCAAAGGATTTAATTTTCTATTATTAACTAATTTCTAATATCACTTAATAAGAACAAGATTTTAAGTTTCGATACGTATCACACATGATAATCTCAATTTAGATGTTTCATATTCCACTAATATAATATTTATATAATCATGCATTTGCACTTTAAAAACGTATTAATACATATTTATCTCTTGGCACATATATATGAATAGATACTTTTAATTTTAATTGATTAACATTGGAACTCGAATTCCTATTTCCTATTATGTTAACTCAAATTCGTAATATGAATAGATACTTTGAATGAAACTTCCACGTGTTTAATAATATATTAATTATATCTTATTTAATTAATTTATCCTTTGAAATCTCTCACTTTTTAAAACTTATTTTTATTTTCCTATTTTTTATAAAACTCCCACCATTTAATAAGACTTTAATTTAAAGTGTTGTTTATATTCTATTTAATGCTTTTTGTACATTAAAATCTCTCATTTTTTCTATTAGTTTTTTTTTAATTTTGAGATAAAACTCTTACTTTATGATAATATATTAATTTTATAATATCAATTTTCAAGTGCTAGTGTCTTGAGCATTTCAACTATTACTTTAATAATATCCTTACTTTCCCTTTTTTGTCTCCCTCCCTTAATCTATTTCTCTTCCCTTTTTTATAGGTTTATATATATATATATATATAATCATTTTCTTTTCACTGCGTACTCTTATATCAGTACATTGCATGTGGACCATTGATTATGGAGAAGTTTTGACAAGTACATACACTTTGAGTCAAAGTATGTAAATCTAATGGTGTACAACCAACGCAGTGATGGAGTTATATCAGTGTCTACTGACTTAAAAATTTCTGTATATATATATTGATGATGGATCAAAAAATTCCCTACAAAAGTCCTCCTTTTATCACCTGATATTATTATATAATATTTCTTCTATATTTAATATTTTTTATCTTATAAGATGAAAGTAAGTATCAATTAGATTTTTGTCGTTTTATTATTTCTTATAATAATATATCTTTTGTTATAGCTCTTATCAGTCGACGAAACAAGTAATTTTCTCATCCATATCTTTCTTTGTGTGTGTATAGTTGGTTCGTAAACAATTTCCGATTCATCCCATAATCATCTTTGCCATTATATCAGCACATGCTTTAGGGTAATCCTGGAAATAAAAAACCCTTAATTTTCTTGTCTCGGAAATTTTCTTATCTTTCCTATTCTTCTGGAAAAGAAAACCTAGTAATGTCATGTGACTGATTATTAATGGAGTATGATTTATTTTTTACAAGCCGGAATTGAGGATTTTGAGTGATATAAATATGTTCTTCTTTGATACTATTATGAATCATCTTGGATGGGTTGAATAATTTTTTTTCCTGGTCTAATTTCAAACAAACTAATTATATAATGCTAATGATAACAATATTGCAAGAAATAATCAAATGTAAAACATTGATTTAAAGATTTTGCGTTTTTGTTCTTCTTTTTTTTTTTGGGTTCCCACTTTTGGAGTGTTGTGACTTCTTATAAGTCATATAGAAGGTTAATCAACTAAATAACTGTTGATTATAACACACATTGTACGGGAATTGAGAAAATGTGACTTTAATATTGATGTTATATCTTTAAAAGAATTAGAAGTGACTACTCTTTTTTTTCATTAATTATTGTCAAACAAAACTGTTATTTAATCAGTATAGTAATTTACGAACCAAACCAATAAAAAGGTCAAGAATAAGTCTAAGAGAGCTGGAGGGTTGGAACTTAAAAGGGTGGCAACGGAAGGAAAATAAATATAATTAGATATATCACAACTTAATTTGCATATTGTCGTTGATTTTACTTATTATCTGAGATAAAATAAGCATCATCATCCCTTAAAAAAGCCAAGTAAATGGAGTCTTTTTTCTAAAACATTGTTTAGACATACCAGGATTATACACAACCTAATTTAAAAAAACAAAAATAACAAAAATAACTTAAACATAACCTACTAATTCGATCCAAACTCTCTCACATGAAAGGGCCGATGAGTATTAATAGGTCTATCATTAATGAATATAGTTTTTTTAAAAAAACTATTAATGAGTTAAGTTGAACCGAGTTAGAAAAACCCAAAAAAGAATCATTTGGATTTGGATTTGTCTCTTAAAATCCATCAGAATCAGCAAAGACTAAATGATTTTAAAATGAAAAAATTCGTTAAATTTTTTTCTAAGGTAGTTTCGATACATATTTATTTTCAGTTTAATTTAATTTTAGATTTGAATTTCAATTTAATTTTAGACCGTAGATATCAATCTCTATCACATAATAGATAACTAGCAATTTTTATTTTTTTACTTTTTAATTCATGTTATTGAAAAATACCTTACATATGTTAAGGTTTGAATCATAATAATATGAAACATATTTAGTATGAAAAGTTATATTACATAATGTATTAAATATACTTTTTAACGAAACCATGCATTGCACACCATTGTGCGTGCGTGTGTATATATATATATATATATATATATATATATATATATATATATATATATATATATATATTATATAGTCATTTTCTCCTCAGTACGCACTGATATAACTTATATCAGTGTGTTGCATGTGGACCACTGATTATGGAGAAGTTTTGACAAGTGCATACACTTTGGGTCAAAATATGTAAATCTGATGGTCCACATCCAACGTACTGATAAAATTATATCAGTGTGTACTGACTTGAAAATTTATATATATATATATATATATATATATTTATGAGGAGTGCTAGATTCACTCTCTCAATCATCTCTCTCAACTCACTCTCTCTTGATATGTTGACATCTGGACATTATTAAATTTTGCACATTAAACATTGAGCTTTTATAAATGGCATCATTTATCTTTTTATTTACAATACAAACCAACAATTAACTTCCAAAATTGCCCTTCATCTTTAACTTTAACAAATTGTCATTTAATATCATTTTAAAAAAATATTAGATATATAAATACTACATTACTATGCTCTATGCAAATCAACCACAACAATGCTGCAGCCTAGCAAGAGTGCAAGACCATAAATCGAGAGAAACGATTGAGGAGGAAGTCCAAAAACAAAAGTTATGGAAAATCAAATGTGATCGGTAAAACCTAACTACAGAAAAAAAAATTCACGATTATCAATATATATGTGTACTTCTAATTATTAGATTGTTTTAAATGTATTAATTATTTAAACGATATGTATATATGAATATTTTTTTTTAACATTAACACCGACTAACATAAGAAAATATTTCTCATTTCATATTAAAATTGCTAATTTTTATTATATATGTTTTGTAGGTATTCAAAAGTCAGAAGTACTTTCTCAAAGATGTGCACTTAATTGAAAAAAAATACTATTGTAGTATAAATATTCTGCAATTCAATCTGGTTCTGTACACACATAGTCAAGAAAAGAAAGGAAATTTTTTTTTTAAGAGAAGTTGTAGAGTTGTAGACCTGAAATTGTTTTTTTTTTATTAAAGGTTGATATTAAATGATAATTTGTTGAAGTTAAGGAAGAAGGGTAATATTGGAAGTTAAGTATTGGTTTTCGTTGTAAATAAAAAGATAAATGAGGCCATTTATAAAGGTTCAATGATTAATGTGTAACAATTAATGCTATCCACATGTCATTATTTGAAGAGAGAGTGAGTTGAGAAAGTGATTCTAACACCCCTCATATAAATATATATATATAATCATTTTCTTGTCAATGTGAACTGATAGAATTATATAAGGATATTGAATGTGAGTCATTCATTTATAAAAGAGTTTTGACAAGTAGATACATACCAAGTCAAAATATGTAAAATGAATGACTCACATTCAATGTCCTTATATAATTCCATCGGTGGACACTTATGTGAAAATTATTATATATATATATATATATATATATATATATATCAGTTTAGTTGCTGAAATTGCGTGAATGATTATGTGGGCCCTATGGAAATAAAAAGAAAAATATAAAAACATCAATTGTGTTTTTGCACGGCCAAGTTTTAAAGTTTTAAAATAAAGTATTGTTTTTCGTGGTTTAAAAAATAAATTTTAAAAGAGCAATGTTAAATTTTCCAAATTGATGTGATATATGAGTTGTCAACATCACATAACTTCCTATATAATCTCATAGGTTACAAGACATTGACAACTCATATCAGGGCGAAACCAGAAATTTTTTTCTTAGTGGGCTGTGGACAATTTCATGTGCATAAAAAATTATAATATATAATATAAAAAATTATTTTGATAGCAAATCTCGACGGTACGAGAGAATTTTTATTAATTAAAATGAAAAAGTGTACCTAGTCATGAGGCATAATGAGTTTTACCATCGAATACATATTCTAACCAAGAAAAAACAAAAGAGAATAAAAAAGGAAATGCAATGTAAATACAATAAGATCCTACTTATATTTGACTTCTGAGGCTTCAATGAAGCAAAAACATCTATTACAGAATCCGAATCAATTGTAAAAACAAGTTCTCTTTCAATATAAACAATCATACAATTCTTAAGAAACTCGTCATCGTCTTATTGGACAAAGACGTTTTGACAAGTTTCATAGCCGAAATTAAAAACTTAATTTTACAATTAATTTAACTACATAAACTTCAAAAAAAAAAAAAAAACTTACAGTTTTCTTATAACTACGTAAGTATACCTCTATAAATCTAAAAGCTGTAATAACTCATAAAATTGAAATTATTGGAGACTTGAAGATTAATTTATATGGTCAATCTATTGTTTTTGGTTTGTTGTTAAGGGGTTAAAATTTCTTAATTTGATCTTTTACTTTGTTAAGAAAATACAATGGGTTTTAATGAGTTTGATGTATGTTTTTAAGTTATTGGATTCTTATTAAGATAAAAAAAAATATATGGTAAATTAAGTAAGAATCAGAATTAGACTGGAATATACTTATAATTAAATGAGATATATTTAATACTATTGAAAAAACTTAGGGGTCGTTTGTTTTTTTGTCTGAACACTGAACAGTCCTGAATTTTTCTGAAGACTGAATAGGGACTGAAATCTGAATCTGAATGACATGTTTGTTTTTTTTTCCTCACATCTGAATATATTCTCAACATTTTTGTTTTTTAAAAATAAAACTGTCTGAAAATAAATAAGTTTACATTTATACCCATACTAATTAAAAGAGGTAATTTAACATGCATCATTCTTTATAACATTTTGTATTTTTTTTTTTTTTTGCAAACAAAGTTCAATTTAACAAAATAAAAAATTAATCAAAGAATATAATTTTGCATATTCTGCAAACAAAATTTAAGTTAAATTTATTATCAAAAAAAAGTTCAAGTTCAAGTTCAAGTTCAATTTTATATGTTGTCCACGTTTCCGGTGAATATAATTCATGAAACCATTTTTTTTTTTGGTTTCTTGGATCATATGCACCGGAAACCAAATAAAAGAAAGGTTCTTGAATTTTTTATATACAATAATTCTATAACTTTTTCGAGTCACGAAATCTACTTAATATGATAGACAAATTTATTGAGTACTATACGAATAGTTAGATAAAAATAAATAAATAAAGAGTTCTTACCAGGATTTGGCTGGAGAGAAATTCAATTGTTCAATCCTTGAAAAATTTCATTATGAGAAGTAATTAGGGTTTTTTTTTCTTTTCTAAAACATGTTTAAAATAAAAAATATGTTTAAAGAAATTTTTTTACACAATATTAAATTAAGATAAATTTGGAAATATATCTTTTTTTGGAGGATAGACTTGAAAGAGAATATTTTAATTGTAATCCAGTGATTTGGAATTAAGTTAAAAGTCAGGATTTCTTACTTTTTATTTTAAGTTGTTTTTTGATATTTTTAAGTTGTTTGATCACTTAAAAAAACAAATAAAACAACTTAATGGGTTCAATTCAGACTCATTAAGTTATAAGTGAAAAAAACAAACAACCCCTTAATTTATTTTTTCAAAAAACTAGGGGCCTAGCCTGATACCGTCTCATACTCATATGCTACATTAATTTGGAAAAAAAAAAAATAAAAATCTTAACATTACCCTTTTAAAAACACATGTACCGAACATGCATGTTTGTCATTTTGCGACTCGGAAAACGAAAAATGGCTTTTCAGAGAGGACACCGAAGAGCCCTTTACTTGTTAGCTAAAAACCTTAGTCCTTACGTTCTCAATTTCTCAAATGTAAATCATCAAACATTCAAACCCACCATTTCAAAACAAAATCTAATAAGATTCATAACTTCATAGATAAACCTAACAAGAACTAACATTCTCAAATAATAAGTTGACTTTTCGTGCATTACATTTGTTGTTAGAAGATTTTCTATCAAATTTGAATGAAATTATGACTAGTCTTTGGTATAAATAACCTGTTGGCATTTGACCGCCCATAAAAGCCATATTTGGCTAGCTTGGCAACAGTGTGTTTTATGCCTGATTCGCTTAACAACAAGGAAAACAATGCTTGAGTGCCGAAGGCATCACATGGGATGCACAGAGAAACAGACAGAAATGTATATGTGTTACTGTGTTAGACTGTTAGGTGCTGTACTTGTTGTAGCAAGTGTGATATCATACATTGAGAAACCTATACTGCTATACATATTGCATGTGTCATGTGTGTGAGACAAGGTGTGTGGGTACGTACTTGCATTGTGATCTAGAGGGACTTATAGATTTTGTGATTTTACTCTGATTTCCGATCATACAACCCGTTTGGTTTGTCGATTCCGCTTCTGCTATGAATTTTTTTTTTTTTTTTTTGATTTCCAATGGTGAACAGTATAATGCCAAACTTTGTTTATATATAACGAAATTCAACATAATCAAATGCACTTCAACCTCTAGAAGGTCCTTCTTAAGGACAAAACCGTAAAGCGCAATACTTTAAAGCAAACAATATTTCGTAGGTAGCGATCTCAGGCTCAAATTGTGTAAAATGAAAGAGATAATAATTTCATTATATCTAAGAAAACTTTGTTTTCGTTGAATTTGTATTTATACTAAATTAGAAGAAAATAAAAGTTTCCTATTTTGACTGAGATTGAAAAAACATTGAAGATAAAAAAAGTTGAGAATGGTACAAATAGCATAGAACCCTTTCCACAATTATGATAATGGTTCAAATTCCGTCATAAGTATTTTACAACTATGTTTGAGGAGTTTTCTCGAAATTGAATTATATTTTTATTGTACGGCTGTGGCATGTGAAAATAAATGAAATACACGTGGAGTATATAATGTATATTTATGGATTCTGAAATTGGAAAATAATTTATAACCATGAAAACGTAAAACATCTGTGGTAAAGATAATTTCTTTTCTATATTGACTGATTGATGTTTCGTGGTAGGCTGTAGTTATTATTCCAGCTCGACTTCTCTTGTAAGAAACCCACTTCCATTTCCTATTGGTTGAGTATTTAGATCCAACCAATAGATCATTGCCACGTGTCCTTACCGTAGGCGTTTCTATATTTAAAAAGTGTAACAAATTCCTATCTCTGACAATAAAAATAGACGGTGGTACGAGAGACGCGACGCCGTAAATAAGTGAATGAAGAGCAGGGCATTTTAGTCATTTCACAACCATTCAATGGTCCTCCTTGGCTCCTTAAACTATAACTCAATTATATATATAATACGCGCAGTGAGACTCCTCCCAACTTCCCTCTCACTCTCGAAAATCTTTGTTTTTCATTTTTTTCAATTCCTGTTCTCTCTCCGTGTTTCTCTCTATAAGCGTGTTCTTCTTTTCCTTATCTGGGCTTGTTTGATCTTCAGTGATCTCGATCAGGTTTGCAATCTTTTCCACAGAATTCACGTTTGTTTACTGTTCAACGGTGTTTCGTTTGTGATCGTGTTTATATAGCTATCATTTTGTGTTTTATTGCCGATTTAATCTGTTCTGTGATCTGGGTGCTTTTCAGTTTTTATTTTTTATTTTTTATTGGATCTGTTGATAAATGTGAAGAATGTTATATGTTTTGATTGATTTGTAATTGTAACTTTTTTTTTCTTAATTGCATTTGTTGTTTATATATAATTCGATCCGGATCTTGTGTTATGAGAACAGGAATGCTAAGTAGTTGATCAGATCACAGGTCTGTGTGTGTTTTTGTGAGATGGGTAGTTGAAATTATTCGCGGGAATTGTAAATTTCGTGTAAAGATCTGCTTTTGTTTTTGAGTTTACTGTATTTTGTATTGGATCTGGTAGTTTAGGGTGTATTTTTATGATGTTCGATTAAGTTTACATATCACTTCTATAGTTCCTGTGTATCCCAAACTTTGATCGCTTATAGATATGATGAAATTGAAAGAAACTTTAAGCTTCTTATTATTTTATTTTATTTGTTTTGACTGCTTAAGCTTCTTATTTATTTACTTTGACTGCTTAAGCTTCTTATTTATTTATTTTGACTGCTTAAGCTTCTTATTTATATAATGAAAATGGATTGAGCCAATATATATATATATATATATATATATATGATACGATCGCTTTAATTGCTTTTGATGACTGTTTCGTATTACTCTGTGCTGTATATTATGAGATCTATGTCATTCGTCTCCATTTTGTTTTGTTCATATGTTTAGATGGGATTTTGTGAATTAACATTTAAGTGATGGGTGGTTCTATGCTTTTGGGGAATAACATTGTATTTCTTACATATTTGTAGTGTTTTTTATGCAATTTATTTGTTCATATTTTCTGATTGGTGGTTCTAAATTTAGTTTATGTTTTTCAAATGTGTAGGAGTTATATTCCTATGGCTTCGTATACGCCCAAGAACATCCTCATTACTGGGGCTGCTGGGTTCATTGCATCCCATGTTTGTAACCGATTGATTCGTAACTACCCAGACTACAAAATTGTTGTGCTGGACAAGCTTGATTACTGTTCAAATCTAAAAAATCTTTTTCCCTCAAAATCATCTCCTAACTTTAAGTTTGTTAAAGGAGACATTGGCAGTGCTGATCTTGTAAACTTCCTCCTCATCACTGAGTCGATCGACACTATAATGCACTTTGCTGCCCAGACCCATGTTGATAACTCTTTTGGCAACAGTTTTGAGTTTACCAAGAACAACATTTATGGTACCCATGTCCTTCTCGAGGCATGCAAAGTGACTGGCCAGATCCGAAGGTTTATCCATGTGAGCACAGACGAGGTGTATGGGGAGACGGATGAAGATGCTGTTGTGGGGAACCATGAAGCTTCCCAACTCCTCCCAACAAACCCTTACTCTGCAACTAAAGCTGGAGCAGAAATGCTTGTTATGGCATATGGTAGATCTTATGGATTACCTGTGATCACCACTCGTGGAAACAACGTTTACGGTCCCAATCAGTTCCCTGAGAAATTGATTCCCAAGTTTATTCTCTTGGCCATGAGAGGGTTGCCTCTTCCAATTCATGGGGATGGTTCTAATGTGAGAAGTTATTTATATTGTGAGGATGTTGCTGAGGCTTTTGAATGCATTCTTCACAAGGGGGAAGTTGGCCATGTTTACAATATTGGGACAAAGAAGGAAAGGAGAGTGATTGATGTGGCTAAAGATGTATGCAAGCTCTTCTCGATGGACCCAGAGACAATCATCAAGTTTGTAGAAAATAGACCATTCAACGATCAGAGATATTTTCTTGATGATCAGAAGCTGAAAAACTTGGGATGGTCAGAACGAACTACGTGGGAAGAGGGGTTGAAGAAGACTATGGAATGGTACACTCAAAATCCAGATTGGTGGGGTGATGTCTCTGGTGCCTTGCTTCCTCATCCACGAATGCTGATGATGCCTGGGGGCAGACATTTTGATGGGTCTGAAGAGAGCAAATCTGCATCGGATGTCGCAACTAATAGTAGTACTCAGACCCGAATGGTGATTCCAACTTCCAAATCCACTGGCACTCCTCAAAAACCATCCTTGAAGTTCTTGATCTATGGCAGGACAGGGTGGATTGGAGGTCTACTTTCGAATTTGTGCGAGAAACAGGGAATTCCCTTTGAATTTGGAAAAGGGCGTTTGGAGAATCGTTCTTCTCTCATTGCAGATATACAGAATATTAAACCAACACATGTTTTTAATGCTGCTGGTGTAACTGGTAGACCAAATGTTGATTGGTGCGAATCTCATAAAACTGAAACTATTCGCGCCAATGTTGCTGGAACCTTAACCTTAGCTGACGTTTGCAGAGAGAATGGTCTATTGATGATGAATTTTGCTACTGGGTGTATATTTGAGTATGATGCTGCTCATCCAGAGGGTTCTGGCATTGGATATAAAGAGGAAGATAAACCCAACTTTATTGGTTCTTTCTATTCAAAAACTAAAGCCATGGTAAGTCGGTCTATTTGAGAATCATTAATCTTTTTCACATTTCCTCGATTAAATATATTTTTTTCAGTGCATCTAATTTTCATTGATTTACTCACCAGGTTGAAGAGCTTTTGAAAGAATATGACAATGTGTGCACTCTCAGAGTCCGTATGCCAATTTCTTCTGACCTAAACAATCCACGCAACTTCATTACCAAGATCTCTCGATATAACAAAGTGGTGAACATCCCGAACAGCATGACCATCTTGGATGAACTTCTACCCATTTCAATTGAGATGGCAAAACGTAACTTGAGAGGTATATGGAACTTCACAAACCCTGGAGTTGTGAGCCACAATGAAATCCTGGAGATGTACAAGAGTTACATTGACCCTGAGTTTAAATGGGCCAACTTCACTCTAGAAGAGCAAGCAAAGGTGATTGTCGCCCCTCGAAGCAACAATGAGATGGATGCTTCCAAGCTGAAGAAAGAGTTCCCTGAATTGCTATCAATCCAGGATTCACTGATCAAGTACGTCTTCGAGCCCAACAAGAAAACCTAAGGTACAATAATCAGTGAGTTCAGTTTGAGACCCGGGGATTGACCTATGCATTTTGCATTACTTGTTATATTTAGTTTGGAGTACCTTTGTAACGTTAATCAGATTTACGCGTCATTACTCATTTAGCTTTACTTCATTGTGTAGTAGAGTAGTAACGGTTCTTCGTTCGTTCTTTATTTTCTCCTTGAGTTGTAATGATCAGCGTACCTTTTCTATATTAATTTTTCATTAGATTCGTTATATTTTGGGTCATCTGCCAGATTGCAGGTTTGTAACATTTGCATTCTGTTAGATGAATAAGAATACGTCTTGTTTGAATTTTTTTTCATTATTCACCTGATCCCATTTTAGTTTTGATTTTATTTACACAAGTTGAAAAGACAAAAATACCCCTTGACTGTTGAGTTTGAACAGAGGGACCAATTTGGAATCTTAAAAAAAAAAAAAGTCCAAAAGTTTGGTGATTGCCTACAAATATATATTTTAAGGGTGAGGAGTCTCAATTCTCAAATCATTTCTTACAGGGTAATAATCATTTTGTCCCTGTAGGTTACCCTATTCTCAAGTTTTCCTCCTCTGATTTTAAAATTCCCCACTTTCCCCCCTCCCATGCATAAATGCAACCCAATATCAACATATAAATGTGTTTACTGCCCATACAAGTTATGAAAAGGAAATTAAGTCAAAAAATTAAATATAAAAACTTAACCCAATACAATAAAATTATTTAACATTGAAACCAATTTTAAAAAATTACTTAGATAAAAAAATTACCTGGATATAGTTGTAATAATGGTGAGAAAACAATTTTTGTTTGTAAATGTTGAGAGTTAAAGTTAACTCAAACCTGATGGAACTGTAGGAAAAAAAAATTGTAGTCGTAGAGTAACAACATAAACCACATACTTGATTTTTTTTTTTTTAAGTTGATATTAAATGAAGAAGGGCAATCTAGGAAATTAGTTGTTGGTTTGTATTCTAAATAAAATGAAAAGATATACTATTTTTAAAGGTTAGATTTTTAATGTAAAACATTTATTATTGTCCCATGGCAACATTAGAAAAGGAGGGATGCTAGGTACACTCTCTCAACCCACTCTCTCAACACACTCTCTCCTCTTATATTGATATATGTCTATCTTTTACTTTTTACCATAAAATTATAACCATAATAAATGAATTGTTTTTTCATCTTATTTACCACTCAAACCAAGCATTCCCTTCCCATATTACCCTCCTCTTTTTACCAAATATAATTTGTCATCTCTCTTCTAATTTTTTCAAAAACCCTTTTGATTTTTTTAAGGAAAAAAAACATTTTAAATGAAAAGGATTTTTTTTTTACTCAAAACCATCATTTATACTCTTTTAAAATATGTATAATTTATATTGTCACTTATTTCATTCAATATTTATTATAATACGGAAAAGATGATTGCAATATATATATATATATATATATATATTATATTATATATAATATATATATATATATTATTATATATATTATAGTCTCAAATATTATTTATACTTTTTAAATATATATATAGATATATTATATAAATGATATTTAGGAGTAAAAAAAAGAGAGTTAAACTTGTAGTAAAAAAAACTCACATATGTTTTTTTTTTATAAAAAAAAATGTCAAAATGGTTTTTGGAAATAATTAGATGAAAGATATTACAAATTATATTTTGTAAAAAGAAAGGGCAATTTGGGAAGATGTTGATTGGTCTGAATTGAAAAAACAATACATTTATTATGCTCCAATTTTTATGTATAAAAGTAAAAAGTTGACATGTGTCAACATAAGAAGAGAGAGTGGGTTAGGAGAGTGAATTTAGCATCCCTCTAAGAAAAGACAGTGTTTTGAGAGAGTGGATTGAGAGAGTGAATTTAGCACTTCTCTTACCAAAAACAAATTAATAGAAAGATGAGGTTGTCTTAATGGTTTGTCCCTTACATCTATAGTATAAGGTTATGGGTTAGAGTTTATTCTCTTTTATAAATCCTAAATTATTGTAATATTGAAGAAAAAAAAATTGACAAATTCATTTGTAATTATTATAAATCAGCATGTAAAATCATAGCGGTAGAGAAATTGGATGAAGTTTTTGACATTATTACATATTTTTTTCATGAACTCTATTAGTTAAATACCATAAATTGATAAATAGCTACAACACCTTTATGAATATAATTTATTTATTTATTATTATAAGTTATGATTAGGATTTTCGTGTTCGGATTTTATTCAACCCACATGGTAAATTTTGCTTCCCCATCCATGGGGATGGGCTTGGTTTTGCGATCCGTGGTTAATCGAATCAAAAATATGTGTTCGAGTCGAGTCATCCTAGAGAAACGAGTCAATCCTATTCAAAAATATAAAAATCAAGTTTAAGTGAGTCATGGATGGTTTTGCTTTTCCAAAAACCGAACTAAGAAAATATTATATATATATATATAGTCCTTTTCTCTTCGGTGCACACTGATATAACTTATATCAGTGCGTTGCATGTGGACCACTAATTATGGAGAAGTTTTGATAAATACATACACTTTGAGTCAAAATATATAAATCAAATGGTCCACATCCAACGGTCCACATCCAACGCACTGATGAAGTTATATGAGTGCGTACTGACTTGAAATTATATATATATATATATATATATACACACACACACTCTATATATTAAGTATTAACTAAAATATAAATTCATTCATAAAAAAAAACTAAAATATAAATAGAATAATACATTCAGTAGTGATTTGGTGTATGATATTAACATTCAGTTGTGATTGTATTATGTATTATTTGGACTTCAGTTTATATTACGAAGTTAAATATATATTTTTTTAATACTTGGAGTTGTTGAATTATAGCCCAAAAGGCCGATACGGTTAAACACGTAGATAAAATTTTCATTAGGCCCAAAAGGCCCATCAGTCCAAAACCGTATTAAACCGCTCCGACTCAAACCGGAAAAAGCAGGTTCAAGTCAGGTCAAGTCACACTGTTGAGACTAATCAGTACGATTTATAAAAATGAAAACCAACTATAAATGAGTTAATGCCAGTTTTTTTTTTCCTGACATTATTTATTTTTGGATTGAATGCAAATTATCTATAATAATCCAAATCCAATTTGCACCACTATATGACAAGATGAGGTTGGCTAAGTGGTTAAGTCCCTCACACCTCCACCACGAGGTTGTGGGTTTGAGTCTCTCTCCCACTCTCAGAAATCCAAATTATTGTAATATTTCCAAAAAAAAAAAGAAAAATTACTCCACTATGCAATGAGTAACATGGAAACAATAATCAATATATAAGGATTGAGAGTTTAATGTTATGTGCAAGTTTTCATGACACCAAAAGTATAAGTATAGAATCTTTTGTTTTGCGGAAACCTGAATCTCTCAAAATGTTAGCATAGACTAATATATAGGGCTCAAAAAATAAATAGCATTTTTTGGAGGTGGTATTTCAACAATGCCACTGCTTTAATAACTTATGTTTAAAAGACACCTATTATGGTGAACGGACAAAAATACCCCCAATTGTTGTTCCACATCATCTTTCTTTCATTCAGTTTACAGTGACAAAGTTGTGAAGTAGAGAGAAAAAGTCCGGTTGAAACTCAGGCAATCACTTGAACGGTGACGGAGTGGCGCTATGCAGACGCATTCGGGGGTCGAGCTCCCCGCCGAGCTCGCGGTGGTCGAGCTGCCCGGGGGGGGCAGGGGGCAGCGCCCCCAGAGCTTTTTTTTTAGTTCATGAAAAAGCTCGGAGCCTTATGCAAAAAGCTCGGGCAGAGCAATTCATGAAAAATCTCGGACAGTTCATGAAAAAACTAGGAGCTTTTATGAAAAAGCTCGGAAAAAGCTCGAAACCTTATGCAAAAAGCTCGGGCAGAGCAATTCATGAAAAATCTCGGACAGTTCATAAAAAAGCTCGGATGAAAAAGCTAGGAGCTTTTATGAAAAAGCTCGGAAAAAGCTCGAAGCCTTATGCAAAAAGCTCGGGCAGAGCAATTCATGAAAAATCTCGGACAGTTCATGAAAAAGCTCGGATGAAAAAGCTCGGATGAAAAAGCTCGGAGCTTTTATGAAAAAGCTCGGAGCCTTATGCAAAAAGCTCGGGCAGAGCAATTCATAAAAAATCTCGGGCAGTTCATGAAAAAGCTCGGATGAAAAAGCTCGGAGCTTTTATGAAAAAGCTCGGAGCTTTTATGCAAAAAGCTCGGGCAGAGCAATTCATGAAAAATCTCGGGCAGTTCATGAAAAAGCTCGGATGAAAAAGCTCGGAAAAAGCTCTGAGCCTTATCCAAAAAGCTCGGGCAGGGCAATTCATGAAAAAACTAGTGCAGTTTATGAAAAAGCTCGGAAAAAGCTATGAAAAAGCTCGAAGACTTATTAAAAATGCTCGGAGATTCAAAATTGACAAAACTAATATCCTTAAAAAAAGCTCGGACAACAATTTAAAAGGCTCGGATAGTTTTACAAAAGGCTCAGACACAGTGTTAAAAGTCTTGGACCCAGATCTTCATCATCTTATACATAAATTTTACCAACTCAATTTTCAGACAAGTTTATTGTAGAGAGAGAGAGAGAGAAGTTACTGAGTTCATTGTTTGAAGCGTGGAGATGGAAGTACAAATAGAATAAAAAAATTTGATTATTTAAGGGCAATTTTGGTAGTTCACCATAATAGGTGCATTTTAAATATAACTTATTAAAGCAGTGACGTTGGTGCAACACACCTCCAAAAAGTGACATTTATCACAATTTCCACCTAACATATATTGTTGAAAATTTAACTCATGGTTTTATTATTAACGTACTTGAATTGAAATCAAAAACAAACATTTGAATCTAAATAAAAACATGATTGTAACAGTTTACAGTATCAATTTAGATTTTGCAAAATCATATTTTTGTAACAATCTTCTATTTCATACGAAATTATAAATGCTGTGTTGAATTTTTTTAATTTACAATAATGAAAACGTGGAATGTTGACATTCATTAAAAGAAGAAATTACTAAAATAGCTCCTCAAAAACCATGTTTTAAACTTTTATATATAAAACATTACCGACACACCTTCAAGAAGGAAGTTTCGATAATTTACCCTTCGTTCTCATTAGGTTTTTTTATCTATTTTTTTAAACTTTCATGTTGATTGTAATTTGTAATAGGGCATGGTATAAGTTAGAATAGGGATCGGCATTTCCTCCATAGGCCCCCACCCCCATGGAACTCCACCTATTTAGCCACCAAATCCTAAATGGAGGTGGATTCCCTCATTTCTTAAATGAGGTGGGGTTCCATTTCTCACGCACGCATACGTGTGCCCACACATGTACACATATATAATTTTATTTTAATTTTTTTTTAAGAAATTAACTCGAACTCACGATTACACATATATATAATTTTATTTTATTTAAAAAAAAAAATTAACTCTAACTCACAGTCACCCGTTAACCCACTTACCACTACTAAGTCACAAAACCAATTAATATTTTAGATTTGATATTTTGATTATTTATTCGATTGGATATTGAAACAAGATGAATTAAAAGATTGGAATGACCGAATTCTGAATTTCAAATTTTAAGTTCATAATTTCAAATTGACAAATATTGGGATTATAAATGGAGGGAAATGGTGGACGGGTGGGGGCAGGGGAACCCCTCAAACACCCTCATCCCCACTTCCCCCAAATAGGGTTTGGGGGTGGGGCACGAGCAGCTCAACAGATTTTGAGGTTAGGAAGAAAAAAATAGACCCCAATTTATAAATATAATAAAATTAAAATATTAACGATAAAACCTTATTAGAAACATCTAACTAAATTTAGAAGATTGCAATTGAAAAATTTCTTCTTGTAATATAATATCTTAAGACTTAAGACAGACAATAACACTTAGTAAGCAGTAATCATATTGAAATTAACTTAGAGATGTAAGTGATGTAACTCTTAAGAAATGGGTAGTGTTAACATGTGCCTTAGGTTAACACCCACCTTTTTTTTTCCATAAATGGAAAATAAACACTACATTTATAGTGATATGATAATAAATACATAGATTGGTATGTGTGTTTATTTCTATTTAGTTAAAAAAAAAAAGTGAGTGTTAACCAACACTTTAAGAAATAAACAAAAATAAACAAAAAAGAGAGTAACTTGTAAGCTTTAAGAGAAACAAATTATAGCAAAACGAGAGTTGTAGTTGTACTTAAATTCTTGTAAATAAATAAGAATGATTTGATTTTTTTTATTGATAATTTTTAAACAGTAAAATATTATTGGTGTGAAGTTTAAGGATTTTGATAATTATAATAATGTTTGAAAAGTGGATACTCAATAATCATTTCTAATGGTTACTAGTTAAATAAATAATTATTAATATTATTAATATATTCTTATTTTTAGGTACATTTCCTTATAACTAAGCAATAATAAAACAAAAAGGCCCTTTAATATAATTTTATGAGTAATTTGAACTTTTTTTAACAATATCTCAAAATTTATAAGTTAATAAAGATGCTAATTTCTTGTCGTTTTTTTTAGGCCCTATAGCCCAGTACTGAGACGGGGTGTGGGAAGATTTTAAGAATGGGGAGGGGTGGGGGACCCTCCATGGGGCCATGCCCATCCCAAAGTTAGAACAAGGTCATTTATTATCGATGTTAACAAGACAAAGGGTATTGTTGGTTTGTGTGGTGAGGAGTTTATTGAAAATGAAGGCATTCAAAGGTGATACGTGGTTTCTTATCATGCATGAGGCAAACCTACCCCCTCACCCAATATTAAACTAGGGATAATTACCCTAATAGCAATCAATTTAGTAAAACATTATCAAAATGACTATTAAATTGAGATTTCATTTTAAAATGGTCATTTTTAACGAAAAGTGTAACGCTAATGGTCATTACTTCTAATTTCATTCAATGAGTGACATTTTAGTAAATAAGAAGATGATATTAATTTATTTCATTGAACTCATCATCCACAAAAAAAAAATCATATTAAAATTCATTAACATTGATGTGTTTTCATCATGGTCCTTACCGCAATTAAAATAAGGGATCTCTCATTAAATACTCACTAATATATATATATATATATATATATATATTTATATATATATATATTCAACTTATAAGATGATGTTAGTATATAACTATAGTCTATATATCATCTATGATGTAAATTGCTCTATGAGCTTTTCGATTTTATAGAAATCTCTCGTTATATTACACACACACACACACACACACACACACACACATATATATATATATATATATATATATATATATACACCATATCATATCGATGATGCTCAAGAACAAATCACGTGCACACATAATTTTTGACACGATTTTGTAGCCTTTGGATCAATAATATATTAATTGTTTAGATCAATACACGTGTCTCTTCTTTAATTTTTTGGATTTTGTAGTCTTAATCTTCTCAAAAAAGAAATATATATATACAGTCTTTCTACTGTCAGTTCATCCTAATATAAAATATATCATGACAAAGAATGTGGACCACAGATTATAGAGAAGTTTTGACAAGTGCATACACTTTTAGTCAAAGTATGTAAATCTAATGGTCCACATCTTTCGTCCTAATATATATTATATCATGACGAACTGACAATAGAAAAATTGTATATATATATATATATATATATATATACATTCCTTTTCTCCTCAGTGCGTACTGATATAATTTATATCAGTACGCTGTATGTGGACCACTGATTATAGAGAAGTTTTAACAAGTGCATACACTTTGAGTCAAAATATATAAATTTAATGGTCCACATCCAACGCACTGATAAAGTTATATCAGTGCGTACTGACTTGAAAATTTCTGTATATATATATATATATATATATATATTTGAGATATATATATACAGTCTTTCTAATGTCAGTTCGTCCTGACATAAAATTTATCAGGACATTGAATGTGACTCACTCATTTATGAAAGAGCTTTGACAAGTGCATACATACCAAGTCAAAGTATATAAAATGAGTGGCTCACACGCAAGAAACTGATAAATCTTTTGTCAGTTCGAACTGACAATAGAAAAATTGTATATATATATATATATATATATATATGAGATATGCTATGCATATATACATACACTAAATATAATTATTCTTTCAACAAAAGAAAAAATTGATTTCCAAAAAACATCTAAAATAAATTAATGTCATCCCCCTATTTACTAAAATGTCACTCACTTGATGGAATGGTCATTAGTGTCACACTTTTCGTCAAAAAATAGACATTTTGAAACGAAATCTCAATCTAATGACCATTTTGATAATGTGTCACTCAATTGATTCCTCAAGTCCATCTCTAAGTTAGAACAACGATGTTAACAAGACAAAGGGTATTGTTGGTTTGTGCGGTGGTGTGTTCATTGAAAATGAAGGCATTCAAAGGTGATGCGTGGTTTCTTATCAGGCATGAGGCAAGCCTACCCCCTCACCCAATATTAAACTATCATTTCTTATCATGCATGAGGCAAACCTACCCCCTCACCCAATATTAAATTATCATCACATACTTAAAATGACACATCTCTTCTTTCTATTTATTGAACTTATAACTTTTGTTTTTAAGTATTATACTATTATATAAATTTAGAGTTTTTTGAAAGGGGGAAGACTCGAACCCACAACTTCATGAGACTGATGTAAATAGTTTATCACCGGACCAACATCATCTCGCCTATTGAAATTATAACTAGACTGACCAACTTGCTTATATGATGGGCTTTCTATATTCATCACCTCTTGGCTAATGGTGTAAAAGGGGGCCGGCCCGACCCACATCGGCACGGCCCGTTTTCCTAAATGGGGGCCCGGCACGGCCCTTCCGTGCCGTACCGCGTGCCGTGCCGTGCCGGCCCGTGGGCCAAATGGGCCGGCCCATATTTTTTTTTTAAATTTTTTTATATATTATTATTTTTGTATAATAAAAAAAATGTTTATAATAAATTAATAATAGATTATAGATACATTTTTTATTTTATTTAATGAATTAATTCAAAAAATAAATAAAGATAAAACATGAAAGAAAAAAAAAGTAGATAAAAATATGAAATGAAGAATTCTTTATTTATTTCGGACTTTCAGTATTACATATTTACATGATTGCCTCATTAAAAACCTTACCAAGAAAACCCAGTGGGATAAAAACTTGGTAAGGGAAAAAGAGTGCAATCGTATTACAAGTAAATATACATGTACAACCTAGTTCTGAACCTGGTTACTGGCGGAACCCTCATCGACATATAAATTGGAGAAATTTTGAATAAATTGTTCATCTACCGTTTCATTTTGCATCCTCTTTCGAGCATGCTCCCAATCCCGAATGCATATTAATACCTCCACCATCTCTGGAGTCAAACAATTTCTTCTTGGTTCAATAATTCGTCCACTCGTGCTGAATGCCTGTTCTGAAGACACAGTGGACACATGGATAACCAGTATGTCACGTGCTAAGTGTGACAAGACCGGATACCTGTAGCTATAGGTCTTCCACCATAACAACAGATCAAAATTCTCCGTGTTTTCGTCGGCATCAAACTGTGCTTCAAGGAACCTATTCAGTTCGGCACCAGAAGATGCAGCAGATCGTGTAGTTGAAGAAGAAGAACTTGCTGATTTGTCTTTTTTCCGGCGTTTGAGAATGCTCCAACTTGTCGGCAACGGTTGTCTGTCCGGTTCTGGTGATGGTTCCGTGTGAATGCAGCCAAACCTGCGCTCATAAATACTAAAAACTTCGAACAACTTGTTTCGAATGTCAGTAATCTGTTCGGAATAATCTATTGACAATTTATTACCAGTAAACTCAAGCAAATATTCTAAACCAGCTAATTTAATTCTAGGATCTACTATAACACCTAAGGCATAAAGGAAAGGCATTTCAGACAAGTATTTTTTAAACTTGGTCTCCATGGCAACAACTGCATCGTCAAGCAAGTCATCTTCCCTATAAGTGTTTAACATGTCAGACATTTCCACAATCTGATGGATTGTCTGGGAAGATGTGGGGTAGTAGACCCCAGAAAGGGTTACAGTGGCATTGTAAAAAACCTGTAAAAATTCAACAAAAATCTTTGCCACATACCAATCGTCTGGTGTCAGTGATTGAACAGGTGGACAGCCACTATCGGCCAATTTCATGTTATAAAAACCTGAAATAGTTGTATCATATTCCAAACAATTTTTCAGCATTAAGTAAGTAGAGTTCCACCTTACCGGCATATCAGTTTGGAATCGTCGGGGTCGTAGACCGTTTAATGTACAGTGTCTGCCAAATTCTTGAAATCTTGGATTAGAGCAACCGATCCAAGAAATGGCATCTCTGATGCGTTCTATACGATTGCTTACTTTCTTCAAACCAGACTGTACAACTAAATTTATGATATGACATGCACAACGCTGGTGGAAGAAATAACCCCCAGCTTGCGGGATGTTTCTTTCAGTAAACAATGCAATAGACTTAGTATTTGCCGATGCATTATCTAATGTGATAGAGAGGATGCGATGAGTTATGTCATAAGTTTCTAAAACAGAAAGAATGACAGCAAAAATATTGTCTGCGGTATGTGCAAAATCCATAGGACGAAAACCAAGAATTTTTTTTTGTATCCTACATTCAGAGTCTAAATAGTGTCCTGTGACACATAAATAGTCATGTTTGGAACATACGTTCCAAATATCGGAAGTTAATGCAATTGAGACAGTTAGATGCTGTAATTCAGCCGTCAAATCATCTCGTTGGGTTTTAAACATTTTTATCAAATCGTTCCTAGTGGTGGTTCTAGAAACAATTTGCATTTGGGGGCAAAATGCAGATGTGATAAATTCTTGAAAAAAAACACAGTCACCGAAATTAATAGGTTGATCAGTTTGTGCAATGTACCCTGCCAAACATTCTCTAGCATGTGCGGCGTCGTAATGCCACGTCGTAACCGACCCGTCTGGGTGCCGTTGCAGTTGTGTCTGGGTTGTATTGGGTACATGTACGTGTTTGGGCATGCATTTTTGCATATGTCTTCTCAAATGACCGGTTCCACCCTTAGTAGTGGTATAGTTCTTAGGACAAAACTTACATTTGGCTCTGGGGCCGACCGTACCGTCTGGAAGTGTCATTTCTACTACGTCAAAACACTGCCATACGTCTAATGTTAACCTCTTAGATTTGGTACGTGATGTCGGTGTGGCGCCGGAACCAGAAGGTCCCGCTCCGGTTTCTGTCGGTCCGGAGAGATCAAAATCATCGTTCAGCATGTTTAGACCGTCTGGAAAATAAGGATGGGTGGGATCCATTTCCTAAAAAAAAAAAAAGTTTCGGTCATTAAAATTAACTCCTACACATAAAATGATTAATTTACTAAAACAATATATTAAAATTAACTCCTACACATAAAATGATTAATTTACTAAAACTATATATTAAAATTAACTCCTACACATAAAATGATTAATTTACTAAAACAATATATTAAAATTAACTCCTACACATAAAAATGATTTTTTTTTACTAAAACAATATATTAAAATTAACTCCTACACATAAAATGATTAATTTACTAAAACAATATATTAAAATTAACTCCTACACATAAAATGATTAATTTACTAAAACAATATATTCAAATTAACTCCTACACATAAAAATGATTTTTTTTTTTTTACTAAAACAATATATTAAAATTAACTCCTACACATAAAATGATTAATTTACTAAAACAATATATTAAAATTAACTCCTACACATAAAATGATTAATTTACTAAAACAATATATTAAAATTAACTCCTACACATAAAAATGATTTTTTTTACTAAAACAATATATTAAAATTAACTCCTACACATAAAATGATTAATTTACTAAAAATAAAAATAAAAATTAACCCCTACACATAAAAATGATAAATTTACTAAATAAATAAAATTAATAACTGATATAAACATAAATGATAAATTTACTAACTAAACAAACATATTAAATTTAAAATATAACACTTAAATAAAAATGTACCTTTGAAGTTTGAACTTTGGTGTCTTAGTGGAGAGATTAGAGAATAATAGTAAATTACTAATAAAATATTATAATAGTATATTAGTAGTGTAGAATAGTAGAGAGAGAGTAAGAATGAAATTAAGAATAATTGAAATTGTATAGAGAGTTTGAGAATGGAGAGATTGAGAGAATTAGAGAAAGTGAATGAAAAGTGGAATGTGTGGGAGTATTTATAGAAAAATTAGAAAAGTGGGTAAAAATATAAAACACAAGAGTTGAGGGGGCAAATTGTAATTTTTATTGTTTTTTTTAAAAAAAAATTACCGTTGGCTGACGTCAGCCAACGGTTATTTAAAAAAAAAACAATAAAAATATACTTAAATTTAAAAAAAAAATAAAAAAATAAAAAAATAAAATAAAAATTCCGCGGGCCCAACGGTCGGCACTCGTGCCGGCCCGGCGTGCCGACCGTTGGGCTTGGCACGCCGTGCTGGCGTGCCGTGCCGGGCCGGCAAGCCGTGCCTGGAACCCTGACCCGGCACGTGCCAAGAATGGGGGCCGTGCCAGGCACGGCCCGCCATCCTTGGCAGGCCGGCCGGACCGGGCCCTCCAGGCCCGGCCCATATTTACAGCACTACTCTTGGCTCTTGCTAACAAACTATTTTCTAAGTTGAATATGTGAGTTTTGATTTTTTTTTTGGGCAATTACTAATCTGGTTCTGGACTTTTTTTAAAATATTTCAAGTTGTTTGTAAATTTTATAAAAGTGACCAAATAGGCCCTCACATTTTTCTCAAGTGTCAGGTTAGTCCCTCTCTTTTTAGAAGTTGCCAAATTGGTCTCTCTAACGATTTAACAGTGTTAAATATAACAGTTGACTATAACAATTTTAGTTAAAGTACGTAAATACCATTTATTTGTCATATTAGAGTAAAGTTGTTTTGTCTTTTGTGCATTAAATTCACAATTATAATTACAACAAAATCCAAAAATATTATTAATGAAACACCATTTGTACCTTTTTTAATTAAAATTATCTAAAAAAATATAAAAATATTATAATAAAACAATGTCAATTATACCCTTATTTTATAAACAAAGTTACCATTCATTTCCAGTTTAGTTTTTTACCATTTTTATATAATTGTTTTTTTTATTAATATTATACAAGCATTGTTTTCAAAATTATTTAAAAATCAAAACCTACAAATAAAATAAGCAAAAATATACATATGTTAAAAAAAAAAACTGTACATGTCATTATTATATTGTTTAAGAGTAAAGTACAATTTTACCCATACACTGTTAAAGTTAAGTGACATAACTTAGTTAGAGGGACTAATTTAGCACTTGAGAAAAATGTAATGACCAATTTAATCACTTTTGTAAAAGTCACAAACAACTTGAAATTTAAAAAAAAAAAATCAAGGACCTAATTTGTAATTGCTCATTTTTTCCCCATAAATGAAGGTACAACTTTTACGCCATGTAACATTACGTGCACAAATTCATGTTTTAACTCTGCAAATTTTACGTAACTCAAACTATGATGAGATTGGTCCCTCCACTAGAACATAGCTACAAGATTATTATTTTTCTTTTAGAAATTTGACATTGATCGTGTTAAGGTTGAGATCTATCAAAATCAAATATTATATACACAATCAGGATATATATCTACTCGACTACTCCCAAAGTCCCAACACTAGAGAAAATTTTACCCAAACAAGTTCATAAATACATAAAAAGAGACTCGAATCCCTACGTACCACAACATAGAAGCAGAGATACACTCCACTCAGACATTTCGGGAGCATAGGCATTTGGGGAAGGTATCCCCATCCGTTTCCCTCATTTTCTCAGGTCCATAATCCCTCATTTGACCACATTCCCCATATTGACCTCACTTCACTTGAAATTTAAAAATAATCACATAAATAAAAATAAATAAAAAATCCTCCCTTTAATAATATAATGAATTTATTCATTCACAAAATAATCTCATCAATATAAAATAATCTAATCAAAAACAAATATTAATTCATCATTCAAACATTCACAAAATAAGTTAAAAATAATAACAAATGTAATTTATTAAAAAAAAAAGATGGGGTCGGGAAACAGGGATGGCCTTTTTTGAAGAACATTTTACCCCAAAATGGGGATGGCCCTGCCAGAATTTTTGACATCCATACAAATGAGCCTATTCTTTTCTTTCTACTACCTAATACAGCTTGTGCACACAAAAAGGTTTTTGGACATTTCAGATAAACAAATGAAACAAGTCTTTCAATTGAGTGTGGAACCTGAGATTGATAAACTTAATTAACTGATTACCACTATTTTTTTTAACCTTTCTGCAAATCATGGTCACTACACAGCACAAACAAGTTAAAAGGAAACAAAAATACCCATATGAATTATGCTACAAATGGTGCAAAAATTGATTTCCTTGACTTATCTATCAATGCAGAACATCACTGTGGTTCAAATGTTTTTAATTTTCTACTAAGACAGCAAGAATTTTAGAGACAAGGTTTTATTTTGTCAGCAAAGGTGTAAGCCATAACAACATTCATGTCCCCACTCAACAAGGAACTTATCAGACTACCTCTTCATGCCTTCAAACCATATAAAATGGTGTTGGTTACTTGCACTTTAAAAGTCAGATGTACCTCAACATCAAAGATGAAAACGTTTATTCACTAACGATGATGTTATGTAATTCAGAGAGATGCTTCCGCTAGTTGCTTTAGAAATGAGACTACTTCATCAGATGATTGAAGCAGAAATCGAGCATTTGTACGAGGCCGCCCAACAGAACAGGAGAAGTAGTTCTCTTTATTGAGATCAAGCACATTCCAGGACATCTTTTCCGGTGTTGGTCGACGTGCATTACCAAAGTTATGACTAGGCATTGTCCTTCTCTCAGCATTCGGTATAGATCGTTGCATCTTACCTTGAGATAACTTTGTCCCACTTCTACTTGCTGGAAGCTTCAATGATGGTCTTCTGTCCCCTGGTAACTTGGGTCCATCGGTTGGTTTGCTTCTTGAAATGCTTCCGGCATCAGAAGGGAGTTCAGGCTCGAAAAAGGTATACACATCTTCATCCTGAAGAGAAGAATAATCATTTGTCAAGTATAGGGGAAAAAATGGCAATTGTGCCTTCTCCTTTTTCAACTAACTGAAGTATCCATCAAATTCAGAACATTGTGCTTTCCTATGCTTATAAAGAATTTATCAAGAATAAATTAACGTAAAGTAATTACAACTCCACAGTTTAATGTAATTAAGAATCTAATTACCAATTCTACTGGCTGTTGAGATCCCACATGAACGGTCTATATTTCTGATTTGCAAGCAAATACAAAGAGTCCATTTATTGAGTTCAAGAGTTCAAGATTATAGCTCTGATGGAGAACTCCATAATGAGTAGTTTTCATATTACAGACCTAATGAGGAAGTTTTCTAAGATGCACTACATCATTCTTTAAATAAGCTTTACTGAACTCAATTAAAATTTCTCTTCCTGATCCACAATAATTTCTACTATATATGATAGGACACATAAAACTTTATTCAAAGATAGAAGAAAATAAGTACAAAAGTGAACCAGTAGTCCACCAAAACAACAAATTAAACAAAAAAAATACAAGGAATTCAATCAAAAACAAGCCTCCCAATCCAACATGATGAAATTAATAAGCTACTTGTGACCTTTATCTAATTGAATTATCTCTTATTCAATCTTATCTCTGGTTCAACATAATCTTCTAAATCCTTTACGATATAAAATAAAGTTAGACACTTTGTTCCTATGGTAGATATCTAATATGATCAATCACAACGGATCCATCATGGAACTTTCTATCCTCAGTTTCCTTTCCAGCTTAAAGTCACTATATTTGGCACAGGCTAGAATGATACAGATTAAAGTCCCTTCAAAGAGGATCAGAATAATATTTCTCTATTCTTGTAGGAGTTTAGGACTACATTGTTTTGAATTAACCTTACAAGACACTCCTACAAAAATAAAAAATATAATAAAATATAATAAAAAATCATAAGGAACTGTCTTTAGTTCATTTATATATTCCAACATCCCATCACTTCTGGGGGAAGAAAGAATAGTAGAAAGTGATGAACTAAGTATGAAAAATGTTATCAAGGACATTCAATTTACACTTAGGATAAGGATTTTTTAGCATGTACTAGAATGGCACCTGAATACGAAAACTTTTAGAATAATCCAAATAATTTAGCAAGAACATCTTTATCTTAAAAGTGGTTAGAAAAATACCTTCCCAAGGAAATGTCCAATACAGAGGACATAGTCAATTGGTGTTGTCATGGATTTACTATGAACTATTTCTCCCAAAATACGATCAATGGCTGCACCCTGAATTAGTATGAAACTTTCAAATAGGATAACGGGCATATATCCATAGACAAAAAATAATTAAATGATATCAAAAGTTTCTGGTATATAAAAATCTCAATACCTTTGTCACACCAACAGCTCGCACCTCAACTGATCGACTTCCTTGGACAACATCAACAGATGCATTAGAAATAGGGCCTGTCCACAAATGCTGCAACATATCTCTTGCCTGAATTCTTCCGAACTCAACATCTACAAAAATTAATAATTTGAGGAGGCAAAATGGAGAGAGAACAATCAAAAGGGTAGAAATACCTTAAACGGAAACAGCATCCAAAAAAATGAAATACCTGCATACTTGTAGTTCCATACAAGTGACGTTGCACGCTGTTCAAAATGTGATCGCGGTGTTCGTTCAGTGAAATACTCGAAAACATGCTGAAAAAATACCATTTCATCATGAGTTTCTAGTCCGGAAAACACAATTAAACAGAAACATAACTGTACTATAAACACCTTCACACTGTCAAGCCATTCCATATTTAAATGCTCTGGCATTGTTGTCATCCAATCCCCCTTGGTACGGCGCAAAAACATCCCATTTTCTGCTGCCAACCACATGTCATACTCCCCAAAGTTCTGTAAAATAACTCAGCTTAGAAGTGGATATAGGCAGACTAAAAAAGAAAAGAGGGATGAAAGATCTAGTACATCATCTAAAACATTTCTGTCACTCCCACTGAGGACAACAATTGTTGTCTTTGGATCATCGCAGAGAGCCGTCAGGGGTTCTTTTAAATCCGGGTGCAGTTTTAGTTCCATTTCCTTAATTTGATCACCTCTTCTCCCAGGAGTGTCCACTGGTTCAGTTAATGTTGCATTGAAACCCTACGTTTAAGAAAAAAGAAAAATTAGAAGAATGTGATTAAAATGCCAAATAATAAGCACCATCTAACAGCACAATAATGTCTTCCAAATACTGAATCATTAAGCTCACGCATCTTTGTTGTTTACTTATTAAACCGGAGAAACTGCATTAAAATTTTCTCATGACACTCATAATCCTCTCATGTACCATACTACAAAATTTTCCATGTCATATCTGTAAGAAATAAAGAGATAGAAAACAGTGAATCTATCTTATCTTTTTTATAAAAAAAAATTAATAAATAAATATGAAACTGAAAATTCTAATACAAATCAAGAGAAATACAAGAAAATAGTAAACCATAAGTTCACAAAAAAGAAACCAAGAACATAGATAAAGAAACCTAACAGAACTAGCACCTTAACTGTCCAACAAGTAAATGATCAAGTGTTCATTTACCTTATATAATTTAAAATTTTAGTCTATTACATTTTCTACTACTTTATCATACAGCGATCAGGTATTAATTAGCCATTATGCAATTTAGAATGCTAATCCCATTGTAATGTTTTGTATTCCTAGATCATAAGTAGAATTTCTAGTTAAAATGGTATTTAACAAACTAGTCATGCTATCATATGCAGCTAAATACCATGAATATCTAGTAGTTAAGGAGAATTGCTCATAAAAACCTTCAATATTTCTCAACTGTGTTAAATTCTGATAACTCAAAGGTTTCAAGACCAAAGAGTGCATACCAGTATGAGCAAACGATTAGTAGAATGCAAATAACGCTCAATTGCATTTGCGCTTTGAAGGTCAGGTGGAACTTGTCTTATCCTTAGTTGGGCCTCAACAACAGTATCGTTCAATTCACTGCATAATGGCAATAAGCTCTAACTTTACGAATGCTCACAAAATATCTGAACATTTTGAATAATTTGCACAACAATATAAATGCAAAATCTAAAACCAAAATTAAGTAAATACAGCAATAAGAAGACATTTTTTTTTTGGAAACAAATAAGAAGACATTTTACTCATGCTTTAGGAAAATTTATATTTATCTAAATGTATACCTTTCTACTGATCTGCCTACATGACTCAAACATTCATAGATTTTCCACAATAGAAATCAGCAAAAAGTGTAGCTTCTAGTTTATTTTTTCTCTTTGTTAAAACAAAAATAAGCCCTTTCTATCATAAAGAAAAAATTTCAGATACCTCAGGTAAATATATGTATCTAGCATGCATTCTAGGAATAATATTTTAGGAATTCAGTATGTTGCATAATGAATTAATTGTTGATGCAACTTCTTAAAAAATAAAAATTGGCACTAAACAAGGGTCAATGTTTTCAATGGCAAACATCTAAAAGTTCCAAAGGTCATTCCTAATTTTCAATTCTTAATATCTTCATTTCAAGCTTCAATAGGATGCACCTAAGATTTAAGCTGTGTAGAAGCTATTGAAAGGAGCCCCTCAAACCAACAGGTCCACAAACTGTGTGAATTAGGGTACCTATCTAATCAACTATGTAATTTAAATTAGATTCAGAAAAAATGTCGATGTAATCTCTCTAAAGTTGAAAAAAAATAGCACAACAAGAAACTCCTTGGCCCAGAACAATATGGAATCATTTGCGAAATCACTAATAGATATCTAAAATACTTAGGGTTTCTTAAAATGTCATAATGCTACTGAATTATGACCACCCAACAGTATAATCGTTTATCAAATTTCATTTAAATTCTATCACCAAAATTAGCAAGATTGCCTATTTCACATGGCAATTCCAAAATCATCATGATGCTGTTAAATACCAATATATTCATCAGAAATGTTATTTTCTCTCTGATCATTTGGATGCCACCAGTCACATCAACAAGGGAAGGTATGTTTATGAAGTTCACAATTTAAGAACATCAAATATTGCAACTCTGCTTCTTTTAATTTAAAAAAAGAAAAAATAAAAAATTGCTACTCTTATATTTAGATGTATGTACCTTGGGGATGGGGACTCTAATCTCTTAGAAACAGTATCTGCACTCTCACTACCCTAAATCTCCGATTAATTTTAGCTTGCCGACATAAACTAGTATACTGGTATATGAAACATATGATAGAATTCAGTCAAAAGACTAGATCAATAACTGATCTTCAAACTCCTCAAATTAATGAAAATAATTGACCTTAAATTCCCTGGAAAATCAAGTTCACAAATAAAGCATGCACTTAGAGATGATCTGTGTAGCATTGATAAACATCCATTGAACATTTACCAAGTCACCTGTGCAGTTGTGCAAGGTACAGGCCATAGATACCACCATATCATAAATTGAAAATATAGGGTATTTCTTCATGAGTTCATTCAATTCTTCCCATTTTGATTTTAAAGAGCCCTTCTGCCTATTTTGAAGATTTTATTTCCTTACTGTGTCGATAATCGACATATTACTAGAGTGGGGGAATTTTAAGACTTTTAATAACTAAGATGAACAAGGAAACTCATTGTTTGCTACCGAAGTGAAAATCGTAAACCTAAAGCTGAGTAAAAAAGCATCATGATGAAACAAGAACTAATGAAATACCAGGCATATGCTGCCTTCATTGCTTAGGATTGCCATGTCAAAACAGGAGACTGCCACAAACTAACTTCAGCAATTGAGCAACACTATGAACCTTAAAACAATTTATGGTTTCAATACAAAACTTGGGTTGGGACAGGACTTAATTTCTATGGACTAAACAAAGATCATTGATCCCTGAAATTTCATTGGAATATCAGTTCATGAGCAGAGTATAACTAGTTCACCTTCTAGCAGAGCTTCACTACCAAATCCAATATTTGACAGGCATGGATCTAGATTTCAGAAAGCTTTTCACAAAAAGAACTGAAACTGGTGCTTGTCTATTAGTGTATATTCTGTTAGTCCAATGTACTCTGTAAATCAAATAAAAGTAGTTCATGGAATTTGTTTGCTTAAAAATTTTATGGTTGTTACATAAAAGATATATAACCTAAAAAGACGGTTTCTTATATTTGTATCATTCAAAAAAGTGTGATGCAAGCATCAAGAAACTCATCGCCAAAGACCAAAAAGAGCAAGCATCTTCAGTTTCACATCATGAAGCATATCGTGACACTATTTCATATATACCTTACAAAAGTTTCAGCCCATTCTTGAGCAGTATGGGTTGTCACATGTGCAAAATTATGACGATGTCGCTTCTCTCTTTCTTCAGGAGACATATTTAGAGCCCGACCAATTGAAGCAGCCACTTCCGTGATGTTCCAAGGGTTCACCAGTATTGCTCCAGCACCCAGAGATTGTGCAGCACCGGCAAACTAAAAAGTGTATCAAGATTTAAGAGTAACAAAACAATGAATGAGAATTTTTCCAATACCTATGGAATACAGCAGTGTTTTTATGAAGCTAAACTAATATTATATAAATAAACCCCACGACTTAAATTAACTTTAGCATGAGATTTGTAAGGCTAGAAGAAAATCCACCCATAATATATGAGAAACAAAATTCATCAACAGACTACAAAAAATCTGTTAACATTCTCCTTCTAAATCTGACATCTAAGCCAAAGAAACTATGCAGAAATTGAAGAAATGCTTATATGCATGGATTGGTGTCCTTCTATTTCAGTGATAGCGTTCTTTCGTATTTCTTTTTTATTTATATTTTTTTCCGAATAAAAAAAAATCTACATTGAGCAACTAAAATCAAGAACAAAACTTGGAAGGAGTAATTACTTCACTGAGAATGAGAACCCCTTTCTTTGAGTCTTGGCATGCCACAAATTCATAGCTGACAAGATTCATTCCATCCCTTAAAGATGTGACAAGTGCTACATCTGAGAAAAGATAGAAAAGTAAAGAAAAGATATTTCATGAGTTGTATAAATTTGGAGAAATTTATTCAACCAAAAGCAGTTAAAGAAACAATAAAATTGCACTAGTGATAGAACAAACTTTATGACACTACATGCAGGTGACCATTGTAATAAGGATGTTGACCTCTAAAAGTTAACGATCCACTTGGCATCATCATCAAAAATTGTTTTGCATTTTATAATTCCTAAAAGGCAGATAAAAAAACACAATTGGTATACGGTATAAAACAGGGTTTCTTCAAAACCGTGTTAAACTAAAAACCATATTAAAGATGTTTCATACCTTTTTGGAAAAACAGGATTTGAATAATAGAGACCTCTTCTTCTACTTCTCCAAAAATATTACCGAAAATCGTTTTCATTATGACAATACATGCAGGTGACAAATGCATTCTCATGTCTTGAAAATACGAAATTTAAGTTCTTGTTTTGTTCTGCATAATAGTCTCTCAAAAATATAAATAAATAAAGTTGCAAAACATTACTGAATAAATCCTAAGTTTTCTCTCAGAATCAATGGAAGTTTAAAATTTTAAGTTCTTACGTCTCGAATGACCTAGAATGATTTAGTAGTTCGAAAATATCTGAAAAGCTTCAAGACTTGGTTAAGTAATTCCTATATCCATAATGTTTAAAGTTTGACCAAAAAAAAAATTTGTAGGGGAAGAGTGAGGACACAATTGTCAGTGGTTCTAAAAATATGATCAGGAGATCACCTTTGTTTTGGTATGAATCTAATGAAGAAAAAAGTATTATCGCCATAGTTCTAAAATCTATAATAACAACAAGAGATATGCCACCAGTTTGATACAAAGTCAAACATGACCCTCTGATTTACACCCTCAACGTGTCAGCAACAGACAAACCGATACAAAATAGAAAGAAAGAAAATAGAAAGAAAATAGAAAGAAAAAAAAAAAAAAAAAAAAAGGCATATGGAGGGGAAAAAAATATTCAGGATCATAGTCTTGAGAATCCATGTAGATGATTGTGCTTCAAGACCACTAAAAATGGACATACAATATGGTTGACAAGCAAAGGTCTACGAGCAGTACATGTCAACTATTGTCAGTATGTTATCATTTTTAACTTTCTACTGGATGACACGGTAGCAAATCTTGGCTTGCATCAAAACACAGAAAGCTGGTTTTAAGAATACCATAATAAATAATACAAAAATACTTATCATACACCATTATTCAAAAGAGTAAAAAATTAAGGCCTAGAGGGACTCAATTTATGTAAGAAAAAAGTATAGAACTGAAAAGTAGAGCACAGGAATTAGTACCAGTAACAGCATATAATGCACACAGCGCTTGGAAGTCAAGAGAACGATCCTGCAGAAGGAAGGAATTCCATTAAAAACTTTTAGAATTGCTTATGATTATTAACATGTAAGATCAATCATGATCAACCAAAGGTAACAGTTTAAGTACATGCTATGCATAAAGATAAAAGATTTAGCTGATGCCAGATGTAAGTCACAATTTACCAAACAATTAATGTTAAACAGAATTTAAATAATCAAAATGATTTTATAAACATTAATTTACACATTTTCCATGAAAATAATCCATTAATTTACACATTATAAAGACAGATAGTAGCAGTGATCTCCCTCTTTGACGAAGATACTTGGAAAATGATTCTAAAAGTCAGCTTACTAAATTGATATGCTAAGTAGTAAACAAATGATAACCACAACTGACAAGACAGAAAAAAGGTAGAAGTTTCTTTGAAAAATGAAACTGGCACAGAAAAATAAAATCCTATGGTAATCTATCAATGAAAACTATCAATTAATAAATGTACAAATTAAGTTCATTCTACAAGTTTCCCAACAAAGATAATCCATCCAGACTTAATGGTCTATACAGATATTAAAGTGAAAATCTCTGTTCTCTTAATTATATAATTGAAGAATGATTATAGAACCCAGCATTGCAAATGGTAATGCACATAGTAAAGCAATAATATTCACAAGAGCTCATGCATGGTAGAGGGTTCTAGGGATAATGAAAGCCAGCATAGAGAAGGGTCCTGTGAAAGTCAGTTAACATATGTATAACTGCAAGGTTCTTTTGGTCATTTTCTGGTGTGGAAAAGACTGGAAAACTATGATTCAAACTGATAACATCTGTGAGCTACGATAAAATTTCCAGACTTTAGTAACTCCACCATACTTGAACAGCATATTTTTAAGACCATATAATCTCAGTTAATCTTTTTTTTTTTCCTTACTGATACCTAGAATATCTAAACTTTCTTTATTCATCTGGTTCAATACTGAGGACTACCGGCAAACCCTACAATATTAGTAGTCAAGAAACTTGAGAGATATTATATCTCCTAGATAGTTGGTTGCAATGGCCTTAAACCACTCAGCCCACCCCTAGAGGTTATCTCTGTTAATTCACTGATAATCTTCTTCTTGCTATCATTGTTATCGCTACAAAGCCAAATGACCTCCCTGTGGCTCTTCCATCCCTTCAACATTATGATTTAAGTTTTATTCCCCTTTCTCTTCAATAGCATAAATGTTTAATGTGTGCTAATCACCAACATATAAGCTCAAAGCTAAATAATAAAAAAGAAAATACATACTATCAAGAAACGTTGGTCTTCTTTCAATGCATTTTAAATTTAAATCTGGTATTATAGACCTTTTAACCAAGGCATTTTGAAGCCTGTCCAAATCATGTAGACACTCCTATCACTCCCCTGTCACCTATCATGGGGACAACCCTGATGCTCTTCTACCATTTTTAATAAATATTCATTATGTCTCCCACATTTTACTGAAGGTTAAGGATAATATGAAAATTGACTTCAATGAAAGTATCGAAAGTTCCTTTCAATCTATTGACTTCAACGAAAGTATCGAAAGTTCCTTTCAATTCAGTATATTGATTGAGCCGGAAAAATGAAAATGCAAGAAGTGTCTCATGATTAGTCAAGTAAGGAAGTCAGACATACCAGATGATGTATTGGAACAGTAGTCAGGGTTCCAAATCGGCCATTAATGCGTCCAACAATTTCATGAACCTGGCTGGTAAGTTTTTGATCTGTGAATATACAGATTGTATTAAACATTAAAGCATAGGTCAAACTAATGGCATAATGGCTAAGGAGTCAAGTTTGTACTAGCATAGAAAGAGACTGCACTTGGACATTTAAATGTCATCGAAGAATAATGTCATTCTAAGAAATGAAATAGGAACTGTGTTGACAAAGAATCTATTATCATATGGCAAAATGAGACAGCATATAACAGCACTCGTATATGGCCAAGAAACAGTCAGTTTAACCCAAACGCACAAAAAGAAAAAAAAAACTAACCAAATAGTGATAAATGTAACAATCTGTATAAAGGAGCAATTAAGTTGCTTTAAATGAATTGTGAAGACGTTAGCGCCAATGAGCAAGACAATTTTGCATTTGAGAGGAGTCAACATTCATCAACAAATGACCACCTAGAACTAATTTCTACGGTTTTTTATTTCAAGAAATTGAAACATTTATCCTTCAACTGAGCTTGCTGCCATTAAAGAATCCGCTTTGACAAGTAAACTTCACTGTACCTTTTCTATATAAATTCAGTGCATCTGGTAAGGTTTATGGACAAAATTTCAACAAAAAAAAAAATGGGAATTGCATACAGCAAAGAATTAAGTAATCAGAAATGCAATCCAGAAGCTCCTGGAAATCCAATTTCCAAATTTCTCTTTCATGCAGTAGTTTCTACTAGCAAGAAGATGAAGGTGTGAAGCATTCCCTTTATCATAAAATACTAATGAGCCAAAATGATTTTTACAAGACATACAGAAGTATTCTTGTTACTCACCCATTTCACTCACTCTCCTTTCTTGTAGTGTTCTCATTACTTTTAAGGTTGCCAAGGTGCAAATGGTCATGATTGTTCTCTTTGGCAGCACACAAGCACATACAAACTCATAAGGGAAACAACTTATATTAATGTGTGTCTTGAGCAATTACTAATGTTGTTTAGATGAAGACAAATTTATCATTGATCCTAAAAAATCTCATCTTCATCAAAACTGCCAATGTTAGGGAGTTGCTTGTAACGAATGCCCTTAAAAGACACATTAAGAGAAACTTAAATAAGAAAAAAATTTAAGTAACTTGGTGTTAGAGACTTAGAGTACTTGATTACTATTGTTGGGTCATTTCCTTATCAACTTAAGCTTTTAGTTTTAAGTCTAATGGTTACTAACATGATATCAGAGTTTGGTTGACCCAGGAGTCTTGGGTTCGATTCCCCACACATGATTGAATTTGTATTTATTTCTGAATTTTCTTAGAGTTTGAATATGTGTTCGGGCTCAGGCCACATGACAGGCTCATTGATCTTGCACATGAGTGAGTGTGTTAGATTGCTTAAATACTATTGTTAGACTCTTTCCTATCAACTTAAGCCTTTAAGTCTGATGGTTACTAACACTTGAATCATTCAATCTAAAAAGAGTGGAATAATCTCCAAAGCTATTTAGATATAACAATAAAATTAGCATAACCATATATGGAATAAGATGCAGCAAATTAGAGAAGAATTATATACATTCAGGAACATCTGTTCTTGTTGGCACCGCAATTTGCAGCAAAACAACTTTATCACGCCAGTCAGGGTTTTCCTCAAGAAATTTCTCGAAAGCCAGTATCTTTTGTGGAATTCCTTTAATCATATCAAGGCGATCAACACCTAACATTACCTGTAGAGTCAGATCAATCACAGTAACTCAGTAAGCACTTTAGAGTCTAGTCAACAAAAGTTACAATGATCATATTAGGTTTCAATAGAGCAATATGTGAGAGAAACAGAGAGAGCACAATCATCCTTTCCATGATAATAAAACTCAAGCACATAAGTGCTATGGTATAAAACAACCACAAACATCACTTACTAAAGAGGCATAACTTTTTTCCTCAACTCCTTTTAAACAAACTATAATAGTGAATAACACTTACATGTGATGAGGATAACATTTCATTTCTATACCAAATGATACCATCATACTACACTTCTTGGATCTAGAATGAAACCACCAAAAATGACAAGTGCCATGCTAAGTGATATGACACCCTAGTGCCCTAGTGCAAATCTGTTCTAGAGAACTGGTGTATCACACTGAATAGCCACCAACTAAAATTAACATTAATAGCAAAAATGAGAAGGAGATGAATCATTAGGCCCCTATAAAATCCACTCTTGTGCTAACAATATGAATACTCTCAACGTACATGATAGATCTTGAAGAACTGTTACGTTTCATCTCAAACGTTTTATGCTGATTGATTGCTCAAGCCAACATCTAAAAGTCATGAGACAGCACTGGGTTAGGTTGGCGGAACAGACAGATGGCAGAAAACTAATATATGAAGAACCTAGTAAAGGCTAGCATCATAAAGCAAATTAACTTCAAATATCATATATATGTGTGCAAAAGCAGAGTCAGCAAATTTTTTTCCTATACCTAGGCAGAACAACAAGTTTTATTCTGTGAAAGATTGAACCAACAGAGGACTACAGATCATAGTGATAAACATGAGTCATGAACTTCTTACCATGTCAAATATACATATTAGGTTTTTAAAAACAAGAAAGCAAAGCAAATTAAGAGCTTTAACACCTTAGATAATCCCAAGGAAACAACTACAACAAGTGGAAACTAGTAAAAAATAAAGTAGTTTTCCTAGCAACATTATATATATAAAAATAAAATAAAAAGGAAACTAGCAACCAAACCATCAAGTGAAATTAAGCCAATATTTTTACAATTTCAGAAGTAACCAAAATACCAAATGTTGGCCATATACTTCAAAAACTAGTAATTTACTATAATGAGATGTCAGCTTAAGCAACTTTTAGAACAACTAAAATACCAAGCAAGTAACAACGCCGTATAATACACACAAGATATACCTTTCTACCAGCAAATGTGTCTTTTAATTCCCTGATATGATTCTGGACTTCAGTAACTTCAAGAGCCCGTATGAACCGATCAGAGTCTATCCCAATAGGAAACTGAAATTTCAAGCAGAGAAGACCACAATATATATGTGAAAATCAAAACTTGCTGCTGAGGAATGTGTCCGACGACTCAAATGCCTGAGCAAAAGCTAAAGTACCAAGCTTCAAAGAATTAAATGAATGCAGAATTGATCAAATAAGCAATTCAATTCAAATATACCGCAGCAACTCTAGTCAGTCTCCCTTGGTTCTCAACACCATCAGGAGTCCCCTCATATCCAAGAATACGAGTACAAGCACTAACAAAGTGCCTTGCATAGTCATAGGTGTGAAAACTGAAACACAAAATTAACTATTTTCACATGTTTGACTTGTGATGATATATCTCAGTCAAATCATTACAATTACAATAATAAGGAACAGAATCATAGAG
The DNA here is from genome assembly GCA_033220585.1 of Dipteronia sinensis. Taxonomy (NCBI): domain Eukaryota; kingdom Viridiplantae; phylum Streptophyta; class Magnoliopsida; order Sapindales; family Sapindaceae; genus Dipteronia; species Dipteronia sinensis. The sequence goes on from CM065642.1 coordinate 29,794,709, forward strand.
ATAATTTGATGAAGATTATAACTTACACAGTATCAAATCAATAAATACTGAAACTGTAATTCCAACTTAGGTTCAATCTAATTTTCTTTCCTATTTTCTTTTTTCCTTCTTTATTTTTAAATGACAAGGGTCTGGAAGAAGATGACAGTCTTAAACCAACATGATCCTCTCATTGAAGTTGCACAATAGAAAAGGTTGAGGAAAAGTTTAAATCAATAAATAATTATTATAATAAGATCTTTCGGCAACTCCAAGTTGTTAACACTAGACCTTAATTGGATAGAACAAGAGGAACAATATTGTGTTGATGAGAAACATCATTCGATTAAAAAAAAAAAGAAGAGAAAATATACAAGAGAAAGGTAAATCAGGGATCCATCATTCCAAGCAGAGGGGCTAAAGATAAACATTGTGCCCCAACAAAAACAAGTTGTCATAAGATTATGAATCATGAAAAATAATAAAGAACTAATATAATATAGGGAACAACTATAACATAACTACTCCCATATACGCTTATATCGTCAACCTCGAAGAATTGAGAGTTTTACTGGATGTTAATAACCTTACCAAGAGAAATATCCATGGAAATTCAAATTTTGTACACAAGAAAAGCCATTAGTAGGAAGAAATTGGAGCAAAACACTCTACGTAGGATGCAGAATAAAGCGAAAACTTACCCAACCAAATCAGCAGCTAAAACTGCACGCAACAGATCCGATCGGGAAGGCAGTGTCCTATGGATTTCAGAAGAAGGGAAGGGTGTGTGGAGAAACCAACCAACTTTCATTTCACTGTTGTATTCTTTTAGGCATTTTGGAAGAAACATGAGATGGTAGTCATGGCACCATACAACATCACCCTCCTTATAGTGTTGGTTTACCACATCAGCAAACATTTGATTTGCCTTTATGTATGCGGCAAATTGAGACTGAAAACTTCTGGTGGTGGCAAGGCGATCTTCTTGTGGAAGTCCAAGATAATGAAAAAGGGGCCACAAAATGTTGTTGCAATATCCATTATAATACTGATGAACAATATCTTCATCAAGGAATACAGGAATACACCTCTGCAGCATATATCAGAAGCATAGGGTGGTCAAAGACTCAAAGCAGTTTCCACATTTTTCTTTATGTCAAAACAATGGATGTTATATATCATATAAGAAAGTTAACAAAATAACAAATGTTGCACTATGCATGGCATATGAACAGATTCAATTCTAAATTGGACATTGAGATTGAACTTTATACCTTTTCAGCCAAAGCTTTAGTAAGTGCTTCCTGCCCTCTTACATCTGGCACATTTACACCAGCCCACCCAATCCATCTTGCTTCAAACTCCTTCACACCTTCAAAAGATTCAATCATAATGCTTATAATTTCTCATTTCTGGAGAAATACCAAATATAAGAATGTAAAAATTTATCAATTAGAACATAAAAAGATAAACTAAGAAGGCAAGTACGATAACCTGCTTAAGGCAGATGAAGAATTTGAATGGACAGTCATACATTTGAAAGTACAGATACTACTACTTACCCAAAAGAGCACTGACCAGACCCCCAGCACTTATTTCAAGCGACCATGATTCTTCTCCTCTCCTTACTGCAGAGACCGGTAGTCTATTGGCCACGACCAACAGACGTTGCCTGCTGAAAGGCCTCCCATCTAGTCTTTCACATGCCTCATTTTGTGCCTTTGTGACCCCTTCAAAGTCATTATCGACGGTGGAAGGGTCAACATCCCTAGAGCGTTGGTCATACTCGGATAATTCAGGCACTCCATTAGTATCATTCACCTCATTCGGATGCTGACCCCTGCTGATTTTCCTTAGTTCTCTTTCTCTCTTATCTCTTAAAAGCCGATCAATACGATTTGTCGGAATATGGGATGAATTAGAATTAGCGTTGTAGTTATTTCCAGGCATAAGATCACTCTAGAACAAATTAACCTCCAACACCGATATAATAAGCTCTCAAAACAATTGTGTGCCCTACATTTGTTAAAAGCAAATTAAGTTTCCAATAATTAAAATGGCCTTCCACAGATTGATTTTAAACATATAGTAACTAACATTCTACTCCAGTGCAAACTAATAAGCATCTGAAAAAGATACAAACAAAATAACAGGAGGCAATCAAAAAAAGAATTTTAGAACCCCACATTCAGAAACTCATATATTATTCATTAAGTTAAAATTCCTAATACATTATTCATATAATAATCCAAGTCATATATATAATAAGTTGAACAACAATAGCATATCATCAGTAACAACCCACCTGGAACCTTGAAGGAAAACCAAGATTCAATACCAGAGCCTGGAAGGAAAATCAAGATTATTGTATAAAGAAATAGCAGGAGACACTTGTAGTTAATCAAGAAATGACACCAGAACCTTGAAGGAAAACTAAAGATTGTATATAGAAAATTGTTATCACGATGATAGACAAAAAAGAGAGGAGGGAGCAACGAGACCCTCGTGTAAGCTTCAGAGGATACATAAAGCCTTACAGCCATGCAAATAAACCAAAAATAAAACATTTTATTTCAAAACAAAAACTAGTCTTAATCCCTTCGGACTTCGGACTTCAAATCAAATCAAACCACCTCCAATCATATCATCTTTCGTCTCCGCGCAGTATCGCCAAAGCCACACCAACTAATTACTCTCCATCTGCTTTTCTCTGTTAATTTCATTAATCAACTCTTTTCCGGTGATTTTTTTGTTAGAAAGGGCTAACAATTTGTCTAGCTCGACCAGTAGATGGACAAGCGAGTTCAGATAAATGACTCTTAACACAGCTGTTCGAATCACCTCCTGCTTTTCTCTGTTAATTTCATTAATCAATTCATTTCTAGACTTTTCTTTTTTTAAACAGGGCTAACAAGAGTTATTCTTTCCTGAACTACCTAAATCAAGTATTCTATGAGTGTGACCCACTGGTCTCTCACAAACGATGAAATAAAAAAAAATTATAACCTAGGTGAGATTGTGAGAACAACACCTTATCAACAACAAACTAAACTATAAGTTGTTAATGTATGTCATCTTTGTAAATCAATGGACCATCTTAAAATATGTACGTTGACAAACAACTTTAATTATTGAATATATCAATAATTGAATTCTTTTTTAATCAATTTTCAATACATAAATAATCTTTATAAATAAGAAATATAGTTTAAATTTTTTAGGTTTGGTTTTCAATAAAACTCAAAAATAAAATAAAATTGAATAGGGAATGTATTCGATGATTATTCATTATTCTAAAGAAAAAAAGGGGGATACGGAATTGATATGTGTAGAAAATTCTTTCTATATATCTAACACCCAGTGTTGTTGTTGAGTTGCCACGTTTGAAAAGCAAGAGAAACTTATTTAGGAGCAAAAATTTATATTAGGTGGGAAAGTCTGTAGGAGCCACTCTTCAGTCAATTATATATTATTTTGGATAAATTCCTTTTAGACATGTTTACTAAAAAGAAATAAAAATCAATAAGAAAAATCAAATTTTATTGGAAATAAAATTGAAAAATTAAAAATTTAAATTCTCTTTCCGATAAGATGAATCATGGGATTGAAAGTTGGAGTCTATCCCCATTCATAAATCTTGAATTAAATAAGCAGAGAGAATTCAGGACAAAGGAAGGAAGTAATATTGATTAATGTTATGTCGCAGTACTACAGTGTCCACGTGAGTAGAGTGGTAGCTACACTTTGTTTTGAGCTGTCACTTTTAATAGAATCACAAGTGAAGTTTAGTCATTAGTGGCAACACTCGTCACTCTTCACCACATATACATACGGAAAACAGGTACTTCCAATTTATCTCTGTCCTTTGGCTACTCCCTATTTTAAATTTTTAATATCAATGATATTACATTTTTAATTAACTTTTTATCTCATTTATTAAAATTAAAACTTTTTCACTTATCATGTCATTTTTAATTTATATTAATATAATAACAATTTCGTTTTAAGCTGGAAACGTTGAAAAAAAAAAGGTTTTAAATTATAGCATTAATGTTTTAATGTCACTTTTCTTAGACCACCCTCTATTATTTTCACTTTACTAATAACATATATCACATACAACTTTGGTTGGTCCAATAATAAAATTCATCACAACTGTACTATAAGAATACGGGTTCTAGTCCTCCCCTATTAAAAAAATATATAATATTTATAAAAAAAAAAACATACAACTTTCTAAGATATGCAAAAGTAATAAGAATAGATATGTTTTTAAAAAGCATGTAAAGCAACAATTGAAAGTAAGCTTTGTCGTAGAAACAGACAGCCTCCTCCAAAGGTGGAGGAGGTCGCCGCCATTACGGGGTGGGCTCCAATAAATTTTTTTAAATTTTTAATTTTATAAGTTATATTATTTTTATTTACTTAAATAATTTTATGTTGCAGAATTCAATGGAAGGTAAAATGATATTACCTGGGTTTTTTTTTTGAAAAAAAAAATTACAAATATAAATCAAGAGTTCAAGACTATATTTAAACCTAAAAACTCTTATATAATGATAATAGACTTTATCAACTCTTATGTAATTTTTTCATATAAGGTTAATCAATATAAGTAATCATCCTAAAATTTTCAACATAATCATAAATCTTTTCTAAAAAAATTGAAAGCTTTTGTCATTCATTTATAAAATTTATCAGAAACCTCCACAACAAAAAGGTCTAAACTCTGTTAAAAAAAAGTCTATACTAAATGATTTATGATTCTATGAGATTTCATATGATCATCGCAGTAGATATTTCCTAAATTCTTAAATTATCAAAAAATGTCCACATCCACCCTTTTGTAATCACTAACAATCTCTCATTTCACACTCTATATTACATTTTAAAATAAATAAATAAATAATAACCACCTTGTTTGTTTTATATCTATCATTTTGAGAGCTTCGTCCAAACTTATGAAATAATCACTATATTTTGTGAATGCTCTAGCCAAAACTTTGAAAATCACAAATCAACCATAATGTAATGCATCTTATAACATGCATTTTCGTTTACCATTCAACCAGAGCTGAGTGAAACAAATTTTCATTATGAATAGTGAGTGCATCACAAGATCAGTCATATCAATGAAATGTTGGCAATGGGGTCATTACTTATGTTTATCCACAATATCAATATGGGACCTAATTATAAGTGGTGAGCTGAGTGAGCCATTTGGCGGTAACTAACTACCCACTAAATCATCAATATTTGCAAGAAATTTGCCTGTGGGGGTGGAAACTAATTTCAAATTAAAGAATGATTTCAAAAGTCAACACCAAATAGACAGACCAATTGCTTGTGAAATATGTAGTACCCTCAATGGGAACAGATAACATTGACACCAATTATATTGTTTTAGAAAGCACTGGCATCTACCTTAAAGCCAGTGAATGGGAAATGACTTCCTACCATCTCTAAATTCAAATTTTGTGAAATGCGGACTAAGATGTCCTACTAAACCTATAAGATACCTCTATTAAGTTTTATTTTTTTTCTTTCATTTTTCTTTGTATTTTATATCACATAAAGATCACAGTAAAATAACTATATTCTATTAAGTATATATACATACCACACTTTCAAGAAAACTACACTTTTGTTGACTTGTTCAATTGGGATAGGAAAAGCTTTTGGTCTACAGCAATATTGACAATGAACAGAAGAAATATATTCCTGAAGAAAAAAAATTTGTAAGGATTAATATTATTTAGCACCAGTTTAAAACCCATCTCAAATAACATTGTCTATGATTTATAATTGTTATATTATTCGTTATTCCATCTCATGTTCTGTATAATAATTACAAATCAGTTATTATATCATTTAAGATGAATATTTAAATAAAAAATTATAAATTAGTTATCATATCAATCAAGATGGATATTTGAATAGGGACGAAATGACCCATAACCAAACATAACAAATGTGATTAATCGAAGGAATAATAAGGCCAAAAAAGAGAAAATAGAGGCAGATATTGACACGAAAAACCCGTATGAAGTCTTGCTGTTTTCCTGCTAAAGGAAGGCAAGTGGAATAAGTATTATTGGTCTAGTACTCTAGTAGTCAGAAAGAGATATTTGGTTGTAGAGTACGAGAGCCCGTGAGGCCGTGAAAGTTTGCAATAAAGCCATATATATTTGTCATGCATGCACAAGGGGTAAGGGGTTGGTACCCACAAATTTAATTAAGGGGTCCACTTTCGAAAGATATTCTCACTCTCGGTTCTAAATCACCTGCTAAGATGATCTTAACCACCCAATCTAGCAACATCTACTACGTAGAAATCTTGGAGTGTGGACCAAAAACTTTTTAAGATTTAAAATACTACGATAAACTAATTGAATACAGTATGTGTTTGAAAGTGACGCCTCTGGCAAAAATATCTCATTTTTAATTCAAAACGAGTGATAAGGGGTAGCTTAGCTAGAGACTGCAAAACAAGGCCACGACAATATAAGTAAATATTCTTCAATTACAATTTACAAATCAAATTAAATCAGCTTAACAAGCCAATGTTGAATCACTAATTAAGAACATTGAGATGCCAAAGCATGACTTGCTCAAAGAATTTCGAAGTTTACTAAGAAATAAGAATACCAATGGGTACTAGAAAATAGAAATACATCTAATTACAGACCAAACAACAGAACATACTAGAGGTAGAATTGTCATGAAACTAACAGTAGATTATCATGATACAAGTTTTGTATCACATAACCCTGTTGTTTGCATCCTCTTCTTTTTGAACTGCATACAAATTTACTAATTTGACGACTCCTTTTTTTAAAAGAAGGAAATATATTCTAAAGATCTCTAACCAAGAGAATCAATTTCCATGCTGACACCTTTTACAGATTCTGTGGCCTACCAATAAGAAAGATGCACTAGGACTTTTTAATTAAGTTTTTCTAATAGGCATTTAATTTATCAATATTAATAGCTTTTTCTTTTTTCTATTAAGTGGAAGAGAATCTCTTTAAAATCTAGTTTAATAAAAGGTAAATCACATCACCACTTTAAGAGAACAAGTGAGAAAATGAAGTCTATAATAACATTGTTTCAAAAGCATTTTCCAGGAAACTCACTAAGTGGAACTTTATTACGAATATAAAATTATTGCTATTCATGCATACTTTGGCTGCTTAATTTCAATTTCGATCGTAACAAACAACAGTAAATAACAATCCTAATTAATCAATTTTCAACTAAATTATATGTACTATCCTTATAGTTTAAGCTCAGACTTATCGAGAAGAAAGTACTAATAGCAATTCAAACCAAAGTCTTCAACTGTTTGTATAGACTCTTTAGATTTTGCTTCGAGCCTCTACCGAAAATTTTAACATTAATCTTCACGAGTCAAAACGAAGAAGTAAACAAAAGAGGAAGAAACTGAAAATTATGTCATTCTCCGACGATCTGAGATCACAGAAAAATCTCGATTTTGACATTTTAAAACAACAAATTAGAAGAGATTCAGAATTTTGTTTTGCTTCTTCAGTGTTTTTTTTTTCCGGCAATCAAATAGAGGACATTAACGAAAACATCTATTGAAGAAAACATAATATCACTAAACCAAACCACAAAGTTATTATCTCTATCGTTTGAAATCAAATCACAAATCCAAATCAAAAACCGTAAACAATCGAAGTAGTATATTCAATAAAGAGATTAAAAAAGAACAAAAACCAAAAACGGAGCTTAAATTGAATCAATAGAAGAGATTCCGTATTTTTTCCTCATCGATCAAATGGAAGACATTAACGAAAACGAGATCTATATAATTGAAGAACACGGAATATCACTAAACCAAACCACAAAATAATTCTCACTATCACTCACTCGAAATCAAATCGCAAGTGCAAAATTAATATCAATCATAGACGTTGATTAATCAAAAACTCCAAACAGTCGAAGTAGTATATGCAATACATAGATCAAAATCAACAAAAAGCGTTAAATCGCCTCAATGAGACATCGGAGGGAGAGAGAGAGAGAGAGAGAGGAAACAAACCTGAAAGATGTGAAGCGGAATTGCAGAGAGAGAAGTGAAGTTGAGAGTGGAGAGTTGAGAGTTGAGAGTGAGATAGTGAAAAGTGAGTGGGGGACGGATGGAGGGTATATATAGAGAGGAATCAGAATCGAGAAGAGAGAATTTTTTGATTTATTTTTTTGTCAGGCATATGGGTGCCGTCAGGATTGCCTTTTTGGCGGGCTCATCACTGCTTTGCTCACTGGCTTCTATCCGTCCAATCATTTGGAGGGAATTTGTTCTTTCCTTTTAAATTTTTTATTTTATTCTTCTTTCCTTTTCAATTCTTTTATTTTTTTTATTTTTATTCTTTATTCATAGCACTCTGGCCTTTCATTATAAGGTACGTGCGATATCTTAATTAGACGTCGGTCGATATTAACTGAAAAAAATTTCAATCAACACCTGTATTTATTAGAATTCTGTACGAAATCCCTACATCTCATAAATTATATATATATATATATATATATATATAAAATCGAGTTAGAGTCTATAGAGACCTAACCCTACATATTGTGATTTTATTGGATTGGCAAAGTGTGACTTAAATGTAAAGTGAAAGTGCACAACTATTTTAGTTATGGACGAATGTGCCAATATTTTATTTTTTAAAACAATTACAAAAATTCCAAATTTTAGATATGATACAACTAAAACCAACAACCTCAATAGAATAGGTGTGAAATACATATCATTGGACAAACGTCTTCTCGTTACAGCTCCTAAAATGTTAAAAGGTAGATTTTGATATGAATTCAAATACAATTCTTAAATTTTTTTAATGAATATTAAACGTAGAGAGTACACACTTCATGAGACATTTGGATGGGCAAACGACTTCCAGAGCCATTCAAAGGTTACCACTTTATCCGTATAGTGTGTTGTAATTTTCCCAAAAAAACTTCGCTTTGTCCTATGTTTTTCTGTTTTTCCGTTTTCATACATATTTTAGCTATTTCTTTTTTTTTTTTCGTTAAGTTTTGTCATTTGAGTTTGTTTAGAAATTGTCCATTAAGTTTTAAAAATAACTCAATATTATATTTCCTGGTAAGCTTTGAACTTTTCTTGTTTTAGTCGATTTAAAAATCATGAATACTAGGGAGTTGGGTTTGTTTTTCCTTTTAAGCATTAGTCAAAATATTTAGGCTTATTAGCACCAGACCCCCCCCCCCCCCCCGGAATAGACATGACGCCGGTTTCGGTTCCGGTTTCAGTTTCGGTCCGGTTCCATCGGTTCCGAACCGGAACCGGCCCTTTTTTTTTTAATTTATTTATCATATCTCATTAAAAAATTAATCATATAAAAATGTAATTGGTAAATGTATTTTATTGTGTCACCCGTAAAATTAAATTAAATAAATAAATGACAAATTAAAAAAAAATTAAAAAATTACAAAAGAGGAACCGGCCGGTTCGAACCGGAACCGAACCGCCGGTTCTGGTCCGGTTCTTACCGGCCGGTTCCTCTCTAAAGGGAACCGGAACCGGTTTTTCCGGTTCCGGTTCCGGTTTTTGGACGCCGGTTCCGGTTCGGTTCTCCGGTTCGAACCGAACCGGCGTCATGTCTACCCCCGAACTATACATGAGTTTGCATTATCCCTCCCGAACTTTTTTTGAAGGCATTAAACCCCCTGAACTTATGGAAATTGACAATCATTGACGGAATGGGGACGTAACCCTTATTCCGTTTGGTTTCTGTCATAGCAAATTGCACTAAAGCCCCTGATTATATGTATAATTGCATCAAACCGAAAACAATATAATAATATAACTCAAATACCCTTCTGACCAAATTTCAGAGGGAATAATACAAACTCAGGTATAACTCAGGGGATCTGGTGCTAATAAGCCAAATATTTATTTGTTACTTTATTGACTTGTGTTTATTACTTTTTCATTGGTATTAATAAAATTCCTTCATTTTGAGCAAAATTATCTCGTGATGGAGAACCTATAGTTTTCACTTCCTCATGTATATAATAATTTATCGGGATAAATCGAGGAACACGATATTCGGCACTTGAATTGACACTATTTTATAACCCTTGAATGAGTTGAATCTATAAAACTTTTGTTTAAAAAATAATCTCTAAAACTTGGATGACTATGATTTAATGAATTTTTTTCTTAATCTTTCCTATCTCTCTACCATTAATGTTTTTTATTTCCTCTATTCTCTCCTAGATTCTGATTTCTTAAATTTAATTTACTAATATTTTCTCCCCCATTATATTTTTTTGGTTATCAAATGGAAAAAAGTCAAGTTATATCAAATTAAATTTATAACTTAAAATTTTGATTTTAACATCTCAACCACCCATGTTCTTTTAATTCAAAAGCTATAAATGCATTCAAATATCAACCATTGTTTTAAGAGTATATGAGTTGTTACGACGTTGAAGTCAAAATTTTTAATCATAAATTTAAGTTGTTTTAGTCTAACCCAATAGAAAAGGAAAACCCTCATTATTATTTTCTCTCTCCTCTCCAACAACCGTAAGCTATAAATATGTATTATTTTAATACTTTTATTTCCACCATTATCAAATATTCAAATAGTATTTTTTTTTAATTCCAAGCAATAGATTTATGAATGACTTTTTTTTAAGCAGGATTCATGAATGAATTCACAGTGTGTTTCTATAGAATCAATTTTTTTTTTATGGTTTACTTTCAATTCTTACTATTATTTTTATCGGTTATAATTATATGGTTGTTTATAATTCTTTTTTTTTTTTTGGTCCATGTTCGTGTTGAACGACAATTTAGTTTATCGATCTAATAGAATCATGAATTAAAGACAATGAATTGGCTTTTTATAAATAGAATTATGAATGAAAAGAAAAAGTAGGAGAGAAAAATGTAATAGGAGAGAAATGGAACATATAAGAGAAATGAAGAGGAGAAAATTAAAAGGGAAAAAGAAAAATAACATAACAAAGAGGATGAGGAAATATTAATTAGGAAAGTGAATTTATGAAAGAGGATAGAGAAAAGAAAATAAATTTTCTATGAAAAGAAAATAAATTAATGATAGGTAAAGGAGAAGAAAATAAAAAAGGAAATCAAGTTGTTAAATCCAAGCTATCCAAATCTCATGGATCAATCACCGGAAAAATCGTGTCAAAAATCAAGTTCTTTAATCCCTGATAATTTATGCCAAAGCAAGATAATTTTGGAATTCACAACACGAATCCACTCTAATACAATTTCCAAATAAATAAATTTAGCATTTATTTCCTAAAACAATAAAATCTACTAAAATAGGACACAAATACGGAAATAAATATACGGACACATTATTTTAAATATTCTCCCTAAATAAAATATTTTCTTCCTAAATTAAAGGATAATGTTTGGATGCTGATTGAGTATCCAAAATAACGATCCAAGTGATGTGGTCCAATTGAATTGTAACACATACATATGGGTTGAATATTTGCCTAACTGTTCAGCTTCTATGTTGAGAATTTGGATCCTCTGCTGATCTGATATTTTTCCTAACCTCACTTAATCTCATGACACATAAGCATTGTAATGAATGAGTGGTTAAGATGTGATTTATTTTCACAATCACTTTATCAACAATCAATCACATGCTTTAAAAAGGTCAGGAAAAAGATCAGATCAACAAAGGATCCAAATCCCTGTGTTGAACAAGTGAAGATGAGAGGTTTAATTATTTGGAATGGATAAAAGTAAAAAAGGATATGTGTTACAATACAATTGGGCAACATCATTGGGTCAGTATTTTAAACTTAAACTATCCTTACATGATAACATACCAATAATAGAAAATGCATTAAAAACACATACATATGGGTTGAATACTTGTCTAACTGTTCAGCTTATGTGTTTGAACGGGTGAAGATGAGGGGTTTAATTATTTGGAATGGATACAAGAAAAAAAGACATGTGTCACAATTCAATTAGGCCACATCATTGAGTCAGCATGTTGGGTGATGACTGGTCAGCACCCAAACATTATTATAAACTTAAACGATCCTTACATGATAAAATACCAATAATGGAAAATGCACTAAAAACATTTCTTTGGGATGTATAAATCACATCGGCCTAACCCACCGTCAAATGTACCTGGGTGGTAAATAGCTCTTATTCAACACCGTCAAACCTTAGGACAGGGTGACTTGAGAATTTTTTGAAGCCATAAAAAAATCTCGGGACATCGAGTCACCTTGTCCCGAAGCTTTATTCTTGGCTTGAAAAAAAGCTTCGGGACATGGTGACCAGATGACATCACCCTGTCCTAAAAACTTTTTCAAACCAAGAATAATGCTTCGGGAAAGGGTGCTCCGACATCGTGTCACCCTGTCCCAAAACTTTTTTCAAGTCATGAATAATGCTTTGGGACAGAGTGACCCGATGTGTCGGATCACCCTGTCCCGAAACTCATTTAAAATGATGATTTAATCTCCATAAAAAATGAAAAGAAAAAAATACATGAATATATGAACCATCAAAATAAGGATTATGAGGTTGAAAAAATAAATTTAATATGTAATGCTTATCTTCAAACTACTTTGTATAATCTTCTCCAGTGTTTTTAAAACCTAAAATTGAAAAAGAAAAGTATGGGAAACAAAGTGTTGTAGTGTAGGAAAACGGTTAGATAGTGTTTAGTTTATTTGTTTGATGAGTTGGTTGGTAAGTGGTTGGTAAAAGTAATAAATAAGATTTGATCAACAATATGTGTTCTGTGATTACTCACACTTATCGGAGGACAATTTAGTTGCAGATACTATGGCTAACAAGGGTTTTAATAGTTCTGGATTTGTTTGGTGGAATTTACCTCCTCCTTGTATTCAAAAGAAACTTCTTCTTGATGCTCGGGGAATTCCTTCTATTCGTTTTCATTTGTTTCTTCTCTGTATCCTTTTTCTTTGTTTATAATATATTTTCCTTTGTTGGTCTTCTAACTACTTGGGCTTTACTTAAAAAAAGAAGTAATAAATATGGTGGGTGATGAGTGAGGGCATTTTGGAAAAAATAGGGTAGTTTTACATTTGATTTTGATTTTAGAGTAGATGAACAAATAAATCCCTAAAATAGGGCATTTTAGCTAAAAACCCAACAACAACGACTTGTGTTATTTTTATACTTTCCTAGGGAAAGGAAAGGTACAAATGTGTACTATTTGCATAAACAATTTGTTGCCTACGTAGATAAACATAATGAATTATTGTTGACCTATGACCTTTTTTTTTAGTCCATTTTTGCTCACCCCCTTCAAGGGGGGTGAGCATTATCCCTCTCCCCAATACATGCTACGTATTGATCGTGCCTAAATTGTTGTATATTTCGGCTCTCATTCATATTCCTTTGTCTCGTTCTTATGTGTATTTTCTATTTATTTTATGTCTAATAGGCTCATTAGTGCTAATTGCAGGCAATATATGTAATTCTGGGTTTGGAAGCTTGTTGCGGTGATTCCGGCAGAAAAAGGGCGAAAGTAAAGGCAAAAGAGTACAAACAGCTCTACAGTGCGGGTTCAGTGCGGGTCGCAACCGCACTCCGACCGCACTCCAGCCGCACTCATGTTCATAGCCGGGACAGGATGCAAGTAAAGAGATAAAGTGCGGGTATAGTGCGAGTCATCCAACCGCACTCCACCCGCACTAATGCCAAACCAGAGAAGCAGAATTGCACCTGACGTTAGAGTGCGGGTACTATGCGGGTCATCAAACCGCACTCCACCCGCACTTGCACCAAGAACAGAAGAGCAGAATTGCACCTGACATTAGAGTGCGGGTACTGTGCGGGTCATCAAACCGCACTCTACCCACACTTGCACCAAGAACAGAAGAGCAGAATTGTACCTGACATTAGAGTGCGGGTACTGTGCGGGTCACCAAACCGCACTCCACCCGCACTTGCACTAAGAACAGAAGGTAGATTTTGCACCTGACAGGGAAGTGCGATTCAAGTGCGATCACAGTGTGATTCCAAGTGCGGGTCAAGTGCGGGTATTTCAACCGTACTCCACCCGCATTAATGCCCTGATCCAAGAACTGAAGTGCAGACAACCCATACAGTGCGGGTACAGTGCGGGTAAATCACCCGCACTCCACCCGCACTCTGAGCGCGACAGCTTCTGGTTTCAAGCTTAAGTGACCTATTTTACCATCCTCTATAAATAGAAAATGATGGGAACAAACCAAACGATCACCATACCTCCCAACACTTGTATTTTTAGCTAGAAACACATCTCCCTATCATCCAAACCATCTCTACTCAATCAAAGGCAACTAGGAGATTTGGATTCAAGCTTCAAGGAAGGAGATCAATCTTCAAGGGTTATCTCTCTACTCTCTCTTAGTTTATTGGTTTGTAATAGAACATGAGTAGCTAAAATACCCCACTATGGGGTTGATGTTATTTGTTTGATGGATATTTGGGCTTTGTAAATAAACTCTATGTGTTATATTTATTCTATCTCTATGTTTTATTCCATTGCTTGAATTGATTTCCATTATTGATTTTCTTGGATACACCCTCTTTGCATGATTGATTTGGATTATTTGAGTAGGCAATTAGGTTGTCTAGTGCTCAATTGAATGGAAGGATTTCCGGAAATCCGGCTCTATAACCATGCCCTTAATCTAATCTTGAATTAGTGGCTTTCACTATACATCCTAGGTTAGCCACTTGTGAGAGAATTAGAAGCCTCCACTATACACCCTAGGTTGGCTACTTTAGTGATTCTACGAGAACTAACCTTCGAGTAGAATTCGGTTGATAACCTAAAGCCTCATCCAATCTCAAATGGGTGGCCTTCACTATACATCCTAGGTCGGCCACTTGTGAGGGAATTGGAAGCCATCACTATACATCCTAGGATGGCTACATTAGTAATAGGTTGAGCCATAGCTAGATAGATGAGCAATCATGGAACAAGTCCCAATTGAGTAACTAGCCACTGTTGGTTGCTTAGGAGGGATCAATCACTACTAGGAGGTCTTCACTATACACCCTAGGTTGACCTCTTGCTAGAGATATATACCTACACTATACACCCTAGGTTGGTTACATTTGTCAAAATGTGCTTAATTGAGAGTTTGTTGCAATTGCCCCAATATTCACTTACGAGTCCATCAACTCCATAGTTCCATCATCATTCATTCATCACTCCGTTGTCATCCCATTTTATTTGCTTTCATAGTTTAGTTTATATTGTATCTTCATTCACTATCACTTTACTTTTATGCTTGCTAGTTATATTAATCTTAATCTTATCACCGCTACCTCGATCTCAGTGGACGACACCCGTGCTTACCGCTTTACTTGTATTTATACTTGTGAACGCATTGCATAGGTTTTATAAATTGTTTTGACGGACGGTTTTCTGACGGCAAAAACCTTTTCATCATGTATCTAGGGAGAGGGTAATTTTGTCCAAATACATGAGAGTTTTTTGATAAAAATACCCCTCTTTAGACACATATCATTTATTGGGGAAGGGGGTAATGCTCACCCCCTTGAAGGGGGGTAAGCAAAAGTCTTTTTTTTTAAGGCAAAACAGATATGCTATGACTTCATATCATTTTTTTTAATTCTTTGAATAACTAACTTTTTTATTATATATATCACGAGGAGGTGTCGACTCGAACCTAGAATATTACCAGATTGAATGAGGTTCGGTTACATCAATTTTTTTTTGTGACAGTATTTACTTTTTACCATTGATAGGATTCGAACCGCTAAATCATTTGTCCGAGCCTCAAACTCGTCCATCTACCAGTTGAGCTATGCCCATAGAGATAATTACATCAAGTCACGTTGGGCGATGTTGCACTAATTTTTTTCTTTATCGCACCAAATTGATATAATTAATTTAAGGGGCAATACTAAATATTATTACAAAGTTATAACATTAGTCAATTTAATGATATTTTATGTAATAAAAAAAACAATATAAATATTATGCATTCAAATTAATAATAATTTCACTATATAAAACAAATAAAATTTCGTAAATAAATAAATACTTGTCAAATTCATAGTGCAAACTAGTTGTCGCAAGTGTTGACACAAAACACATGATACGAAATTAATGAGTTTGAGTTGGGTTTTATTCAATTTAGATTGACGTGTTAAATCTGTTAAATAAACGGGTTGTATTTAGGTCTACCTTTTTTTTTTAAGTTGTTTACTTATTTGACACGGGTAATTTTTTTTGTAGGGTATTTTATTTGAGAAAATTGTGTTAAATTTTCAAGAGATTTTTGATTTATATAATTTATTTTTGGATGAAGATTATATTTTAGTTGATTATTTTTATTTGTTGAATGGGTTTAGTGAATACCTATTGTGTAATTAAGTAAAAAGTGTTTTAATTTTGCTTTGCAAATTAAATTTTCAAATCTATAAATTAATTGAGTAATTGGATGGTAACGAGTAACCCGTTAATTTAATTGGTCACATTTACGTTTTAGCTTATAACATAATAATTTATAAGTTTAATGGATTGTGTTCAAGTTTAACAAAAAATAAACAAAATGTGTTTGTATTTATATAAACATAACACGATAACCTGAATTGTCACTCCTGATTCAGATTATCTAGATTGCTATTGCATTTAAATTTTCTATATTTTTTTAATATACCACATACGGTATGACAAACTCAAACCCGATACATTATTAGATCATAATTTACTAAGTGCTCGTTTGGTACACTGTATTGGACTGTATTGTATTGTAATGTATTGGACTAAATTATCATTAATATAAACCTATGTTTAATGATGCATTGTATTATATCGTATTAAGTTATTCTATATGACTTTATTTCATTTTATTATATTATAAAAAAAATATATTTTTAAAAAGTAAATAATTAATTTTAAATATCCTTACCGTGACTAAATTAATAAATATTTTTATATAAAAAATCAATACATATTTATTTTAATTGAAACAAAAATTTAAATAAATAATATTTTTATAAATAAAATAAATATTTCCTATATAATTTTGAAATTAAAAAAAAATATTAACAACATAACACATATTTGATCAATATTCCATATTTGTTGAAAAAAAAAGACAAAAAATTATATTTTATATAATACAATACAACATAATACCACTGAATATAATGTATTAGCAAATACTATGTTTGTTGTATTAGACAATTAAAATATATTAAAATAATACATTACATTGCTTAAGTTACATTGTAGGGATGGTAAAATAACATATAGGTATGGGGCCCTGTGGGTACCCGCACTTATAGGGTGGAGATAGGTTTCAATTTAGTAGGGATGAGGATAAATAGTAAAATCCGTAATGGGTATGGGGCGGGGATGAGTTTTATAATCCTCGTCCCGCCCCGCCCCGTTTAAAATAATATATATATATATTTATTATTATTTAGTTTTTTTAAGTGCCAGTTTGATATTGTTGTAACTTTCATAATAATCAATGTTAGTTGTGCTAAATGAATAATTAACTGTGAAGTTAATCAGCAGTTGTTTGGTTAATTGTACTTTTAAAACTAATGTATAGCTCAAAAGCATTATATATATGTTTAGTAATTTTATTTCAAAAGTGCTGAAATTAGTTACGATAACTAAAATATGAATGATTTTAGAACCTCATTTTATTTTTTTTCATTAATTATATATATTAAATCAATATTTAAGTAGAATATTTAAATTAGAAAAAAATTTCCTTAAGAACAATACAAATATTTTTAAAAAGATTTTATAAATCAAATTAATATTTAATTTTAAGATGAAATAAAGCATATAAATGATTTTAATTTGATCTCATAAGAATAATAATGATATTTTAAAAGATTCATTAAATGTTGAAATAGATTATTCCATAATCACTTTCAAAAAGTAACTCCCCACCTATTTATTAAAATCACTATCAAAACATGCAAGATTATCAATTAATCACTTTTAAAAGTTTTACCAAACATTATTTTATGTCAAAATTATAAAATAAACTGATTTTAACTTCTCAAAAGTCATACAAAACTAGTTTTTAATGTTATATTTAAAAATTATTAAATTTATTTGTTTAGTTGTGAGATTTATGTTTTTTTTTTAATATTTATAAAATGATTTTCAATAACTTTTTAATATTATTTTATATATTATATCGCATTCTTACGTTGAATATTTATTATTTTAATAAATGAATTAAATGAAATAAATAGACGAGGACGAGAGAAGCATATCCTACTCCTCCCTATCTCGTTCCATATACCATGAAGTTTTATGTAAGAACGGGGTTTCAACAAATAAATGGAATAAGACAGGTACAGAGAGACACCCGCCGCGAACCCGTCCATTGCCGTATTACATTGCCTAAATCATTAGACGACCGTACTTTTCGTCTATTGAAAAGTAGAAAATAAAGCAATTAAAACGTGCAAAGCAAAAATATATAGTGATATAGTAAAAGACTGTGGGATGAAATCTAAATGATTCTGGAACAAAAATCGAAGGTGATCGCATCAGGCAACTTGAAGTCTTGAAGTTGATGAAAACAGCTTTATGTGCCTTTATATCTCATTGTTGTTTGGGTGTCACATGACCTCTATATATTTTAATAAGAGATAATTATAACCTTTAGTATAAATTCTTCTCTAGACTATTATATATACAATCAATTGCACTAACTTGTTCTTGGTTCTAGATTACTAGATTTGGTTTAAATTTAAAAAAGATTATAAATTAATACAAACAATTTTTACTATAAAGTCAATCCTGTTAATTTAACGGTCGACTAATTTGACTTATAAAAACTAAATATATCCGTATCAAATCATTTTAACTACAAAATATTTTTAATTAAAAATATATCAACGATTTCAAAAATTAAAGGGCATTCTTTTGTGGGTGTTCTGTGGACTTAGCACAACATTAATAACTTATATTTAAATAACACTTAAAAATTGGATTAAGATAAAAATACCCTCACATTACGGCCACATCAGCTTTATACTTTCAATTAGTTTCTTTTAATATTTGCCTTAACCATCGACAAACCTTGAGGCTGAAACTTGAATCGACGACGATGACAGTGATGGCATTGGCAAGACAACGGCGAAGACTAAAAATGCAATGACAACCGCAAACGCCGATGACACCACGACAAGGGTGCTGTCGGGAAGAGGAGACAAGCAATACCCAATTCCAGATTTTGAGATTTTGTGTTGCTGGGTATGGGTGTCTTGAGTTGGAGAAGATGAACATCGGTATTTAAAAATAAATAAATTCTATCAACCAGTAAAAGTCTCGAACAGACTTATTGAGGCTTAAATAAGTCTCGAATATATACTTAATGAGTCTCGGGTCTATTAAGTCTCCGTCCGATAAGTGTTGTTGAAGAAGTAGACGACAAAAAATAGAAAGTGAAAGTAGAGAGAAGTGTCGTTGAAGAAGAAGATGTTAGAAGAAAGATAAAAATAAAATAAAAAATTGTCACTCACCTTATTTAGTACCGTATAAACTTAAGTTAATAACACGGTGTTAGTCACAAAAAAGTCAATTGGATTTGGTGTTATTTAGGTCCATTTCCTCATATATTGGTAATTTACCGAAACATTTTTAATTTTCGGAGGAGCCTCCCCTAGGAGATGTAGGAGGTCGATCACCAAGATTGACGAAGATCTCTTCCTGTAAGTAGGAGATTGTCAAAGATCTTTTATTTTTTTCGACGATGGAGTTCCACAGCAGATAGATTATTTTGTTTTATTTTAAATTTTTTTTTTGATTTTTCTATTATAATTAAAATAATATTTTATGTTTAAGATAATATAACAACCGTATATTTGACCGTTTAATTGTCAAGGTTAACCGCTCAATAAAGTGTTAGCCAATCAATAAAGTCAATGGATTGATTTAGTAATAGACGTTGTTTCATTAATTTAGAATATTTTTTTAAAAATTTATTAGATTTAATGAACACCATAAGTTAACAATTATATATAAGATAAATACATATAGTACTGTCAGGTCTGCCGTCTGCCTAACTAGCTTTTCTTTTTCTTTTTTCAAATTGCTTTGATCACCGGTTCATTCACTTCACGGTCCACAATCTTGCAAAGGTTATTGAGATTCCACATTGGTGATTATATCAAAGAAATAGAAAGCTTGCCTGCCATTTGATTGACTTCTTTTTGGTATCATTTCTACTTTCTAGCTGACCGAAACAAAGAGATGTATGTAGTGGTTATACATGTACTTGCATAGTTGCATATCTTTGCTTTTATGATTTTAATATCCAAATAGTACTAATTACACATGAGATCTACATCTACGTGAAGGAAACTTATTTACAAACTGTAACAAAATTTTGAAAACTAACAAAAATCTCTCTCGATGTAAGTATTCGACTGTCAACTTAAACGGTTGATCATATCTAGAAAACTATAATCAATCAACCAAACAATTATAATTTTTTTAAAAAAATTCTATTTCTAATACATCTACGAAAAGTAAATTTTTTATCGATAGAGGTTTTCCAAAAGCCAAACCAAACAAGCTCTTACACTAAGAGGTCGTTTGTTTTTTCCACTTAAAACTTAATGGGTCTGAATCATAATTATTAAGTTGTTTTGTTTGTTTTTATAAGTGGTCAAACAACTTAAAAATACCAAAAAACAACTTAAAATAAAAAGTAAAAAATCCTGACTTTTCACTTAATTGCAAATCACTGAATTGCATTAAATACAATTCAAAATCTTTTCTTCCGATACTATCCCCTTTATATAACATATTTCCAATTTTATCTTAATTATATATGGTACAAAATCTTTATTTTAAATAGTTTTAAAAATAAAAAAGAACCATAATCACTTCTCATATTGGTGTTTAATATCAATAATTTATTATGATATTAGGGTTATGTATTTATATATTATTTTTTTAGAGTGTTTTGTGTGAGTTTTCATACTGCCCCTTTTATTTTTGAAAAAAAAAACTTTTTTTTCTTAATAAAAATGAAGTTTATTTATAATTGAAGAAGAAGATTATAATCATATGTGTTCATATATAATTATAATTTTTAGATTTTTTTTATTCCATATTATATGTATAATTGTTTAACGTGGGTATAAATGTAAAATTACTTAGTTTCAGACAATTTTACTTTAAAAAAACAAATATGTTGACAATACATTCAGATGTGAGGAAAAAAAAAACATATCATTCAAGTTCAGATTTCAATCTTTATTCAGTCTTCAGAAAAATTCAGGACTATTCAGTCTTCAGACAAAAAAACAAATGTCCCCTAACTACTCTTGCGGAGCAGCATTTTCATGTATGAAGACAAATTTTGTCTTAGGGTCGTTTGTTTTTTCCACCTAAAATTTAATGAGTTTGAATCATAATTATTAAGTTGTTTTGTTTATTTTTTTAAATGGTGAAACAACTTAAAATACCAAAAAACAACTTAAAATAAAAAGTAAAAAATCATGATTTTTCACTTAATTGCAAATCACTGAATTGCATTAAATGCAATCCAAAATCTTCTCTTCCGATACTATCCCACATATATAACATATTTCCAATTTCATCATAATTATATATGGTAAAGAAATCTTTATTTTAAATAGCTTTAAAAATAAAAAAGAACACTAATCACTTTTCATATTGGTGTTTAATATCAATATTTTATTATGATATTTAGATGATATATTTATATATTATTTTTTAGAGCGTTTGGTATGAGTTTTCGTACTGCCACTTTTATTTTTTTTAAAAAAAAAACTTTTCTTTTCTTAATAAAAATAAAGTTTATCTGTAATTGAAGAAGAAGATCGTGATCATATGTGTTTATATATATTTATTATTTTTTGGATTGTTTTTATTCCATATTATATGTATACTTGTTTAACATGGGTATAATGTAAAATTACTTAGTTTCAGACAATTTTACTTTTAAAAAACAAACGTGTTAACAATATATTCATTTGTGAGGAAAAAAAATAAACATGTTATTTAAATTCAAATTTCAGTATTTATTCAGTCTTCAGACGAAAAAAACAAACAAGCCCTTAATTTTCCTAGTTTTTAGTGATCGAATCATTAGATTACCAAACTACACCTAAAACGACTAATTATTCAAAACAACAATAAATGTCATTTCCACCTATCGTGCATATTGCTTTAATTACTTTTTTTTTTTAAATCACTTTGTTTATAGTCCATTTTTGCTCACTCCTTTTAAGGGGGGCGAGCATTACCCCCTCTTCAATACATGCCACATGTTTAGGGAGCGTGTAGTTTTGTCCAAACACATGAGAGTTTTTGGACAAAAATACCCCTTTTTGGACACATGTCATTTATTGGGAAGGGGAGTAATGCTCACCCCCTTGGAGGGGGGGTAATGCTCACCCCCCTTGGAGGGGGTAAGCAAAAGTTTTCTCTTATTTATAGGATTTAGATGATTAAACATATGTTTAATTTAAATGAATTGATAATTAAGTAATGTTTTTATAAGATTTTATTTTAAAATTATGTTTTTATAATATTTTTTTTTTGAAAGGATGTTTTTGTAAGATTGAAAATGACAAATATAATACAAAATTGATAAGTCCTAACGAAATCTTACTAATGACCAGAAGGGTTAAATAGTTTATAATATGATTAGGCCCATTCTCACTTTATAATATATCCTGTCTTGACTTGAGAATATGCTAAACCTCTCATGGGAAGTTAGGTCCATCTCTAATAAAGATCTATATGCATATTTTAAATCTCGATACCTTCCCCAATAGAGAGTTAAAAACTTAAAATAAGTTGAGAGTTATTTGCATGAATTATATTTAATAAATGTGAGAGTAAGAGTTATATAGTGGGACCCATATGTAAGGTGGTGGGGCACATGTGTTAGATGAATAAAATAATGATATTTTTATTTTTGTATGGGACTCATACCATAATTAAAATAGATGAATGTGTGGGATCCAGTTAGATTTGTTGACCGTTGGAGATGGATGGATCAGATTTGTTGACTGTTAGAGATGAACGATTTACAATTTACCCGACATTAAAATTTGAAATAAATTAATTTTTTATCATTAAACTACTAGAAAATCAACAAAAAATCAAAATAAATTATAAAAAATTATAGAAATATTCAAAAATTCTTCCAACGGCTAGTTTTATGAAATTGTCTATATATACTTCATTCCCACATAATTTTACATCACATTCATCCATATTTTGAGTTTCTAATTTTTTTTTCTTTCATATTGCTCTATGCCAAGCTTGGTCCAATGTTTATGTTAAGTGTATTCTAATATATGAAATTTTAATTTTATGATAGTTTCCTTATTTAAAAATTAAAATTATCAATATTATCAAATTTGGTAATAATTTAAAAATATTTAAAAATATTAAATATTAGTATCATTTTAAAGATCTCATTGAGAAATTTACAATGATATTATTTTTATCAACATTAAAGTTTATAAATTACAATTTATTGACCACTTATTATAAATTAGGCATAATTAAATTTGTTACAAAAATATCACTCTCAGATATCACTCTCAGCACTATTTGAGATCCAAATATAATTATAACTCTCGCTCTTTATTGGAGAAGGCTTTAGTAGTGTTATTTCCACTTAAATTTTGTCACACAAATATTTTAACACACGCACCCCATACGTACACGCATATGTACACATGAATTGACTTGGGTTAACATATGAAATGACTAAAGTACCCTTAACAGAATTAAACATATGAAATGACCAAAGCACCCTTAAAATAATTAAATATATAAAATAGATATAAATAACATAAATAAATGATTATTAAAAAATATATATAAATATGAAAAGCAAAATCAAAATTCCAAGCCATAGCCTACCTCCACGATTTTCATTAGGAGGAAACTGCCTCCTCATAACGAAGATAGAGGTGCGGGTCTCCCTCTTCCCACGAAGCTCAACGACCCTCCATTGTCCCGTCACCATATCCATGTACAAGGCTCTTGCAAACCTCTGATCCCTATCAAAAACTATCATCCTCTCATTTTCCCTAATTTTAAGGTTCAAAACACCAATGGTGGAGGTGTTTGTTTGATTGAAATGACAATAATACCCTCCGATTATTATTTCTTAACAGAATCCATGCACCGGTAGGGGTGTCAAAGTATAATAATCGATTTTCATCATCTAGTTGCAACATGGCCATAGTTGAGGGCTTGTGAGAGTATTTTCCCCCTAAGATATTTAGTAGAGTGGTCAGTCCAAGCGGAAGACGAAAAACTGAAAGAGTGGAGAAAGAAAAAGGTTGCAAAGAGGGACCTTTTTAGTTGTCAACCAGTTACTTTGTTTTTCAGCTTCTTTCGCTTTGAAAGGGAAATTTATATATATATATATATATATATATATTTTATATTGTCCCAGCTTTTGTTATATCTTTTTAAAATAATTTTATTTCCCTTTTCTTTAAATAGATTTAAAATGATTTTATTAATAAAATTTTATACTAACCTCTCACAAAATACAATTATTTTGTATCCAATCCGATATTATACCGAATAAAGAGCGAGTATTATTTCAGTCAAATCTATACTGTATCAAAAATATAATACTATTAATTTAGTTTGGTCATATCCAATTCAATCTCATAAAAATAGTTCGATCAAAAAGAAAAGAAGATGAAAAGAGAAGGAGACAGATGTCGCAAAGAAAGGAAATGAAAAAATGGACCCCTACAAGTGTGCAAGGAAGTGAGAAGAGACGATGAAATGAAATATTTTAAAATTTCATGCACGTAGAGAGAGTAGAGAGTAGAGTAGAGAGCAGAGAGAGCATATCTGAGCTTTAATGATTCGCATAGTGTACAATAGATTGTGTTTTACTGATGAATGATGATGACGATGTTTACCATTTCTGTCGCCCCACACTCCCACTTTCAAACTGTCGTTTTTGTGATCGATATTTATATATTACTGTCTTAAATCTTATCCTATCAATTGACATGATGCCTACTAGATTCTTTATTCCCTATAAATAACCTTATGACCGATCTTTCAAATATCTAACTCTATATTGCACTGTTTCCCAAACAATAAGAAAATTCGTTTACCTTCCAAAATAAAAAATCGTTTTTACCCATTATTTTAAAAAGGTTTATAAATATTCAATTAAAATTTGATCTAACCAAATTACAGTTAACAAAATTTCTTATGAGAAGGCCGGAGACCAGACGACCATTGTGGTCTTCTGCCTGTTTGTCTACCGAGAATATGGACGTAATCGGGATTGACGATAAGGTAGGTTAAAATAAATTTTCATAAATCTCGTCACATGAAGAAATTATAATCTATATAAATAAAAAATAAAAAGTAAAAAAATAAGTCATAAAAGGCACTAAAATATATTTAAAAATTATATAGTTAAATTTCTATTCCCTCATGTTGCACATAATTTTGGTATCATAATTTTGATATTAGATTAAACTAAAACTTCAAAATAAAAAAATATTGAAATTCATATAGTTTACAAAAATAAAAATACCTAATTTGAAGATCAATTTTGTATGTTGATGAAAAAGAGTGTCCAAATTTTAATAAAATAAATAAATAAAAAGGATTTTTTAAAGATTGAGACGGGTCGCTCCGGTTAATCCAACCAGTCTTACTTGGTTTCGAAAAAAAATGTAAATATAAAGTGGATTTTGATAAATTCAATACGAAAGGATATTTTTTTAATTTAAAATAAAAAAATAAAGATTGGCTAGGTTGGACTTGAACAAACAAGTTGACATTAGATTGAGAAATGAGAAAAAAAAACCTTATCATTCGGTTTCAAGTTTTAAGTTTCAATCTCTATTAGATTTTAATAAAATTCAGGACCCCTCAAGTCAATAAAAAAACATATCTATTTATGTAATTATGATAATCCTTAGAAATACAGTAGTATACTTTTCTCTATTTAACCAATAATGAGTTAAATTAACTTTGTTTTGGCCATAATTAAAAGTCCTTTGACTGGGTGGTGGGAATCTTTAAAATGGAGCTCCACTATTAATTAGGGTTCGAACCGACACCACTTATGAACGTAAATACCTCTTAATTATGAGAGTAGATATCTTAACCAATTATATAATTTTTGATCTCAATCGACAGATCAATAGACTCCCAACCTATTTAGTATCAGAAATCCAAATAAAAAAAGGGTTTGAATTGAATGTGTGTTTTTAATATGAAAATAAAACAGTGTACTGTGGATTGGGCAACTTGAGGATGCAGTGTCTATATGCAGCATAGACAGAGAAAGGCAAAGAAGGTGGTATTTTTTTTATTTATTTGAGAAAAGTAATATAGGCATAAGGAAGCAAGCAACAACATGTTGATTTCTCTTTAATTATGATTTCTGCCAATATTATTTTTGTCTAACCAAAGTTGTAACAAATTCATTACTATCAAGCTGTATGTAGGGCACCATCTTTACAAAACCATTTCTTTCATTTACAAGCAAACGGCGCAACCATTTTTACATCATGCTTCTTGTTTCTTTCTTTTTATTACTTTGGGCCAATGCCATCGTAATCAATGCTCTTGAAGAGAGAGTCTAAGGTGTATCTTTCATGTATTGTGCAATATTTCCATTTCAAATTATATAGATGATTATCCGATCACATTTACTCTCATATCACGTGATGAGATTTGCATTGAGGATTTACGATGTGTTGGGATATATCAAAGTTCTCGCCCACACTCTAATTATTGGAAATGAACAGTTGAAATTAAGCTCATTGGGTACGAATTGATCCATCCAATGTCTGTAAATCACGAGCCTAGAAATTTTATGATGAGTTTATATTCATTGCTCCTTGATTTCTATATATATATTTTGAAGTATTACGTAAATTCAGATTTTTTTTAGATGTGATTATGGGAAGGATTCAAACAACCTCGTGGCATAGGTGTAAGATCACCGAACCATTCTCATCTTTTATCTTTTTCTTAAATTAGAATATTAGCATGCAGTGAATGATTATTAAGATAACACAACATCTAATTCTTATAGCTGAAAAATTCTCTAGACAGTAAGCCATAGAGAATGAGAGATGTGCGGGCATAATAGAACTCTATCAAAAGGTTTAATTTGTGAATTATAATGTATTGTTTATTATTTCAAAAAACAAATACTATAAAGTACTTTTTATATATATATAATGTATTGTTTATTATTTTATCAGTTTGAACCAACAATAGAAAATTTATATATATATATATATATATATGAAATACTATGTAAATTCAGAGCCTTTTTAGATAGGAAAGACTCAAATAATCTTGTGGTGTAGGTGTGAGGAGTATACCACCAGACCAATCTCTTCTCTTCTCTTCTCTTCTCCTTGATTTAGAATATTAGCACGCAGTGAATGATTATTAAGATAACAACATCTAATTCTTATAGCTAACAAATTCTCTAGACTGTAAACCATAGAGAATGAGAGATGTGCAGGCATAATAGAACTCTATCAAAAGGTATATTTTGTGAATTATAATGTATTGTTTATTATTTCAAAAAAAAAAGTATTGTTTATTTAAGTATTTTTCTAGAAATCCTATAAGACTTGGTAACGCTAGATACTAATGAATCAGGCCCACTATTGTTCCTCCACTGGGCATGTCAAATAGGCTCAAACGTCCAATACAAACTTTCTTTGGAGGATATAAATAATCATCATGTACATATTTCAATTTTATTTATTTAATTTATTTTTTTATATCGATGCCTAAAGTCTAAATTGAATGAACAATTTTATTACACAAATAAATTGGGCAGAGGTAATTGTTGGAAAATTTGTGATAAACACGCATTATGATAGTCTTGTTTGTGTATGATTGATTCCATGAAAATGGAAGATCAAAGTATATTTGAATTCTCCTCTACGAGAACTTCGAAATGGTATACTCAAACTCAGAAACGATTAATGGGTGAATGAGAAATTGAGTCTCAAGGTGAACCCATTGTGTAGGGAAAATTATGCATCCCACATTGACTAGAGAAAACACTTTTATGTGGTATATAATTGATTGTGTGATAGTAGATTATCAACATATTTGTGCGTCTTGCATATATGAATGCTGCATCGATTGGACTAGACCTTTTTATTGATAAGGAAACAATTCCTTAATTAATTTCCTTAACCCTAGTCTATTAACCGTAGATTAATATCCAATAATTAAATGATCGATTCAATTAGTAAAAAAGTTAAATAATAGTTAGATAAACATAGGTATAGCCACTTGACAAGTATTTGTCACGTGTTGAAATTACTAGATAACAACAACTCCAAATATATAAATGAGTAATACTATGGACAATCATCAGATAACTTTCTGCATTCCAATTTTTTTAATTATTATTCCATAATTTTATCCTAATTAAAATTACTAAAAAGATAAAGAAATTTTAAACCCACTGCAAAACAATTGTGCACTCCAATATTATTATTATTATTATTATTATTATTATTATCTTTTTTTTTAGTTTTACAAACCCTAAAACATTTTTTGTCAATATCTTTAAAGTTTTATTTGATTTGAAATTGATGTGAATGATTTACAAACATTTTTTTCTTCTAAACCGTTGAATTTTTTTTATATATAAATAAACAATATGAAAAATATTAGAACGCACAGACACATCAAAACCAGAGAAAGTCGTTGAGTCTTGGGAGAGTGAGACCATTTATGATATTCAATGAAAAATAATAAAAGTGACGATATTGACACCCCTCAAAAACCGTATGTACACCCCTTTCGTAAGTACATTCCTAAAATATTTAAAAAATCTTTGGTTCGTAAATAAACCCCACTTAATGGTAAAAATACTATTTCTTTAATTTTATTGTATTATATTTTTATAAGCATACCCCACTATTTTGTTATATAATCATATTTATTTAAATTTTATTATTTTATATCTTTTTATTCAAATAAATAATTTCTCTTAAAAAAAAATAATTTCTAACTCCTGCAGAAACAATGGATGTCACTAAAAAAATGTTTTCAAAATTTCTTTTCATTGCATTAAAACTTTTTTCTTTAATATTTTTTAAGCTTAAAATTCTCTAATTCCTATCGAATTGAAAAATTACTAGCTGTAATCGTAGCATATGCATATGTTGCTTTAACTCTTTTAGTTTTTAATTTTTTAATATTTGTTTTTGAAATTTAAAATCTATTAATAGAAAACAGCAATTACATCAACCAAGAAGAAGAACCATATATAAAAAGAGACTCTCAACACACAACGGTGTTTCTTAATTCTTCTGTTCATAATAATTTTTGTTTTAAAAAAATTGTTCATAAGAAAGTTTTTTTTTTAAAAAATAATTGTTCATAAGAAAGTTTATTGTTGCTATTGATTTTTGTTTCACTCAATTATAGAAGTAAATTGTTTGTCAACTCAATCAATTTGTATTTCTTAAAAGAAATTGAAATTAGTATTTAAAATAGAAGTTATGGTTTGATAAAATAGGAAGGTTTTTATTATCATATCAAATAATTAATAGGAAACTTTATTTTTCCTTTTTATAAAGGATTAATATAAAACCAATTAATAATTATTGGTGTGTACTTACAAACTATTTAGTCCTTTCAGTAATTTTACTCAAGGGCAATATTGGATTTTCAAAAAAAAAAAATACTAAATTGGAGTGTACTTACAATTTTTGAGGGGTGCAAATATCGTCACTCAAATAATAAATAATTTTGATACAAAGTGGTTTTTTTTTAATAAAAAAAATAGGCTTTTATAATTAAGTGTTTTTTAAGGTATAGAAAGTAAAAATGATAATTTTGAAACAAAATGAAGTGTATTTAGAATTTTTTAAAGTTTAAGTTTTTAGAATGAAGTTTATTTAGAAAAAGAGTGTGAAAAGATAAAATTGGATTGTAAGTAGGGGTGGCAATGGGTCGGATCGGCCGGTCCCAAACCCGAAACCCGTTTTTTATAGGTTGCCACCCGTGACCCGAACAGATTTTGGATTTCCGCCCCAAACCCGATCCGATTGGGACATGGGTGCTCTGTAACTGTAAGGTCACCTTCCTGCTTAGATTTTAACATCAGACAATGCTTTCTTTATATATCTTATTATGCCATCATTTTGGAGATAATATTATATACATCATATGGAGATAATTTATTGGTTTGGTTTTATATATATATATATATATATATATTTAAGCCGCGAAAAACTGTCCAAAACTGTCGGTTTAACCGCCAGTTTTGGATAGTTTTTAGTCAACCTTAACCGTAATTGAACCGGCTCGAAACCGGATGCATAACCGATAGTTTCAGTTACGATTTTGATTTCAGTTTTTAGGAGTCGGTTTCGGTTTAGTACCTACGGTTTAACTGAACCGTAAGCACCACTAATTATAAGTCTTAATAAAGTCTCTCTCTCTTTGATCTCTGACCTGTATCATGATTAACATTCTCTTCTACTTTGACTACATAATTCAAGAGTTATAAAAGTTGAATCGGTCTGATGTAGTATTTTTGGGTTCACAAGTTCAAAACCAGTGTTTTGTATCCGCTAGACGTGTGGACAGGCGCTTTGACTAGTCAGCACCTAGCGTCAATATTATATTTTTTTTCATCTTTTATGCTTATGTCTTCTAGAACCTTTATTTTTTTTTCAAATATTTTGTTGGTGACAGCTTGTCCCCACGTATCATTTTCCTCAATAAATGTGCAGCATTAGAGTATCTTCCACCCATCTTTAAATTTATATCTCCAAAACAATTTAGAGTATGAGTTACTTCCATCTATCTCTAAATTGAGGAGTGCTAAATTCACTCGTTCAACTTACTCTCTCAATCCACTCTCTCTTCATGTAATGACATGTGTACATATTTTACTTTTTTGACATTAAATTTGAAGCCATATAAATGCACTGTTTTTTAATGTTATTTACCATTCAAACCAACTAACATCTCCCAAAATTACTATTTTTCTTCTTAAATAAATAAAATCCAAAATTAAATGTTTTAAAAAATCAAAATTAATAACTTTAACATTATATAAATATTGTAATATTAAAAAAAACAATATATAAATAAATAAATGTATATATAGTATGCAATTAAACTGCATATTATACTAATTAAATTATATATTATAATTACATATTAATTAGTCTTTTACCGTTGCAATTTTATTTTATTATATTAAGTATTAATTAAATTATTTATTTTACATGTAGAATAAAATAGTTATTTTAGAATGACTTTAAAACATCTCTTTTTAGCCTATTTTTATGGTTTTGAATGTACAGTTAAATTAAATATATATTAATTCTAGGTATTTTTAACATATGAATTTTGGTTTTATATATTATAGAAGAAAATGGCAATTTGGGAATATAAATTTGAATTGTAAGTAACATTAAAAAAGAAAACAATGCATTTATATGGTTCTAAATTTGATGTAAAAAAAGTAGAAGGTGTACACATGTCATCATAGGAAGATAGAGTGGATTGAGATAGTGAGTTGAGAGAGTGAATTTAGCACTCCTCCTCTAAATTTATGTCTCAAAGATAATTTTTTAGAGTTTCTAATGTTCATACTCTAAATTTAGAGAATCACTATTCATTCTCCAAATTCACTTTTCAATATTTTTTATTCCATTCATATCCTTTTACATTTTCCATTAAATTCAATTAATGTATAATAAATTTTAATTTATACATTTTATTAACATAAAAATTATACAATTAGAAAAGTCTTATCTAGATCTTTAAAATGAGTCCAATATTGAATATTAATGAATAATTTTTATTTACCATACTTTATCATTTGTTCTTCATGTTATTATTTTATTATAATTTTCTCTAAAAAAATTATTTTATGTTATCAAAAAAAAATCTATTATTACATATTGATAATTATAAATTAGTAATACAATAAAAACCGAAACATAGTATTGAATTAATAAATATTAATATTAAAAATTACAATAACATAAAAATATTAAAATAAGGATAAAAAAAACAAAAAACTTAAATAATAACAACAAAACATATGATAATGTCCAAATACATCAATATTTTGGAAAGCCATCCAAATGACTTTCATATCCACCCGAATTGCTAACTAGAGCTATCCACGGTTCCAGGTTCGGTTTGGTTTCGGTTCCGTGGAAAGCTCGAACCGTAACCGTAACCAGAAATTTTCGGTTTGGGTTGGTTTTGTAACCGTCGGTTTTGGTTCCGTCCGTTTAACCGCCGGTTTAAGGCGGTTTTTGAAGAGGTTTAACCGAAACCGAATCGTTGGAAACCGGTTTCCAACTGGTTTTGTAACCGCCGGTTTCGATTTCAGTTTCGGTTTCGGTTTTTTTATTCCGGTTTTGGTTTTTAACCGTCGGTTTAACCAAACCGTGGACACCTCTAACCCTAACCAATGGGTGCATGCCATGTGGTATGCAGAACTCATTTGATTGGTTCTTCATGCCACATAGTATGCACCCATTGGACTGGTGCATTGCACCAGGTGCATATAAGTTTTAATTTTCTCCACTTTTCATCCATCTTCTTCTCTCAATCCACGCAACTGAATGATTCACTCTCTCTCTCTCTCTCTCTCTCTCTCTCTCTCATTTCAACATCCTCTATCTCTCTCCATATGAACATCTCAATAGAGTAATTAAAATTTGATTATTTATCCATAAAACACTGTCCAACAGAGTCATCAAAATTTAGCAATAACAGTTATAATTAATCAAATTATCTCTTCAATAATCAAATTTAAAGATTGACTTTCAATCATAAAATACAAACTTAACCTAAAATAAATGCTCTTGTAATTTTATGTTTTTCCTCTCATCTGTGGTTTTTTTTTTCTTTGAACTCCTATGTATCTCATAATTGTTTCAACCATAACAATTTCATTCAGGTAAAATTCGTCTTTTCATTACGAATGGATAAATACCCATATCATATACCTTAAATTGTCATTTATAGTTATTTTTTTTTACCTTTGAAATAAAAATGAGCTGAAACAGTAAAAAATGTGGCGGGATTAGATTTTTGATTTAGATAAAATAAAATTTTGATTTAAATAAAGTGTATCATTGTGGACTACTCAATCATCAAATTTAGTAATCCTTGAAAACAATCATCAAATGCTGAGGTGACAACTTTTGATGATCTAAATTTGCTTATACCATTGGAGATGTTGTAACTCTTCATTTCAATTTCATCATCTTTTCTCTTAATCTCAATCTCCATCTCTATCTCAGACTCTTAATTTCTTTTAGTTTCTCTCCAACACTTCACACATACTCTCTCTCTCTCTCAATAAATCTCTTCCATTATTTTTTAACTGCAACTCTTCACTCTACGACCGGACGACGAGACAACGTGACGACGACAGTTGCAAACGATTATGCCGATTAATCGACTCCAAAATCGGTCTAAGAGGCCGACTATTCGGCATTAGTCGGCGACCAGTCGGCTAGCCGCTTAGAATGGCCGAATAAGCCTAGTCCCGGTGGTCGGAACCGCTTAAGGCCCAGTCAACCGTCTAGACCGATTTCTAGAACACTGTTCAAAACACAAAACAAACGTAACATATATAACAAGAAAATAATTATGATTAACTTTATGATTGACACTCAAAAAAAACTACTCACTACACCCATTTAGTTTTGAAAGCCATGACTAAAATTTAAAATTAGGCTTTCTATTTTGTACAGTACCTCTCATAATTCCAACCTGAAACTTCTGTGTTAGTTGTAAATTGTAATTGATAGTTGATTTGATTTTCAGTGCTTGGATTACGTTGTTTGTTGTTTGCAATGTGTAACCAAAAATGAGCTTAAATATTATAAATATTTTGTTGTGTAAAGCATACAACAACATCCACTGAGCTTTATTTATTCTCCGACCCCAAAAAAAGAAGAAGCAAACAAACAAATGATAAATATGAAACAGATGTAAAAGCAATTAATTAGGTGCATACAATTGGATGAAACAAACAAAGATAAAATGCATGATGATCAGCTTTTCCACTACACTCTTCCGGAGATTTTATGATTTTTTGAAGGTCAAACCAGATCCATTCAGTTTATCTTCTACTAATTTCTCCAAATGATCTGACATGGAAGAGGTTAAATAATTTCGCGAATCTCCCACCTTGCCTTTTCTAAAGTAGACACTATTTGCATGCCCAATTGGATGTTTACCAGACTTGTTCACCTCCAAATTTTTCAAGTGATCAAAACTACACAACTTTGATATCTCTTCTATTACTCCTCGGCTCTCTTCACCGACAGAAAATGGACATCCTAAAAATTCAGCCAATCTCTTAACTTGAAAGTTGACGTCCTCTTTAAGATCTTCATATTTTAAGAATAATATCTTGCCCGGTTGTTCTAAGTTGGCCTTCCAGTAGCCCAACACATGTTCCCAAAAAGGGCCATAAGCTTGAACTCCTTGACAAGCCATTTCAAAAGCTTTTTCTAGGGGAAACAACTTCATGGTTGTTTGCTCCGGAAAAAGTCTGAGCAGGAAATGCCAATAAGAGACAAGTTGGTCCAAAGGGTTTCTACAAGTGTAAACAATGCGAGAATTACAAGTCACAATAGAATGTGGTAACAAAGCATACGGGACATGGGTGCACAATATCCTTGGGCTACAAAGGTTATCAATAAATGATTGATTTTTAATGAAATCTCTCTCAAGTGAAGGTACGAGCTCGTGTGGATTGCTAGTAAGCAAGGGACTTTCTGCTAAAGCATAACGAGAACGATTCACAATGGTAGAAATGAGAGCTTTTAGCCAAGTGGTACCTGATTTTGGGTTGAAAGCTAATATAATGTCGGTGTCTCGAGCTTGAAAATGTTTTTGAAAGTAGAAGAGGCCATGGAAGAATATTGATGGAACCCAACACCCTTGATATAAATAAAAACAGAATCCATCCCACAGTTTCTCTCGAGGAAGGCTTGTAATTCTTGAATATTCTCATTGTTCATGGACTCTTCTAATCCAGATGATGAAGAGTTTTGGGAGGCTATTGTTGTCTCCATGTGAAAGGGTCTGTTAGAGAAAAATTAACAAGTGATTGTAGAGGAAAGCCAACAATCATGTACACCTAATGATAACTTGACACTGTTAATATAGAATTCACAATATGATATGGCACCTCTGTATATGTTAGTGGATTCCACCTGAGCTTATTGGGTGTCACCCACACGGGCCACACCCCCGTGAAAGCTTTGCGTCATTTGCGTCGGTTGTTATCTATTCTCTCCATCTATAAGTTCATCATTTCTTTTTACAAGGATTATATAATTACGAGGTTATTTTACGGGATTATATAATTGATAGTACAAGTGTGATAATTAAGGGTATACTACTGGATAAACCTCCTTCCATCAATTTATTTAACTTTCTTCTTTATTGTTTATTATATTATAATATTATTATAAATAATCTTTACTTATTCTAAATTATAAATTTCAATCATTTATCATATTGACAAGATGAGGTTAATTCGGTTGACTGAATGAACACATGGTTAATAAAAGCGTCATATTGACAAGATGAGATTGATCTAGTCTACTGAATGAGCACTTGGTTACTAAAAACATTCATTTAGTCGAACAATATCTCAGGACCATCACACTTACGATATATAAATAAATAAATAATTAAATAAAATAAAAAGTGACACATTATCTCTATGATTTTAAGAAAGATAATGCAAAAAGTTAATCATATTATTATCTCTTATATATATAATGTCAAATTTATTAAATTCATTGAATCTTCAATCGAATTAAGTATTGATCAGCCATGAAGTGCTTCAGCAATTAGAGTTGCGGTGATGAAAAATTGACATCTTAATTTTAAATTAATCTTGCGATGAATTATCTCTTTTATAAATGTCTTCTTCTCTATTTTTATTTTGTTTATACTCGTGGAATATAATCTGAACGGTGATCTGTATCATCATATACCGAAGAAAATGCAAAAAGGTTCATTGGTACAACTTTGTTTTATACAGTAAGATTGTGGATGAATATGTTAGACTTTTTTTAAATATATATATTATTTATCGGGATGGCTGCTATGCATTGATTTCAAAATTCACTGCAGAAAATAGCGAAAATTTATGTGTACAGTCGGTTGCAAACCAGCAGTTACCTTTTTAAAAAAAATAAAAAATAAAAGCTCTGGCAATTTGTTAATATAACATTATAAGAGTATATCTCCTGTGCATCAATGATTGTGAAAAAATTGTATGTTAAATAGGATAAATAGATATTGTGTTTATATATGTTTCTCCAATGCAGTTGTTGTTACTCAATGTCAAGCTGATGTGGCAAAAAAAATAATAGACACTGTCAAGTTGAATGTTCACTCTCAGAAGCTCTGTTAGACAGCAATATTTTAGAACAACTCAGTATTTAGAGATAAATATAAAAAATTATTAATAAATTCGTTTAATTAAAATAAAAAAATAAAAAAATAATTAGATATGTCATTAATAAATTAATATCTAAACAGGAGCATTGGAGACAGATTTTTATTTGACTGCCTATCAAGTAGACTTCTATACCAAATAGGAAGCAAGTCTCTTAATATTGTTGACATGTCAAAAATTATTGAAATGCAAATCACTTTCGCATCGGAGATGCTCTAAAATTTATAAAATAAAAGTCAAACATAAAAAAATTAGTTCAACAATAAAAAATTAGATTATAAATTATAAAAATTATATTTAATTAAAATAAATTAAATAATTATATTTTTTCATATAATTTAAGAATTTTGACTTATAACCATTTTTACGGTTTTGGTAACCATCTTCATGGATCCGGTAACTATCTTCATGGATCCAGTAACCATTTTTACGGTTTTGGTAACCATTTTTCAAATTTTGAAATTTTGATTGTAATCATTTTCATGCATATGGTAACCGTGTTCACGGCTCCGGTAACCATTTGTACGGCTTTTGTAACCATTTTTTATGAAATTTTGACTTGTAACCATTTTCACGACTTTGGTGACCACCTTCACGGCTTTGGTAACCATTTTACAGCTTTGGTAACCATTTTTAATTTTTAAAATTTTGACTTGTAATAATTTTCACGGCTTTGGTAACTGTCTTCACGGCTCTTGTGACCATTTGTACGGCTTTGGTAACCATTTTTTTATGAAATTTTGACTTGTAACTATTTTCACGGCTTTGGTAACAATTTTTTAATTTTTGAAATTTTGACTTGTAATAATTTTCACGGTTTTGGTAACAATTTTTACGGCTTTAGTAACTATTTTTAAAATTTGAAAATTTTAAAATTTTTACTTGTAACCATTTTCACGGTTTTGGTAACCATCTTCACAGCTTCGTTAACCATTTTTACGGCTTTGGTAACTATTTTTTTATTTTTGAAATTTTGACTTGTAACCAGTTTCACAGTTTTGGTAACCACATTCACGGCTCCGGTAACCATATTTACGGCTTTGGTAACCATTTTACAATTTTTGCAATTTTGACTTGTAACCATTTTCACGGATATGGTAACCACCTTCATGGCTCCGGTAACCATTTTTACAGCTTTGGTAACCATTTTTTAATTTTTGAAATTTTGACTTGTAACCATTTTCATGGCTTTGGTAACCACTTTCAAGATTTTGGTAACCAGTTTTACGGATTTGGTCATTTTTTAATTTTTGAAATTTTGAGTTGTAACCATTTTCACCGTTTTGGTATCTACATTCACGGCTCTGGTAAACATTTTTACGGCTTTGGTAACCATTTTACAATTTTACAATTTTTGACTTGTAACAATTTTAACAGATATGGTAACCACCTTTACGGCTTTAGTAACCATTTTTAAATTTTAGAAATTTTTACTTGTAACCATTTTCACGGTTTTGGTAACCACCTTCATGACTTCGGTAACCATCTTTACGGTTTTAGTAACCATTTTACATTTTCTGAAATTTTGACTTTTAATGTTTATGATTTTCATGGTAACCATTTTATTATTTTGGTTACCATTTTTTGATTTTTGAAATTTTGAGTTTTAACCACTTTCACGGATGAACAATAATAATAATAATAATAATAATAATAATAATAATAATAATGCAGTTGACCCAAAAAAACATTTTTTGAGAAATATAAATAAATGCTGAAGCTCAACTAGTCCAATATCATTTCTATCGTAATCTCAATACATAATAGAAATATATAAGCTTATATACCTATTAGAGAATTACTATCTAATCCAATTAAATTTTGCAATGTTATAAATAAGCTGTATCCATTGTATTTAACTATTAATCAAGTGTGAAGGTAATTTTGAAACGTTTGGATACTCTAATTACTCTATCGTCATGACAACATTCTTATTTACGTCCGTTCTTATACATTGTTTGGATTATTAATTTCGAAAGTGTTTTTACTTCAAATATAGTCCAAATATTAATCAACCTAGAATTCATTTTTCCTCAATTTTCTATTTAAATAAA
Organism: Dipteronia sinensis; assembly: GCA_033220585.1. Taxonomy (NCBI): domain Eukaryota; kingdom Viridiplantae; phylum Streptophyta; class Magnoliopsida; order Sapindales; family Sapindaceae; genus Dipteronia; species Dipteronia sinensis. Next base: position 29,833,279 of record CM065642.1, read on the forward strand.
TTAAACATTTAATACAACTGTCTTTAAAAACAAACACATATAATACAACTAATATTTGTTTTTATTGAAGTAGACCATTAATTTTGTATTATGTAAGAAATTTAATTGAATGAAATTTAATTTTCTGAAAACTAATATTACTTATAAAAAAAGGTCCAGTGTTGTAAGATGTTTAGAAAAAAGATTTAAGGAGCTCCTTTAAAAATAATAATTTAAAGAGCTCTTTCTATCATAAAAAAATGTTGATGCTCAACTAGTCAAATATCATTTCTACTGTAATCTCAATATATTAAGAGAAATATAAAAGCTTATTTACATATTAGAGAAATACAATCTAATACAATTAAATATGACAATGTTACAAATAAGCTATATCCACTGTCTTCGACTACTAATCAAGTGTGAAAGTAATTTTGAAACGTTTGGATACTCTAATTACTCTATCACCATGACAACATTCTTGGTTACGTCCGTACGTATACATTGTTTAGATTATTAATTTCAAAAGTGTTTTTACTTCAAATATAGTCGAAATATTTATCAAACTAGAATTCATTTTTCTTCATTTTTCCTCATTTTTCTATTTAAATGAATTAAACATTTAATACAACTATATTTAAAAAAACACATAATATAAATACAACTATTTTTTTTAATTGAAATAGACCATTAATTATGTAACATGTAAACAATTGTCGATACTGATTCAACGATTTACTGGGGTGTGCATTCTCTCGACAATCTTGTTCACAACATCATTGGACATCACCAATGTGTCGTGTAGCAAGATGTTGTAGACATTCAAACCCTGCAAAAAGCATGATATGAAAATAAGCTTTGGGATGGAAGCAACTACCATAATAATGCAGATAAAGAGAATTTTGATAAATAAGTGAGTTGAGTTGAAGTGCAAAAGCAGTCATTCTATTAATGTCCCGAGTCTTATACTTTAGTTATTCACAATAATTTGAAATTTTAGAGGAAAAAAGGAATGAAATCCGAGTACCAGTTAAAACATGAGTAAAAGATACATACTAACATCTATATATACTTCTAACCATAATATTAAAAAAGAAGAAAACAATATCTAAAGTTATGGCCAAGAAATAATGAATGATAAAATATCCTTATACAAGCAAGAAAAAAAAATACAATTGTGATTTGACAGCCATAATAAATGTAACAATGAAAAAAGAAATTGAACATATGAACATCTATATAAATTATCACAAGTTTCTTGACATTGTTGTCATGTCATCTATTATTGGTATGCAAACCACTTTTGCATTGGAGATGCTCTAAGGTTGGTCCAGTGGTATATCCATCATACCTAGAGGTACGTCGGCGTCGTAGTTGATATCCAGCACGCCGACGTCGTCAAATTGGAAGCGCACTGGACATTGGGTAATCGGTGAAAGTCAGCAAATTTTCAGTGGTGTTTCTCCGAAAGGGTCTGGTGTTGTTGTGGGGGGATCTGCTCCTATCACTGCAGAGGCAGTTGCAACTCCTCCAGTTGACTCAAAGGCAAGAAGTGAGTTGTGCTCATGTGCATGTGACTTTCAGTATGTTTGTAATATGTTACTAAATTGTAATTATGGGAGAATTTGCAAGCTTTTTCACTTGTTCCTGGTGGAGCTTTTTCTATAAATCTCAACTTTGCAGATCATGGGGTTTAGTTTTTATCTATAAACCCATTGTTATATTGTCTTCTTTGCTCTCGGTTTTTGTAACTTGGTTATGGGTTTTTGATTTTCAGGCTGCTGCTGCTGAGGACGATGACGACGACGATGTGGGGAGCATGTATGTTCTTTTTTTGTTTTATAATTCAAGTACATTTTTTTTTTAATTTAAACGTGTTTGTTTCAATGGAAACAATTTTTCATGGGACTTGTTTCAGACTGAAAAGATACTTTAAAAAGATCTGTAAGCTGTAGCATTCAACAAGATCTGTAATTTTAGCTAAGGTTGTATATTTTTTCTACTCGTATTTATTCTATTTCAAACTCAAAATTGTTGGGTTTACTGATCAAATTGGTTAATGCTTTTTTCCCACATCTTGATTATTACTATTTTGACTGCGTATCTTAATCAATTTGGTTACTGATTGTTTTTTTTTTGTCTTGTTCTATCGCTACAGGCATGGGGGTGCTGCTATAGAGGTCGTCTTATGGTCACTGCAAAGTTTCGTTGTTCCAGTGTATTTCCCGCCCAACAATTGCTACATTTCATATTTAATTTTGTTTGGAAAAAACTTGTTTGATACAGTGTATTTCCCACCTAATATAAGGTGTATTTTGGTGAATTTTTTTAGTGTGATATTTACAATGCATTCTATTTAGTGTAACCTGATAAGCTTCTTTTTTTAAATGGTTATGGGATGACTTGATAGTACATTAGTACTTGCATCTAGAGAAAGCCCTTTTCCAAGGGAGGACCCAATACATGATCTCTTGTTAGAGTAGCCAAAAGAGAATCCTAGAGATTCAACAAATCAAACTAAACAATTTCGGAGCCATAAAAAAACCATCGGGTCAGGGTGACCCGATATGCTAGGTGTGTTAATTATATGTTCCTTAGATCTTATATGGTGGCTGATCCTGAAATTCGGGACCACACTTATTTATCACCATCTCTTGCAATCAATATTGACTTGGTTTTGCTGTCATATATGATATATAATAAATTATTCAATCTAAACATTATATAATATTATCGAAGGTTGGTGGCTAAGGGTTGTACCTAGAAAGAGGGGGTCGATTATGAAAAGACCTTTTCGCTAGTAGCCATGTTTAAGTCTATTAGGATTCTCTTATCTGTTGCTGCCTATTTCAATTATGAAATTTGGCAAATGGACGTCGATACTGCATTCTTAAATGACAATATTGACGAGAGCATCTATATGATGCAACCAGAGGGATTCGTGTCTCTAGATCAAGAGCAAAAGGTTTGCAAGTTGCAAAGGTCCATCTATGGACTTAAGCAAGCATCTAGATCTTGGAACATCAGGTTTGATGATGTGATCAAAACCTATGGCTTTGAGCAGAATGTCGATGAGCCTTGTGTCTACAAGCGCATCATTGAAAAAAGGTAGTTTTCTTGGTCCTATACGTGGACGACATCCTACTCATTGGGAATGATGTAGGAGTGTTATCTGATGTAAAGGGCTGGCTGGCTAGCCCATTCCAAACGAAAGATTTGGGAGATGCGAGTTATGTTATAGGGATCCAACTTATAAGGGATCATAAGAACAAACTCATAGCACCGTCTCAAGCATCATATATCGACAAGATTCTTGTGTGATTTTCGATACAGAACTCCAAGAAAGGTAATTTACCTTTTAGGCATGGAGTTCACTTGTCTAAGGAACAGTGTCCTAAGACATCTCAAGAAGTTGAGGATATGAGATGTGTACCATATGCATCAGTAGTAGGAAGTCTCATGTATGCTATGTTATGCACGAGACCGGATATCTGCTATGCAGTGAGAGTAGTCAGCAGGCAGTCCAATCCAGGATTGGATCATTGGGTTGCTGTCAAGACAATTCTCAAGTATCTTTGAAGAACGAGAAGCTATATGCTAGTGTATTCCGGACAGGATTTGATCCCATTAGGATACACGGATTCTGATTTTCAATCAGACATGGATTCTTGGAAATTCACATCTTGATCAGTTTTCACCATGGGTGGTAGAGCCATTGTGTGGAAAAGTATCAAGCAATCTTGCATTGCTGACTCCACCATGGAAGCCAAATATGTAGTCGCTTGTGAAGCTGCTAAAGAGGATGTTTGGCTCCGCAAGTTCTTAAGTGATCTGGAAGTTGTTCCAGATCTGGATAAGCCCATCACACTTTATTTTGATAACAGTGGTGCTGTGGTTAATTCCAAAGAACCAAGAAGCAATAAGAGAGGGAAGCATATAGAGAGAAAGTATCATCTCATTAGAGAGAAAGTATCATCTCATTAGAGAGATAGTGCATAGAGGAGATGTGATCATCAACAAGATAGTCTCACAAGACAGTCTCACAAGACAGTCATGCTAATCCATTTACGAAGACCTTATCGGCTAAAGTGTTTTCGGGTCACCTAGATGGTATAGGGTTACGAAGCATGCCTCACATGCTTTAGTGCAAGTGAGAGATTGTTGGGGTTTATGCCCTAAAGATGTAATTTGTAAATGGATTTATGAAATAAATAAAAAAAAAAGTTCAATTCATTCTTGATGCGTTGTTTATTTTATAACTTGTGTATATATTAATATCCTAGTTTGCCGGATGTAATCTCGAAATGTGTATATGATTGTCATATACGGATGGATACAGTAAGAGATGTGTAATCTAAAGAGTCCATAGATAGCAAATAAAGCTGAGTACTTTATTTGTGGTTAATTTATAGCTGCAGTCCATTTTGTAATGTACGGTGATTCTATCATTCATATGAGATATGAGAATGAAGGCACCTTGTATGATGTAATCATATAAGACTGTGCCATGATCTATATGAATCTCTCACCAAGATCCGTTTATTGATGAGATTCTATATATATATATATATATATATATATCAACTAATGATGGCTATATGTAGGTGATCTTAATCGTGAGTGTCATATCGACTCCTTCAGGTTAGATCATAGTCTTTGATATACCATGGGTGAGGTTGGATGCAATTCCTGATCAATATGCTCCGTATGTTAGGATTGCGGGTTGGCTTGTGGCTGAGAATGTTTGTACACAATAATTGAATCCACTCTTTCTTGTGAGAAGTAAATGGTAGTTCCCTTAAGGGTTGATTCAGGGTTTGGACAATACGAGCGCCCTCCTAATTCCGTGAGGAAATAAGATTTATTGTCCATTAGAGAATCAACGGTACTTAAAGGATATATGTAATTAGAGGGGTATAACGGACATTATGACCCAACTCTAATTATGAACTACTGTGGAGGATCACAATATGTGTAATAGCTATATCGGTGGACACCAAGTTGTATCGGTCTGTGTAAAAGCGTCTGCAGTTGAGAGAGTGTAGCTTCGAAGTTTTTAGTGGAATAACACCGGAGTTAATAATCAAGGAATATTAATTAAAGAGTTTATAATTAATGATTCCGAGGATTATTGGAGCTCAAAATACTGTGGGTCCATTAGGTCCTATTGCTAGCCCGATCGATTGAGGTAACAAGAGTCAAGGATAATTAATTGGACAGTCCAATTAATTGTGTTACGAAAGTGACACGTATTTATTCAGAAATTAATTGAATAATGAGATTATTTAATTAATGAATAATGTTGATTAAATAAATTAAATAATAAGATTATTTAATTATGTTGTTAATCACTAAGTGGAGGGTGATAATTGATATTTGATTTTAAATAGAATAAGATAATATGATTCTTTTATTTTATTAAATTAAATATTTGAAATTGAATTTAAAATGTTTAAATTCAAAATAAATATCTAATAATCTTTTAAAATAAAAGATATGAGATGATTTAGTTTTAAAATCTAAAAAGATACTAATTAAAAAGTTTTTAGTTATAATAATATATATATACATATATATATATATATATATATATGAGATATATATTTTGGTAACAAGATAACATAAGAAAACGCATCATTGTTGAGCGTGAAACAAAAGTGGAAAAAAAGAAGGGAAAAGGCAATTGTGTTGTGTGTGCATAATTGAAAGAAGAAATATATATATATATATATAGAAATTTTCAAGTCATTACGCACTAATATAACTTTATCAGTGCGTTGGATGTGGACCATTAGATTTATATACTTTGACTCGAAGTGTATGCACTTGTCAAAACTTCTCCATAATCAGTGGTTCACATGTAACGTACTGATATAAGTTATATCAGTACGCACTGAGGAGAAAATGACTGTATATATATATATATATATTTTAAGAACAAGAGTTGTTCTAGGTATTTTTCTTTTAGAAGAAATAGTTTCTTCTTATTTTCTCTACATCCTCCTAAGTTCCTAAGTACGCGACGCGCCCACACACAATTACCAGTTTCTGGAATAGCTAGGAAGATCAGTGGTATAGACCAGGAGTTTATCGTAAAGTAAATGAGCTTCCAAACGTTGGTAAGGTTCGAAATATTTTTTTTAATACATTGATTACAATTTCTTGTGTTTACATATTGTATGTATTAGTTCCGGAAAAATAATTACGATCTCAAGTTCACTGGTTCCAGATTATATATAAAATTTTTAAAAAACTTATTTCCGTTGCGTTACCAGTGAACGGAGTTCCAACACATCACCTATCATCTGTTTGTCAAATCTTATCTCCAATCTCTCTCTCTCTCTCTCTCTCTCTCTGTCACTTTCGATTCACTGTGTTTGGTGGGTTTTTCATGAAGTTCGATGAAGAAGAAGATGATGATGAAGATCAGCAGCTTCTTGAAGAGTTTTCTTTTTTGTGTTTTGTGATTTTGATTTGGTGTGTGTGTGTGTGTGTGTGTGTGTGTGTGAGAAAAGAGTTTCTGGTTCTCTTCCATAAATCATTATCTCCAGCCATCTACACAGGTTAGGGTTTTATGGTGGAAGATAATGATCGTAATGATAAATCAATTTTTTTCTCTTTATTTTTAATTTTAAGATCCAAATTGGGTTTTCTGAGTTGGGTTCATGGATGTGTTGTGTATGTGAGTTGAATCGGTTTCGATTTTGTTTCAATTTGGGTTGATTAGGTTTTGGGTCGATTTGGTTTCGAATATGAATTTTTTCATAGGTTGTTGTGTGGTGGTGCTGGCTGTGGATTTTGGGGCTGGCGATAAGTGGAGAACATGATGATCAAGATGACAGAAAGAGATGGTGTTGGAGATGATGATATGTTATATGTTGGGGTTTTTGTTTTTTGTTGTTATATATAATTTTGATAGATCCACTTGCTTGTTTATGGATGATGATGATATGTGATTTGTTGTGATATGTGGAATCATGGATGATTTGGTTTAGTTTCTATGAATATTGTTGAATGTTGTTTGGTTATGATATATTAAAGGAGAAAAATTGATTAATCTGGATTCTGGATAATAGTGATGATGATGATATGTTACTTCTTCTTTTTTCTTAAATTATTAGATAATTATTAAATTATTAGATTTCATTTATATTTTTCTTTTAAAAAATAGATAATAATTTAATTTAGATTTTTCCTTTTAAAAAATAGATAATAATTTAATTTAGATTTTTCCTTTTAAAAAAATAGATAATAATTTAATTTATATTTTAAAATTTAAATAAATAATAATAAAAGATATCTCCACCATCCATATAAAAGATGGGCGGTGGAGATCCATCTTCTTTTTCTTAAATATATTTTTTATTTAAAGGATATTTGAATTGTATTTAAAGGATAGAAGAGCAATTTCGGTTTTTCAACCACTGAATAGTGTTAGAGTTAACTTTTCTATTGAAAAAGCTAATGGAAGAGGGTCTTTTAACAATATTTTGAATTCAAGGGGGAGACCGGCCAATATGGGTAAACCATGTCCTCACCTTTCTAATAGGGTAAATGTTTGGTGGTAAAACGATCTTTTCCTTTTTTTTTTTAAGATTATGCTTATATCCTTCAAATAATACAAAATAAAAATACAGACAGTCTATATAAATGAATAGATGAACTTTAATTATTTATATAGTAAATATATATAAATATTGTAAGGACCTTGATTTTATGATTGGCTTATTTCATGACAAACCACCACATTGGGGATCATTGTGTAATGGGTAGCTTAGGTCCGTATTGGCAAGCTTCCAAGCATCTCCATGACTTCAAGAGCAAAAGGTATATTCACTTGACTTTGTCTCTTGAAGAGTTTAGGTGCACACACACACTTCATGCATGTTTTGTTTATCTTGCATTTGTGTTCTTTATTGTTTGCATAAGTGTGCATCCTTTTCTAAAACACTCACTAGCTTACATTAGATATCATATCTTGCATTGTATCTTAGTTGATAACATGTTTGACATGTTAATTGTGCTTCACTGTGTGCATCTCACTCACTTCACACTTGCACAACATTCATGTAAGATTGACTTTTGTCTTGAATGTTAAAAAGGGATTTTTCCCTTTGGCGCGGCCTAGACCGCTCGGCAGGCTTTGCTTGCACCGCGGCGCACAGAGCGGTATTCTCCAGTGCGTCATGCGCGACGTGGACCGCGACCTGTGCACTTGCTACTTGGAGAAACTATGATTGCTACTTGGAGTGATAACGAAGTTGAAGTAGTTGAAGAGTGCTCCACAAGCTCGGTTGCTAGTGAGATCAACTACTTTGGATTTCCGGGTTCCTACCATGAAGAAACTCAAGCCATCACCAAATGTTTATCACTTGAAGATTTCAAGATGGGTGGCCTTGAACTTGGAAACCGAAGAGGAGCATGCTTGAGTGAAGCAAGCCTTGATGATATGACTCTCACAAGCACAAGTGGGAGAAGCCTCGATAGTGATGGATCATGCTCCGGGAACTCTTGTGACAACAATGTACACAACCAAGAGTTCATTGACTTTCTTCAAAAGTCCTTAAAGGAGAGAGAAAATGATATCCTTAAATTGGAAAAGGATAATCTTTGATTAAAGGCTAAGTTAAATGACTCCTTGAAGTCGGACGTGATTGATATGTCCAAACATGAGAAGGAGATTAAAGATTGCCATCAACGGATGAAGGCCATGAAAGAAGAACTTGCCAACAATGAAAACTCCTTGAAGATTGTCAAGGAAAGAGAGATGAGGTGCCTTGAAGAATTAAAGAAGGCCAAGGTCAAACAACCTCAAGCTCAAGGCAAGAGCAAAGCTTCATCCAAGCAACCTTCAACTCAAGGAAAGTCCACACAAGCCTTGGCATCCCAACCAAAGCCTAGGCAATCCAAGAAGAAATGACAATTCCTTGAGAAGCCAACCACCTCCTTTAACAAGTCAACTATCAAGAAAGGAGGTGACCATAAGTGGCATGCTCAACCAAGGTGGCATGATCAACCGGCTCAACCACCTCTACAAGCAAAACCACAAAGGTGCCACCAATCGGCTCAAGCTCCTAGGAGAAGCAAACCGATGCACCATCAAAGACAACCTCATCAACATGGCGATGCCTCGATGAGATCACAATGCTATGGTATAAATCCTTACTTTGTACCTACTTGTCATTATTGTGGTATGATTGGTCACTTAAGACCAAATTGCTTAAATTACATTAAGAGGTGTAGATTAGAGAGCATGAAAGACAAACGGTTGAAAAATAGGGCAAGTTTGCATAAACCTAGGGAATCTAGAAACATGTCTATGACCACTAAAAATGTTAAAGTGGAACCTAGGTGGGTTAGAAAGAATGAACCCGCTTGCCTTAGTGCCTATGTGACTCCCGTAGATGCAATTAGGTCCATTGGACTTGATAGATCTATAGGAGCTCATGTCTCCCATTGACTTGGTTGGAATTGACCCCATGAGGGGAGCTCAAGCAAAGAGAGCGATCTTGCATGATTTGCTATATGCAAAAAGTTGGCTTATTTTATGCTCTTTAATGATTGCTTGAGTGTGCTTGGTGAATAACATTGATTAATAATTGTATAATGTTTTTGATTACACCATTGCACGGTTGCTTTGTATGATAATGCATGACTTCTATTATTGCTTGAGCATGCTTATCTTTTTGAGGAATGTTATACTTGTTAGTACATTTGATTGACCTCAAATTATTCTCCATGTTCATGATTCCTAGATATGCATTCTTAAGCTCTCTCTTGAAAAGGGCTACTGGCAATATGACGTGGAGCCGCCCAATGTTGGAAAAGGCTACTCAATTGAAACCGAGTGAAAGCCATCAAGAGAGTTACATTAGCATGATAAACAGAAATACATGCTTGCTAGGAATATGGAGAAAAATAGAAAAAGGAGAAAAACAGAAAATGTTGTTATATGGCTGTTATGTGTGGTGTTGCATTGCTTATTTTTGACATCAAAATTGTTGATTGATGATGTATCTTGCAATGAAGAAAAGATGATATACTTTTGTTGTGATTAGTACACTTGCACACAAATGCTTGGATATATCTTCTTATCATAACAACAGGGTCTTAATTGGTTTGACTTCATTTGGAAATCCTGTTGAGTGTTGCTTTGATTGATTTTTATGCATGAGAATAATAGTATTTTGTATTACATGCTAAGCAACCTTTCACACGCACACATTTTTGAATATAATCTCCTTGAATCTCTCTCAATTATTTAAGTTGCATAAAGTTTGTGTATATGATTATGCAATGTTGTTGTGCGAATAGCTCTCTTTGCTAAAGCAACCCGATAGGGGGAGCTCCTTTGCCTATCTCATGACAAAAAGGGGGAGAATTCTTGAGAGAAATATGGGGAGTGAGAGATATAAGGGGAGCATTGTTTATGCTATGCTTTGGGGGAGAAATCATGAGGGAGAGTAACCTTTTAGGGGGAGCATTGCACATGCATTCTTTGTATTGCTTTGCTTGTATTTAAGTGCAATGCTTGTTTTTATTTGTTCACCTCACTTGCACTTGTTCTTGGAAAGTGCTACTTGCTATTGTGTGTAGGTACATTGATGATTCTACAAGAAGATAGAAGATATTGAATATTTAGATTCTAGGAATCTCTTTTGTATTGTAGAAGTGATCATGGACAATAGGTTTATTTTATCTTTGTGAGGAATATTTGTGAGTGGTTGTTTTGTCATGAAATAGCCAAAGGGGGAGATTGTAAGGACCTTGATTTTATGATTGGCTTATTTCATGACAAACCACCACATTGGGGATGATTGTGTAATGGGTAGCTTAGGTCCGTATTGGCAAGCTTCCAAGCATCTCCATGACTTCAAGAGCAAAAGGTATATTCACTTGACTTTGTCTCTTGAAGAGTTTAGGTGCACACACACACTTCATGCATGTTTTGTTTATCTTGCATTTGTGTTCTTTATTGTTTGCATAAGTGTGCATCCTTTTCTAAAACACTCACTAGCTTACATTAGATATCATATCTTGCATTGTATCTTAGTTGATAACATGTTTGACATGGTAATTGTGCTTCACTGTGTGAATCTCACTCACTTCACACTTGCACAACATTCATGTAAGATTGACTTTTGTCTTGAGTGTTAAAAAAAGATTTTTCCCTTTGGCGCGGCCTAGACCGCTCGGCAGGCTTTGCTTGCACCGCGGCGTACGGAGCGGTATTCTCCAGTGGGTCATGCGCGACGTGGACCGTGACCTGTGCACTTACACGCACAGCGGTCCCAACCGCGGTGTTGTCCAGACGGTGCACTACTGTATGTACCGCGGTCTGGACACTTACCTGAGTCGCGGTCTAGCAAGCGGTTTTGACGGGATTCTGGTTCCCAAGTTCAAAACGATGTAGTTTTAACTAGGGCTTCATATATATTCTTCCTCTTCTCTTCTTGGCCGACCAAGAGCTCAAAAATTCATTTTTAGAGAGAGGTTAGAGCTCCTAGAGAGAGAAAGCTTCAAGAAAGCTTCTTTGACTCTCCAAACCCAAAACCCATCTCCATCTTGCATCATTCAACATCATTTGAGTATGGGTCTCCATTGCTTCATGACTAGGTAAGCAAGAACTTCTTTGAATATCATTTATTGTTCTTCTTACTCTAGATTAGGTATTTATTGCATGATTAAATACCTAGACTCTATTATTGCATATTTATGAGTCTTGATAACATGATTGGGTTTGTATTTTTGATAGCTTAATTGATTAGGTCATTTTGCCTAAAAGCTAGGTCATAAACATTTATTTGTGATTCATTGATAACTAGGTTGAAATATTGATCTTTAATCAACTAGTTAAGCTTCTTGAATGTTTATGCATATTTTGTGTAACAATTAGTTTGTTGGAAATTCTCTACAAATCTAATTGAGTTTGTTTATTGATAGACTTTTGTCTAAGACTTGCATTTAGTAAATGATTAAATGTCTTGTCTTAATCACATGAATATATGCTAAGTTTATGTTGAATACATTGTGAGCATATTTGTTGATTCATTGTGATTGTTTGTGATAGCTAGGATTGGTTGTTATTGATAACATCTAGCTAAGTCTTTATGCCTTGCATTTAGACATTTGACAACTTGGATTTGTTTCTACAAACTCCTAGTTGAGCAATTTGTGTTGTCTAGCATAATTTGCATTGAGCATCATTTACATGATCACATAGACACATAATTCTCTTCATTGAGTCAAAGTCTTGTGGCTTCGGGGTGAAGTTGCACAAGCATTGAAGTCTTGCAACCAAGTTGTGGTTGGCAAGCATTGGTCAAGAATCCATTGTAAAAGGCCTGCGGGTAGAGTAGGAGGTGCTCACGCCAATAATAGTGTATCAGTGGATATCACAAGGGATAGAACCAAGAGTGGCGAGTGATAGTGTCCATAGCCTGAGGTTATCTAGAGTGAGAGTCCGAGTATCACTTGAGGGTGTAACTTTTTACTCATATAGTGGATTTGAGGATCGTGTGTGGCTAGAAGGATAGCCCGTGGTTTTTCCCTTTGTTTAAGGGTTTCCACGTAAAAATCAAGTGTTATTTATTATTCCGCACTTTACACTTGATTTTGTATGTTTGATTTAATTGGGTTATTTGTTTAATATTGACTAATCGAAAAAATTGGTAATAATCGATTAACAACCCATTCACCCCCCCTCTAGGTTGTAGACACACGTTAAGAGTGTATTTTCAAATATAATTCCTTTCAAAAAATATATATATATATATATATATACAGTCTTTTTCCTATCAGTGCGCACTGATAGAATTATATAAGGACATTGAATGTGAGCCACTCATTTATAAAAGAGTTTTGACAAGTGCATACATACCAAGTCAAAATATGTAAAATGAGTGGCTCACATTCAATGTCCTTATATAATTCTATCAGTGCGCACTTATGTCAAAATTATTGTATATATATAATCGTATATTTGAAATGTTGTCATACTTTATAGTTATTATTGAGTTATATTGATGATTTTTATATTTTTACGTTGAATTACTATAAGTTAATGATGAAAGAATGATGCTAATGTTATAATACATATGGCTTTACACCACTTGTATATACACACAATATAAACCCACTACTCATCCACCGCTTGACTTTGTCAAAGCTTCATCACTAAGCCATTGATACAAGTGGGAGTGTGGGACTAACTTTGAAGGATATATATACATAGTGTTCTCTCTCTTGTAAACCGAGTACTCAGTATCAATAAAACAAAGATATTTCTCACAGCTCTCTCGTCTCTCTTGTCTCTCTGTATATCTCACTGTCTTCTTCATTTTTTCTTCAATTATTCAATTATTTATAACACGTTATCAGCACGAATATAAATTAGGACTTCCGGAGAAAGTTGTTGAGTGTTTTTAGTTTTTATTTTGAATTTTTGATTGAACCCAGAAAAATCAAAGTTCTCAAATCACTTTCTGGAGGATACCGTTGTGTTCCTCTCAGAAATACGATTCCGATGCCACTGACCGCGTCTCAAACGGAGCTCTAACGAACTCCCTAGGTCCGGTCAAAGTCCGGTCAACATCCATTTTTTTCCAGTTTTTCCAGCAGCTTTCCAAGGTTGAAGACGACACTGTAGCGCCACGTCAGTGCACATATCATGCCACGTCAGTGCTACGTCAGCGCACTGTCATGCCACGTCAGCATGAGTCAGTGCCACGTCAGCATGCATCAGCGCCACGTCAGCATTAGGCGCCACGTCAGCAATGAACTGCCACATCATCAGTGACGTCAGTGCCACGTCAGCGTGCTGTTTTTGCCCGTTTTCGATCGAGTCAGACTTGTTTCTAGCTATTTTGACCATTCCGGACGCAACCGTACCATCCGTTTCAGCTAACTCCACTTGTAAGTATTTTTTTGACTTATTTAAACTTTATTAACTCTGTTTTCGGGCACGATGAAATATCCAGAACCTGGAGATCTGGATCTAGTATTATATACATGCTTGATGCGATATTCAGAGAAATATACACATCCAGTCGGATGTTGTAAGCATCATAATTTAAGATCCTAACGTATAATGAAATTGGAATAATATTTTATTCATTTCATACACATCCAGAAGGATGCTCTGAATATCATAAAAAAATGATTAAAAATCCTAACGTACAAGATAGCTATGCCGTCAATGGAACATATATATATATATATATATATATACATATACTGACTCTGACTCTGACTCTGACATTTATTTTTATGCAATATATGAGACTGGCTTATGTTGTGTCTCTGGACTGGCTTATGCTGTGTCTAAGGTGATCTTATGACCCTGAAACTGTTATTTTTATGCAATATATGAGACTGGCTTATGCCGTGTCTCAGGACTGGCTTATGCAGTGTCTCAGGACTGGCTTATGCCATGTCTCCAAATAAATTGTTTAAATATTCAGTATTTATTTTTATGCAATATATGAGACTGGCTTATGCCGTGTCTCGGGATTGGCTTATGCCGTGTCTCAGGACAGGCTTATGCTATGTCTCCAAATAAATTGTTAAAATATTCATATTATTTATACACAATATATGAGATCGGCTAGGCCGACTAGCCAAAACTTTAAGTTCTTGGAATTATAATATTTAAGTCGGCACAGTTTTGAAAACCGATAAGAACATGGAGTTCTGGATCCAGTGTTATTACATGAATGTCATACTTTATTATTTGGAACCTGGGGTTTCAAACACATTCAGAATATGACGTTATCTCATATAAATAAAGTGATACGTTTATATGTCACTCATTTGAAAGAAAGATCTACACATCCAACAGGCTGTAGTGAGTATCATAAAAGGGATTTAAGATCCTAACGAATAAAGAAATTGGAATTAATATTTTATCCATTTTCATACACATCCAGCGGGATACTGTGATTATCATAAAATACATTTAAAGATATTAACATATCATTCATTTGAGAAATATAAATATATATATATATATATATCTACACATCCAGTAGGATGTTGTGAGTCTCATAAAAGGATTTAAGATCCTAGTATCACGTATAATGAGATTGTAAATGATATTTTGTCCATTTTATACTTGCTCCTGAAGGAGCAGTATCAAGAGAGTAAATTTGATATATTTATATTCATGAGATATCAAAACATACCCAGGAGTGGATGTTTGTGAATAACAAAAGAAAAGGTTTAAAGAATAAACTTATTGAAAAGATTATTATCATTTCAGATAAGATATAAAATGGAATTATACATAATGTCCATAAAATTCCCAGAAGGGAAATATATGTCTTGCCTAGAGTGCAACGATTTGTACAATTCTGCGGAGTCAGAATATTTTATGAATTGGACTTTGATCTGAGCAAATATTAATATTGTATTAGGTCCAACGGATCTGATAGAAAGCTCTGGCAGAGCCATGATAGAAAGCTCTGGAAGAGCCATGATATTGTTATCAAACAATACTAAATTATATATCAGTGATACTTGATATCATTCAAGCAGAACATAAAAGAATATGCTAAGTTCAAAAATATATAAAGTTAATACCAGATCAGATCCAGCAGATCTGATCAAATGCTCAAAAAGAGCCACGATATTATTACCAGATGGTATTAAATTGTGTATCGATGATACTTTATATCATTCAAGCATAATGTAAAGGGAATCTGCTTAGTTTCAAAGATATACGGAGGAATGGATATCATATTGAAACTATAAGTGATGAGAATGTTTAATATGTATGCAGTACTTCTCATAATTCAGACCAAAAACTCATTATAGAAAAGCTGCGTGTTTTATCATCTGAATTATATTACACTATTATAAAGAGTGTAGATATTTATGCAATTATGAATCAAAAGTTCCCAGATCCAAAAAGTTTATACTTTGGAGTGACCGTATAGGTCACCTAGGATCTACAATGATGTGTATAATCATTGAAAATTTTCATGGATATCCATTAAAGAACCAGAAGATTCTTTATCCATTGAGAACTTGTGTACTGCATGTTCACAGGGGAAACTAGCAGTAAAACCATCTTATTCTAAAATTTGGTTTTGAATTCTCATCATTCTTACAAAGAATTCAAGGAGATATATGTGGACATATTCATCCACCAAATGACCCTTTCATTATTATATGATTCTAATTGATGCATCTACGGGATGATCACATGTTTGTTCATTATCAAACATCTCAATACTATAAGGCAGTTGGGATTGATGTTCAACATCCAGTTTTCATATATAGTCATAATCCAGGTATTTCCGAGAACCTCATTATTTCGGTACAATTATTAAATTCCATATAGGGACTTACTCACTTTTAAGATATTTGATTGTATTGCATATCCCCTTATTGCATATCTGACATGATCTAAGATAAGACTTTTATATCAATCTGAGATTAATATTGATTTTGAGTAATCTTCTATTAGATCATTTGAACTTCTGATAATTTATATTTATATGCACAATCTGCATATTATTATATTAATTATTTCCCAATTGGGAAAGTTTCTCCAGAAGAGAAGAGTAAATGAAAAATTGCTTATATACAAAATAGAGACACCAGTTCGGTTCTCTATATATATGTGTGTCTCAGTTCAATCTTCGTATCTCTCAATTACGAAAGATGATTGATCATCGGATGATTATTAATCTGTTACCTGGTATATTAAGGGTAACAAGATTTTATCAGTTGCTATCTCATAAACCCCGGCCGAATGATTGTTCTTGAAGAACGATCAGAGAAAAAGACAATAAATAAATCATCTGATACATATCATAAGTTTATAAACCTTAAGTTTATAAACCTTTTGAAAAGGTATTGTTATTGGGATCCCAGGAGTAAACAAAACTCAAGTTATGAATAAATCCACTTTCTCTAAATCAACTCTATAAGAGTCTGATATATCTAAAGAGATACAAGAGTATAGAAATTGAGAGAAATTCTATAAATCATACGGAGTATATGAAATGACTAAATCCATTGAAATGGAAGAAATCTCAACAGAGATACAAGAATATAGAAATTGAGAGAAATTCTATAAATCATACGGAGTATATGAAATGACTAAATCCATTGAAATGTAAGTAATCTCAACAGAGATACAAAAGTATAGAAATTGAGAAAATCATATAAGAGAAATGTGAAATCATAAGGAAACAATCATTGATGATGTATTTTTATACACAGTAGCGCTACTGAAATTATAAAATGATAATTATGATATTCATAATATCAATGATTGTAGATAAAAAGGCATGATTGGCCTAGATGGAAGAAGCAATTCAAGAAGAATTGACTTCATAAGCCAGACATAAAGTATTTAGACCAATAGTACTCCAGACACCTGGAGATGTCAAACTAGTTGGATACTAATGGGTCTTTATACGGAAACGTAATGAGAAAAATGAGATCGTGAGATATGAGGCACGACTCGTAGTGTGAGGTTTCTTACAGAAACTTGGTATTCACAATTGATAAATACGGTTACGTTGTTGATAAATTTGGCTGTCTTTAAAAGGTTTAAAATACATCTTCTAGATGTAGTAATCATTTATCTCTATGATTCACTCAATGCAGATATTTATAAATCCTGAAGGATTCAAAATGCTAGAAGCATGTAAATCGAGATCTCGTAATCTGTATTTGATGAACATACAAAAATCCTTATATGGATTAAAAACAATATGAACGGGTGTGGTATAACCGTCTCAGTTAATATCAGATAAAGATAAGGATATAATAATCATATTGTATACTCATGTGTCCTCATAAAGAAATGAGAAAGAAAACATTGTCTCAACTTGAAGGTCGAGCATATATCAAATGGAATGCTTGTCCATCAATCAGAATATGTTGAAAGGATTCTGAAAAGGTTCTAAAAAGGTTCCATATGGATATTACTCCATAAAGAAAATCTTTGTTGATACTCCCTCCAATCATTTATGTTGTAATTTCATTACATGAAATAAACATCAGTGTACTTCAGTTCAACAATCTAGAAGATTGTTTCAAAAGAACTTTTATTAGGGGGAGCGTCCCATTAGGGGGAGCATCCCACCAGGGGGAGCGTCCCATCAGGGGGAGCATCCCACCAGGGGGAGCATATCAGATAAAGTATATTAATTATTTGGGGCATATGTGCATTGTACTCTTTTTCCTTTCAATAAGGTTTTTCATCCCATTGGGTTTTCCTGATAAGGTTTTAATGAGGCAATTCTCTAAGCACACCCAAAATATTTTGATCCATAAAAGATCATCATAAATATTACATTTATTCAATTGATCATCGTATATATGTTATCTTGATCAAAATATCATTGTAAATATTACTTTGATCTTGTTAATCATCGTATATATGTTACTTTGATCCAGAAGATCATCATAAATATTACTTTGATCCGACAGATCAATGAATATATTTGTTTAGGTTTTTATCTCGTTGGGTTTTCCCTAGCAAAGTATAAATGTGAGAAATGTTTTGAAGAAAACAAATAAATCTGGACATATGTACACTATACTCTTTTTCCATTCGATCAGGTTTTATCCCACTGGGTTTTCCTGACAAGGTTTTTAATGAGATAGTTTTTAATGTCCAACCCCACTAGATCTAGAGAGATCATTGTATACATTTTTCTCGGATTTTATCCCATTAGGTTTTCCTTAGAATATTAATACAAGTAGTATAAATCCAATGGGAAGTGTTATAATACATATGGCTTTACACCACTTGTATATACACGCAATATAAACCCACCACCCATCCACCGCTTGACTTTGTCAAAGCTTCATCACTAAGCCATTGATACAAGTGGGAGTGTGGGACTAACTTTGAAGGATATATATATACATAGTGTTCTCTCTCTTGTAAACTGAGTACTCAGTATCAATAAAACAAAGAGATTTCTCACAGCTCTCTCGTCTCTCTTGTCTCTCTCTATATCTCACTGTCTTCTTCATTTGTTCTTCAATTATTCAATTACTTACAACAGCTAATTGAATATTAACCATTATTATATGGTGTCAAAACATGCCACAGCAGTCATCAGAGCATGTTATAAAAATATAATTAACATCATTCTTCTCTTCTATTTGCTTAGCCTTTATGTGGGATTGTACGGTCAGTCCCGAATGTGTTACTGCAGGTCTTGCAATTGGTGCGCTCGAAATTATTGACGGCACCTACCAGATGAAAGAAGTTTCAACTTGTGTGAGGAAGAAGGTGGAAACTGATATGCCTAGATATGCCATTTTTTTCGTTTTCCTGTTTTTTTCTTTCTTTTTTTTTTAACTTTTTTTATTTTGCCTTGTGTTGCCTTGCTGGTGCTTTGCCCAGCTGCCTTGTTCTCTCTCAAAACAAGAAAAAGAAAAAAATATGCTTTAGGTTTGTCAATGAAGTAGCTTCCGTGCCTTTGTAATTACATTTCGAGCCTTTTGTAAGTGTTTTCGAGCATTTTATATAAACCTTAGGTTTGTCAACTCTGTATCTCCGAGCCTTTTTAGTACTGACCTGAGCCATTTAACATGTAACCTGGGCCTTTGTAACATTGTCCGAGACTTTTGTAACACTATCCGAGACTTTTGGTACATTGTCCAAGACTTCTGTAACATTATCTCGGAACACAATCACTAAGTTACTGTTCATCCTCTTCCCCACTCGAAAATCCCAACCCTCAACAACTTTAACAATTGAAGATTCCTGGCCGAAACCTAATTCAGGTTTTAAATTGAAAAAAATGCTCGGCGGGGAGCTCGACCCCGGAGTGCGTCTGCGTAGTGCCACTCCGTCGCCGTTCGAGTGATTGCCTGGGTTTCAACGTGACTTTCTCTCTCTACTTCACAACTCTATCACTGTAAACTGAATAAAAGAAATCTGATGTGAATGAAAGAAATCTGATGTGGAACAACTGTTATGGGTATTTTTGTCCGTTCACCATAATAGGTGCCTTTTAAACATAAGTTGGCAGTGCTGAAAAACCACCTTTAAAAAGTGTCATTTAATTTTTGGGCCCTTAAATAATTTGGGGTGATATATAGCAAAATTGGGGATGGTAACGAGTTGGATCAAGATTGGATCGTATGCACAAACCCAAAACATGGTTTTAGCAAGTTTCCTCAAACCCAACCTGTGATTCGAATGGGCTTTTTGATTTCCGCCACAAACCCGACTCGAATGAGGCAGGGGTGTCCCAAACCCGACCCGTTTCATTTAAAAAATATATTCAAACAATTAAATATACAAATTTTACCATACATTTGAATTTCATGATATGAACTTAAATTTTAATATTCACTCAAATTTAATAATACACTTAAATTCAAAAATATATTTAATTTAAACATTCATGCACTTAAATTTAAACATGAACGACAAATAAATATAAAAATTTAAAGTTCAGTGTACACTTACAAAAATTCATATACCTTATAAGCTTAAATTTAATAGAATATAACATCTAAATTATATAAACCTTAACTTTAAACATAAATACAGTTAGATAAATATATAAAAAGATTAGAGTTTTCTTTTTTCCTTTTATATTTTCTATATCTTAAAATAATAATAATAATATAAATACTAGATCAACTGAGACAGGTTAGGTCATAGTGGCTTGACCTATACTCGGCCGATTAAAAACTGCCAAATTAAGTGCTCTATACATGCCCTAAATAGATCGGATATCAGCCAGTTTGTGTGTGTGTAGGCCCGATTAAAAACTTCCAAATTAAGTGCTCTATACATGCCTTAAATAGATCAGATATCTGCTAGTTTGTGTGTGTGTGTGTGTGTGTGGGGGGGGGGGGGGGGGGATAGATCAGATATCTGCTAGTTTGTGTGTGTGTGTGTGTGTGTGTGAGAGAGAGAGAGAGAGAGAGAGAGAGAGAGAGAGAGAGAATGTGTGAAGAACAGGAGAGAAAGAACCTGCCCTTGAGTATTAATTTATCGGGGTTATTAGTTTGAAATGTTTTATTGTATAAATTGTTATTTTGTCTTAAAACAAATGTGCGTGTATAGTGTTTAGTCCCTTAAACTCCTCCAATAACTATATAGCATTTAGTCCCCTTAAAAAAATCTCACTTTGGCTAGTAAGCTCCTTAAAATTTATTCATGCTCCTAAAAAATCTCTCATTTCTATCTTCTTTGTTATTGCTCCCCCTTCTTAAATGTATAATCCTCATGTTACTATGATGGATAGCATTTGCAAAAAACTTTGCCAGATGAAGAAGGACAATCCTACATTTACTCAATAACATCTTGCCTTATGGCTACTGAGTAAGTACAAGCTCAAAGTCAGTCAATGCACCATCTCTAAGAACTGCTCGGCGCACATCACATAAGCGGAAGTTCGAAACGCCATAAACCTGTCTCATACCCACTAATGGAAACATCATTGGTAGAATGGGTTAATACCTACCAAAGTAAGATCAATATCAGTGGTGATCTAATCAAAGAGAAAGGTATCTTCTTTCTTAATCAACTTTGTCATGAACCAACATCTTTTGACTTCTCCAACAGTTGGCTGAATAGATTTAAATCTCATCATGAAATCAAATCCTTTACACGTTTTGATGAAAGTGAGACTATTAATACCTGTGCTGGAATAAGTTATACCCAATTTGCGTGATAAACTTGATCAATATGAGGGGAAGGACATCTACAATATGGATGTAACTGGTCTGTTTTATAGATTACAAGTAAGATTTTCCCATTTTTTTTCAATTTAAATTGCATGCATGTTTAAGCTTCGATTTTTGATTAAATAGAGTATGGAACCATGTCTATATAAGCGAATAACTCTTCGACAACAAAAAAACTTAGAGGTCGCAATAGAACAAATAAAGAATAACTGTGGTGATATGCACCAATGGAGATGGCAGTGACGAATTCCTTATGTGGATAATTGGATAATATTTGAATCCACGTTGTTTCAAGCATTTTAATCCGGAAAATCTTTGAGGATACAGGGCAAATCAAAAAGCATGGATGACATAAATTCTTTATTGTATAGTGGCTTCAAGCGGTTGACCTTCAGATGGCAATTAATCGAAGGGTGTTGCTTTTCTTTGACAATTGCACTGCCCATGTTGATCAAGCCAAATGTGAATATGATTTTGACCCTTAATTCTAACTCTTTTTGTGTGTTCTCGGGTAAAACCTTCTAAGATCTAGATGTCACTCCTCGACGCTATGCAGATGACCGTAAAAACTAGAGCAGAGGTTTGTATAACCGTCTATCGCGGTCGATGTCGCTGTGTCCAAATTGCGACAATCGGGTCGTGACACATGCAACATTAGCAAATCTGGTGGTTACAAGCTTGTTTCTTGGACCAATATATATACCTCTTTTATATTCGTTTGTAGAAAAAATCAGCCATTGACACCAGATTCGACCTAACTCACCATTTTCTGACCTTGTACTCATCTTTTCCATCCAAAAACTCAATAAATCATATCTAGATTACTTCCCCTTATTCAATCCTCTCTACCCACCTTCTACATATCTTTCCTTTGTCACTTTCCATTGACTCCACCTCACTACACATCCTAAGCTTCCATTCTTTACATCAAGTTCAAAGCAAGGAGCTTTCAATGAGGGATCAATTTTACAAGAGAGACTCATGGGTTATTTCTCTACATTTTACCTTCTATCTTTGTTTTTCAGCATGTGTAACTGAACCCCCATTCTAAGGGATTGATGTAAGGAATTGTTCGACAATGGGTTTTGTTTAGCTTTCAATAATTTATTTGCACAATTATAGTTATATTCACTTACTTAATTAGATCTTATTCCTTATATGATTGAATTGAATATCACTCTTTAATTGCAATATTGGTAAGATAATTTGAGAAAAAATTATTTGAGACTTGACACCCTTAATTGATTAGGGCTTATAGTGAATATGATAGGTTCATTGGTGGGAATATCACCCACCCCCCGAATGCCTAGACCATTTGATCGTCACTAACCGATCTCACCATTATCTCCTTACTCTAAATATCATAGGTGAGGAATTTTGATGAGAAGTGGTTTGCTTAGTATCTATGGCCAATTCACACTTTCAAATGAGATCGGCCCTTAATTGTGTGAATAGAGCATTAATGAATCTACTTAAAGCATTGCCCATGGTCAGATTACAACTCCATCAATTCCCTAAAATTCTCTTAATTGCTTCAATCCATTTTCTTATCTAGATTGTTGAGCTTCTATTTTTCATTCTCTTATATTTTACATTTCTTGTTATTTACTTTCTTGTTATCAAATCAAACATCTATCTCTATCCGTTATGATTTATCTTTTTAAGCACTTTGTTAGTCTAACGTAGATTAGATAACATTTCAACTATTTATCCTGATCCCTAAGGATGGTCCTTTGCTTACCATTTTACTAAATTTTGTATTTAATTATGGTAGCAAGGGGTGAAAATTAGTTTTCAAACCAGGTATAAATATCTTTTTGACGGTGTAAAACAGTCCTTGTCACATGTACCACTTGCAGAGCTATCTAATCACATCCAACTCAAGAACACCACATTGCACTATCTCCAACCAAGGAGAGACCGATAGAGACATTGAGGAATGTGGTGTTATTAGTGAGTTAGAACAACAAATTCAAAGCTTCCTCTATAGAAATCATATGGATGTCAATCATTTGGCATAAGAAGAAGTGTGTTATACTCCAACTGAAGAGGATATCATCAGTGATATCACAAGGCAGTAAAATGATGGTGTGGTTGAGATAGATGATGATGGCGGTGATAGTC
The DNA here is from genome assembly GCA_033220585.1 of Dipteronia sinensis. Classification (NCBI taxonomy): domain Eukaryota; kingdom Viridiplantae; phylum Streptophyta; class Magnoliopsida; order Sapindales; family Sapindaceae; genus Dipteronia; species Dipteronia sinensis. The sequence goes on from CM065642.1 coordinate 29,857,060, forward strand.
ATGATATACCTAAAATTTCTACAAGTAATGTTGTTGTGCTAATTTTAGTTGAATTCTTTTTTCTACAGCAAAAAAATGATCACAATAACTACTTGAGGACAATTCAAAACATAAAGGATAAAGTCAAAATTCTCAAACATGGTGGCCTTGTGCAAACTAGCATCTTGAAGTACTTTTCTAGTACTTCTTGAATATTATGTAATAAATTTTATACTTGTATGAAATTATTAATTTATGCGATAGTTAGAACCGAAACTTTATACTAGGTTTCAGAAAGAAATTATTAATTATTACGATAGATGGATTTATTAATTTTTTACACTGGTCAAAACACATATATAATACATAATCCTGAACTCATCATACTATACAATTAATGATCAACCATGTTTATATAATATAAAAATATATAAACATCATACAACCCTAGATCGTACCTACACATATCATACATATTGAAAAGAAATAGAATACAATATGATTATATTCGTGTATATCGAAAAATTGGCTCTGATACCAATTGTAGGTCCCGAAGATCAAAAATACGAAGCTGTCATAAAATCGACGCAGCAGAAAAAAATAAGGTTTTAAAATTTTATCTTGGACCTTTTAAATATATACACGAATATAAGAAGGGGTTCAAGAATACCTTTTTTGTTTTCTCCTTTGTTTCTTTTCGATCCGTCACCACAAAGCCTTCCAAGCTATGACCCGCGATCTAGCAACTGTGTTTGGGCACATCATGGATTCCGGGAGTACTGGGTGGAGGCTACAGAGATGGAGAAGACAACTCCTTGTCTTTCTTTCTAGGGTTCGGCCAACACAAGCAAAACAAAAGTTTTCTTTTTCTTTTTCTCTTTGGGTTGCCGCACTCTCTCTCTCTCTCTCTCTCTCCATTAGGGTTAGGTTTTTTTGTTTCCTAATATTATATATATATATATATTATCAGGAGACTAGGGTTTTAGTGATCTGGTTAAGATAGGATTCTAAATCCTATATTAATATATATTGTCACTATGACTTGAATCCTTGACCTCTTTAAAGAAAATAAAAATAATCTATATTATTTTATTCATTTGCTCTTGTCAAGGTTCGAACTTACAATCTCCAATTAACAATTAATAATTCTTAAATATTAATTAATCAATTATATAATCATATTATTTAATTAATTCCCATAATAAATCCAATTCATTTTCGTAACATAATTAATTGTACCATCCAATTAACCGTGAACCTTGTTACTAATAATCGTAAAAGGCTAGCAAGATGACCTAATTGACCCACAATTTTGAGCTCTAATAATGTTAGAAATATTAATTAAAATCTTTAAATAATATTTCATGATTATAAACCTCGAAGTTAATCCACTAAAAACCCGAGGTTACACTCTCGTAACTGTAGATGTTTTAGACAAACCAAAATATCAGTGTCCTTTGATATAGCTATTACATATGGTATGATCCTCCACAAGTAGTTCATAAGTAAAGCTAAGTCATAAAGTCCGTTATACCTCTCTAATTATATCTTTTTCCTTTAAGTACCATTGATTCTCTAATGAACAATTATATCATTCCTTCATTTACGGAAGAAGGAGAGCGCTCTTATGGTTCAAATCCCGAATCAACCCTTAAGGGAACTACTACTCTACTTATCGCAAGAAGGAATTGATTCCTCTATTGTGTACAGACCTTCCCAGCCATAAGCCAAACCGTGATTCCAAGGTATTGAGTTATTGATCGGAATACTACTCCGATCTCACCCACGGTATGTCAAAAACCATGATCTAACCTGAAGGAGTCAGTAAAATACTCAGGATTAAGATCACTCATATACAACCATCATTCGTCGATATATATGAACCTCTACATGTAACCGATCTTGGTGAGAGATTCATATAGATCGTGACCCAGTCCTAAATGATTACATCGTATAAGGTGCCTCCATTCTCATATCACCATATGAACAGTCTAGGATAAGACCACCGTACATTATGGAATGGACCACAACTGTAGATTAACACAAATAAAGTATCCAACTTTATTTGTTCTCTACAGACTCTTTAGATTGCACGTTCAAACCGAATACCTCTGTATATGACACTCATATACTCAGTTTGAGATTACATCTAGAAATCTTGGATTTTTCGCACATATGATATAAACGTACGAGTCTTATTTATTGAATGAAATAACTACTTTTATTTAAGTTTTTCTAGCATTTACAAATTACAAACTTTAGGGAATAAATCTCAACAGTGGCAACATCCAGACAAATATGTCAAAGTTTTTCTTATCATAATTTAGAGGGGTTCTGCTGTACGTGGGAGGCCCATTTTAAGGACGCATGTTGACGAATTTTTATGTCATCAAGTGGAACGATGATCTCTATTATTTTACTAATTAAGAAAATGCAAAAAATGTTCATATTATTTTGGTACTACTTTGTTTTATATAGCAAGTAGTAGAAAAATTAAATATAAAGGTTCATAATTATTTTGGTACTACCTTGTTTTATATAGCAAGTGGTAGACAGATATAAAGGTTCATAATTATTTCTGCACTACTTTGTTTTGTTTTATATTTAGTGGTTGATATAAAGGTTCATATGTTATAAATCAACTAAAAAGAATTGAGAATAAACTGAAATATGGAGATGAAAGATGAACAATAGAGAGCGGCGAGAGAACTGGCAGTAGAGCAAATATAAGTCTGTTTTATTCATGCTTCAGCTGAACCAACCTATATCAATTGAGAGAGAGCCCATATATATATATATATATATATATATATATATATATATATATATATATCCTTCGAAGTTAGTCCCACACTCCCACTTGTATCAATGACTTAGTGATGAAGCTTTGACAAAGTCAAGCGGTGAATGGATGGTGGCCGATGGGTTTATATTGTGTGTATATACAAGTGGTGTAAAGCCATATGTATTATAACACTCCCCCTCGGATTTCCACCACTTGTATTTTAATTTGCTAGGAAAAACCCCTTAGGATAAAAACCTTGGCAACAATATATACAAGAATCTTTTGGATCTAGTGGTGCTGGACGTTCTCAAAACTATCTCGTTAAAAACCTTGTCAGGAAAACCCAATGGGATAAAACCTGATCGAAGGGAAAAAAGAGTATAGTGTACATATGTCCAGATTTATTGTTTTCTTCAAAACATTTCTCACATTTATACTTTGCTAGGGAAAACCCAGTGGGATAAAAACCTGAGCAAAGGTATTCATTGATCTGTCGGATCAAAGTAATATTTATGATGATTTTCTGGATCAAAATAATATATATATGATGATTAGCAAGATCAAAGTAATATTTACAATGATCCTTTTGATCAAGTCAACCTATATACGATGATCAACTGGATAAATGTAATAATTATGAATCAAATAATTTTGGGTGTGCTTATAGAATTGCCTCATTAAAACCTTATCAGGAAAACCCAGTGGAATAAAAACCTGATTGAAAGGAAAAAGAGCACAATGCACATATGCCCCAAATAATTAATATACTTCATTTGATATGCTCCCCCTGGTGGGACGCTCCCCCTGATAAAAGTTCATTTGAAGCAATCTTCTAGATTGCTGAACTGAAGCACACTGATGTTTATTTCATGAAATGCAATAACATCATAAATGATTAGGGGGAGTACGAGCAAATACTTGCTTTATGGAGTAATATCCATATGGAATCTTTTCAGAATCCTTTCAACATATTCTGATTGATGGACAAGCATTCCATTTAATATATGCTCGACCTTCAGGTCGAGACAATGCTTTCTTTCTCATTTCTTTATGAGGACACATGAGTATATAATTTCCATATCTTTATCAGATATTAACTGAGACGGCTATACTACCTCCGTTCAAATTGTTTTTAATCCATATAAGGATTTTTGTATGTTCATCAAATACAGATCAGGAGATCTCGATTTATATGCTTCTAGCATTTTTAGAATCCTTCAGGATATATAAATATCTGCATTGAGTGAATCATATATATAAATGATTGTTACGTCTAAGAGACGTATTTCAAGCCTTTTAAAGGCAGCCAAATTCATCAACAACGTAACCGTATTCATCAGTTGTGAATACCAAGTTTCTGTAAGAAACCTCGCATTACGAGTCGTGCCTCATATCTCACGATCTTATTTTTTCTCATTACATTTCCGTATAAAGATCCATTAGTATCCAATTAGTTTGACATCTCCAAGTGTCTGGAGTACTATTGGTCTAAACACTTTATTTTGGCTTATGAAGTCAATTCTTCTTGAATTGCTTCTTTCATCTAGGCCAATCATGCCTTTTATCTACAATCATTGATATTATGAATATCATAATTATCTTTTATAATTTCAGTAGCGCTACTGTGTATAAAAATACATCATCAATGATTGTTTCCTTATGATTCCACATTTCTCTCATATGACTTATAGAAATTTTCTCAATTTCTATACTTTTGTATCTCTATTGAGATTACTTCCATTTTAATGGATTTAGTCATATCATAAACTCCGTATGATATATAGAATTTCTCACAATTTCTATATTCTTGTATCTATGAGATTTCTTCCATTTCAATGGATTTAGTCATTTCATAGACTTGTGTCTCTTTTAGATATATCAGACTCTTATAGAATTGATTTAGAGAAAGTGGATTTATTCATAACTCGAGTTTTGTTTACTCTTGGGATCCCAATAACAATACCTTTCAAAAGGTTTATAAACTTATGATATGTATCAGATGATTTGTTTATTGCCTTTTTCTCTGATCGTTCTTCAAGAACAATCACAAGGCCGTGGTTTATGAGATAACAACTGATAAAATCTTATTACCTTTAATATACCAAGTAACAGATTAATAATCATCGGATGATCAATTATCTTTCGTATTTGAGAGATACGAAGATTGAAATGAGACACATATATATAGAGAACCGAACTGGTATCTCTATTTTGTATATAAGTAACTTTACATTTACTTTTCTCTTGTTGAGAAACTTTCCATTTGGAAATTAATCAATATAATAATCTGGAGATATTTGATAAGTGATTCCCCTGATCCATTTTGATTATGATTATATCTGAAAAACTGATAATCAGTACAAGTAATATGGAGATGTTTGATAATAAACAAACATATGATCATCTCGTAGATGCATCAATTAGAATCATATAATAATGAAATGGATCATTTAGTGGATGAATATATCCACATATATCTCCTTGAATTCTTTGTAAGAATGATGAGAATTCAAAACCAACTTTTAGAATAATATGGTTTTACTGCTAGTTTCTCCTGTGAACATGCAGTACATAAGTACTCATTGGTTAAAGAATCTTCTAGTTCTTTATTAGATATCCATGAGTATTTCCAATGATTATACTCATCATTGTAGATCCTGGGTGACCAATACAGTCACGCCAAAACATAAACATTTTCGGATCTGGGAACTTTTGATTCATGATTCATAACTGCATAAACATCTACACTCTTTATAATAGTGTTTTATAATCCAGATGATAAAGTACACAGCTTTTCTATAATAAGTTTCTGGCCTGACTCATAAGGAGTAATGCATATATATTAAACATTCTCATTACTTATAGTTTCAATATGATATTCATTCCTCCGTATATCTTTGAAACTAAGCAGATTCCCTTATATTCTGCTTGAATGATATAAAGTATCACCGATACACAATTTAATACCATCTGGTAATAATATCGTGGCTCTTTTAGAGCCTTTGATCAGATCTGCTGGATCTGATCTGGTATTAACTTTATATATTTTTGAACTTAGCATATTCTTTTATGTTATGCTTGAATAATATCAAGTATCACTGATACATGATTTAGTATTGTTTGATAACAATATCATGGCTCTTCCAGAGCTTTTTATCATGGCTCTTCCAGAGCTTTCTATCAGTTCCGCTGGACGTGATACAATATTAATATTTGCTCAGATCAAAATCAAATTCATAAAATATATCTGACTCCGCAGAATTGTATGAGTCTTTGCACTCTAGCAAGACATATATTTCCCTTCTGGGAATTTTATGGACATTATGTGTAATGCCGTTTTATATCTTATCTGAAATGATAATAATCTTTTCAATAGGTTTATTTTATAAACCTTACCTCTTGTCATTCACAAACATCCACTCCTGGGTATGTTTTGATATCTCATAAATATATCCAAATTTACTCTCTTGATACTGCTCATTCATGAGCAAGTATAAAATGGATAAAATATCCTTTACAATCTCATTACACGTGATATTAGGATCTTAAATCCTTTTAAAATAATCACAGCATCCTGCTGGATATATATGAAATGGATAAAATATTATTTCCAATTTCATTATTCGTTAGGATCTTAATTCTCTTCTTTATGATACTCACAACATCCTACCGGATGTGTATGAAATGGATAAAATATTAATTCCATTTTATTTATTCGTTAGGATCTTAAATCTCTTTTATAATATTCACAACATCCTACTGGATGTGTAGATCCCCCTTCTTTTTTCTCAAATGAATGATACGTTAGGATCTTAAATCTCTTTTATGATATACACAACATCCTACTGGATGTGTAGATCCCCCTTCTTTTTTCTCAAATGAATGATACGTTAGGATCTTAAATCTCTTTTATGATACTCACTACATCCTACTGGATGTGTAGATCCCCTTTTTTTTTTCTTCAAATGAATGATACGTTAGGATCTTAAATCCCTTCTATGATACTCACAACATCCTATTGGATGTGTAGCTCATTCTTTCAAATAAATGATATGTAAATATATCACTTGATATATACGAGATAACTTCATATAACTTTATATTATGAACGTGTTTGAAACCCCAGGTTCCAAATAATGAAGTATGACATTCATTTTTACAACACTGAATCCAGAACTCCATGTTTTCATCGGTTTTCAAAACCCTGCCATATGGCATATATATAACACTGGATCCAGATCTCCAGGTTCTATCAGGGGTATAACACAGTTTGATATGCTGCATAAAAATAAACAATTTCAGGGTCATGAGAACACCTTAGACACAGCATAAGCCAGTCCAGAGACACAACATAAGTCAGTCTCATATATTACACAAAAATAAATGGTTTCAGGGCCATAAGATCACCTTACAGGGCCATAAGATCACCTGCGATGTACATAAAAATAAATGGTTTCAGGGCCATAAGATCACCTTACAGGGCCATGAGATCACCTGCGATATGCATAAAAATAAATGGTTTCAGGGCCATAAGATCACCTTACAGGGCCATGAGATCACCTTACAGGGCTATGAGATCACCCTGCGATATGTATAAAAATAAATGGTTTCAGGGCCATAAGATCACCTTACAGGGCCATGAGATCACCTGCGATGTGCATAAAAATAAATCTAGAACTATTACATATAATTTCCATTTGACGGCATAAGCCATCTTGTCCGTTAGGATTTTAAATCCTTTTTATGATATTCAGAGCATCCCTCTGGATGTGTATGAAATGGGTAAAATATTATTCACATTTCATTATACATTAGGATCTTAGATTATTTTTATGATGCTTACAACATTCGACTGGATGTGTATATTTCTCTGAATATTTCTCTGAATATTGCATCAACCATTTATATAATACTGGATCCAATTCTTTTTATGATGCTTGCAACATCCGACTGGATGTGTATATTTCTCTGAATATTGCATCAACTATGTATATAATACAGGATCCAAATCTCCAGCTTCTGAATATTCCATCATGCCTGAAAACAGAGTTAATAAAGCTTAAATAAGTCAAAACAATACTTACAAGCAGAATTAGCTGAAACGGATGGCACGGTTGCGTCCGGAACGGTCGAAATAGCTGGAAACAAGTCCGAATCAGCCGAAAACGGGGGAAAATTGCACCGAAAAGGACGAAAAACATTTTCTGGATGATGTGGCGCTGATGTGGCGCGACTGCTGACATGGAGCTGACGTGGCATGCCTCACTGGCTGACGTGGCAGCTACTGCTTACGTGGCACTGATGTGGCATGCACAGTTCGCTGACGCGGCAGCCTGATGATGACGTGGCGCTGATGCATGCTGACGTGGCATGACATATGCACTGACGTGGCGGTGATGTGGCGGTGACATGGCGGATTCTACAGTGTCGTCTTCAACCTTCGAAAATCTGTAGAAAAATTCTGGGGAAAATTTTGGGCGTTGACTGGAGCTAGAGGCTTCGTTAGAGCTCCGTTTGAGACGCGGTCAGCGGCGTCGGAATCGTATTTCCGAGAGGAACACAACGGTATCCTCCGAAAAGCGATTCGAGCACTTCAAAATTTCTGTACTCAATCGAAAACTCAAAAATCAAAGCTAAAAACAGTCCAGAACTTTCTCTGGAAGTCCTAGACTAGATTCGTGCTGATAACGTGTTATAAATCAACTAAAAAGAATTGAGAATAAACTGAAATATGGAGATGAAAGATGAACAATAGAGAGCGGCGAGAGAACTGGCAGTAGAGCAAATATAAGTCTGTTTTATTCATGCTTCAGCTGAACCAACCTATATCAATTGAGAGAGAGCACACACATATATATATATATATATCCTTCAAAGTTAGTCCCACACTCCCACTTGTATCAATGACTTAGTGATAAAGCTTTGACAAAGTCAAGCGGTGAATGGATGGTGGCCGATGGGTTTATATTGTGTGTATATACAAGTGGTGTAAAGCCATATGTATTATAACATCATAATTATTTTGGTAGTATTTTGTTTTACGTAGTAAGTGGTAGACAAATAGTCAAAGTTTTTTTTTTATCATATGGGTATAGTAGGTCTCTTTCAAAAACGAAATACGGGTTCCACCGTTCGACCAATAATACAATTAACGATAGCCTATCAAAAGGTAGATAGAACATAACTCGGGGGGACAATTTCATTTCAGATCAACAAATATGAAGTATTTATTCGTAACTTGAGTGTTTTGACTGATGTCAGCAATCTAGTTGGGCGGCCGAATGCGTAGTTGACACTATTTTTTGAGTTGGTTGAATGTTTGGCCGAACGTATTTGTCTTGATGTTGCCACTGTTGGGATTTATTTACTAAAGTTTGTAATTTGTAGATGCTAGAAAAACTTAAATAAAAGAAGTAATTATTTCATTCAATAAATAAGACTCATACGTATATATCATATGTGTGAAACATCCAAGATTGCTAGTTGTAATTTCAAATTGAGTATATATGAGTGTCATATACATAGGTATTCGGTTTGAGACGTGCAATCTAAAGAGTATCTAGAGAACAAACAAAGCTGAATACTTTATTTGTGGTTAATTTACAGCTACGGTCCATTCCATAATGTACGGTGGTTTTATCCCAGACTGTTCATATGGTGCTATGAGAATGGAGGTACTTTATACGATGTGATCATATAGGACTGGACCACGATTTATATGAATCTCTTACCAAGATCTGTCACATGTAGAGATTCATTTATACCGACTAATGATGGCTGTATATGGGTGATCTGAATTCTGAGTATTTTACTGACTCCTTTAGGTTAGATCAAGTTTTTGACATACTATGGGTGAGATCAGAGTAGTATTTAGATCAATAACTCCATATCTTGGTATCACGGTTTGGCTTGTGGCTGGGAATGTTTGTACACAATAGAGGAATCCACTCCCTCTTGCGAGAAGTAGAGAAGTAGTTCCCTTAATGGTTGATTCATGACTTGAACAATAAGAGCGCTCTCCTTCTTCTGTAAAGGAAGGAAGGATATAATTATTCATTAGAGAGTCAATGGTACTTAAAGGAAAAAGATATAGTTAGAGAGTTATAACGGACTTTATGACCTAGCTATAATTATGAACTACTTGTGGAGGATCATACAATATGTAATAGCTATATCGATGGACACTGATATTTTGGTTTGTCTAAACCATCTACAGTTACGAGAGTGCAACCTCGGGTTTTTAGTGGAGTAACTCCGAGGTTAATATTTATGAAATATTAATTAAAGAGTATAATTAATTTTTCTAATATTATTAGAGCTCAAAATTGCGGGTTCATTATGTCCCATTGCTAGCCCTTTACGATTATTAGTAACAAGATTCACGGTTAATTAGATGATCCAATTAATTATGTTACAAAAGTGACTTGGATTTATTGTGGGAATTAATTAAATAATATGATTATTTAATTAATAAATTATTCAATTGATTAATTAAATATAATTAAATAATATGATTATTTAATTGACAAATTAATAATTAAAAATTATTAATTATTAATTGGAGGTTGTAAGTTCGAACCTTGACAAGACAAAGGAATAAAATAATATATATTAATTTTATTTCCTTTAAAGATGTCAAGGGTTCAAGTCATAGTGACAATATATATTAATATAGGATTTAGAATCCTATCTTAACCGGGTCACTAAAACCTTAGTCTCCTGATAATATATATATATATATATATAGATATAATATAGGAAACAAAAAAACCTAACCCAAATATATATATATATATATTGAGAGAGAGAGAGAGAGAGAGAAAGTGTGTCAACCCAAAGGGAAAAAGAAAAAAAAAACTTTCTTTTTGCTTGTGTTGGCGGAACCCTAGAAAGTAAGACAAGGAGTTGTCTTCTCCATCTCTATAGCCTCCATCCAGTACTCTTGGAATCCGTGACGTGCCCACACACAGTTGATAGGTCGTGGGTCATAGCTCGAAAGACTTTGTTTTGATGGATCGAAAACAAACAAAGGAGAAAACAAAAAGGTATTCTTGAATCCTTTCCTATATTCGTGTATATGTTAAAAATGTCCAAGATAAAATTTTAAAACCTTATTTTTTCCGCTGCGTCGATTTTATGAAAATCACAACTCCGTATTTTTGATCTTTAGGACCTACAATGGGTATCATAACCATTGTTTTCGATACACAAGTATATAATCAGATTGTATTCTATTTCTTTTCGATATGTATGATATGTGTAGGCCCGATCTAGGGTTGTATGATGTTTATATATATTTTTTATATTATATAAACATGGTTGATCGTTAATTGTATGGTATGATGAGTTCAAGATTATGTTTTTTTGAGTTGTACTTTTCTGCTGTACATTATTCCTTGTAAATCAGTTTTTTTAGTGATATATTACAGTAATATTGTACGAAGGCAGAGAAGATGGCAGTTGTGCGAAGGCGCTGAGCGCACAAGGCTGCTACTGCGCTACGCGCAAGCAGCGGGCAGCTGCGAACACATTTGGCGCAAGGCTGTCGTGTGTTTTCTCGTTTGATTCCTGGCAGCCGCACGATGATTGCGCAAGCTGTTGCGGACATCACCTGTGCGTGTGAATGGCAGCTGCGCGCTACGAGCGCAAGGGCTGTGTTTTCGTGATGCTAGGGTTGCATATTCACAAGAGCGTTTGGGCCAATTATTTTTTTTGTGACACCTTGGGCTTCCGATAATTGTTAGGGTAACATTTGGGCCTTATGGTTCGATCCATCAGATGGATCACTTAAAATATGTGTGAGTGTATATATATATATTAATCATATAAATATTAATCAAGTTGGACTTTGAAAGCCCAAAAGATGCAAAAGATGGACTTGAAGAATTTGAGGATTACAAGAAGACCAATGAATGCCTTGGATTACTTTTTATAATTAGAATTTATTTTTTAAGTTAGATAACTCACCGTACTCTGTCAATTCATGTATGTTGTAAGTGCCTCACTTTATGATTGACTTATTTTGTTGACAAAATCACAATTGGGTATCAATCCTGTAAAGGGTAGCTTAGGATTTGAAGAGCACCCATCATCAATGACATTGGACTCCAAGTGCTTCAAGGAAGGTAGATTACTTGACTCTACTCTTATTTGAAGAGGTTTAGTTGAACACCCTCACTTGCTTGCAGTATTATTTGTTATGCATTGAATTCCTTTGATTACATGTTTTCTGCATGACTTTGTCTTGATGTATTTTATGTCATTCATCACACTTCACACTTGCACATCATGCATTTAGGATAGTGTGTTTTGTTTGCCTGGAAAAGAGAGTTTTTCTCTTAACAGCGGTACAGGTCGCTAGCTATGCACCTGCCTAAACCGCGGTCCCAACAACGGTTGGTTCCAGAGGTTGCATGCTTAGGGTATCGCGGCTTGTGCACATGATTGCACAACGGTCCCTACTACAGTATTCTCCAGAAGGCCCATGTTGCCTGTACCGCGACCTGTGCACCTGTATGCACAACGGTTCCAACTGCGGTATTGTCCAGATGGTGCACTGTTATGCATACCGCGGTCTAGATAACTTGCATGTACCGCGGTCTACCCAACGGTAATGATGGGATTTAGTTGCCTGTTTTCAAAACAACGTCATTTCATATAGGGCTTCATATATATATATTGATCCTTTCCCCTTCTTTGCCTCTTTAGAGCTTCAAAATTCAATTAAAATATCCATCTTTAGAGCTCAAGAGTGACTTGCAAGAAAAGCCATCAAGATTCAATTTTTCTTAACCAAAACCCAAACACCTATAATTCATTCATGAATCAAGCATCATCTAGCTTTATCTAGGATCTATTTTAGCATGGGTCTTCATCAACACACATGACTTGGTAAGTAGAACACCATATTCATTCATTATAGTGTTCTTGCTTAACAAGAAATCTCTTTTGTGACTTGTTTGCATCTAGACTAAGTTTTTATCTACAAGTTGAGATTTTTCTGTGTTGATTGTTAGATTTTGTATTGTGATAGCTATTGCATCCAGGTTTGCTTTTGTTTTCAACTAGAAAAGTTATATGTATGTCATATAGCAACATGATATCTAGGATTGTTTGAATAATTCATCCATGATTAGATAAGCATTAAATGTGTTGACATAGCATTTGTGCACTTAGAATATTTTCATATTCACATTAGGTTGCATATCTCTTCTTTTAAGAGTTAAGTCTTGTATGTGCAGTGGGTAGTATACAAGCAAGAGCTTAGAATCACTATTAAAGGCATGCGGGTAGCAAGAACGGCTTAGTAATCGAATGGGTGTGATGTGGTCGACCTAGGTTGTAATCGTTTTTGTAAATAGTGGATTTGAGGGTTCGATTGGCAATTAGGCCCGTGAGTTTTTTACCCTATTGGGGTTTTCTCAAGTAAAACAAATCATTGTGTCTTTCTTTTGTATTCTGCACTTTGTTACAATAATTGTTTGTTTTAGAGGTTAGAGATTGTTGAGATTAATTTTGACTAACCAAAAGATGACAATTAATTTGGTTAAAACCTATTCACACCCTCCTTTCTAGGTTAGTTTAATCACTCTTAGAGTATTTTCATATGCTTTATTTATAAGATGATTAAAGCATTGTCATACATATAATTTCCATATAGATTAGAAATGCCTACACTTGCATTATAATATATCATATATGCATTATAGCCTATTTATTATGTGTTTTTTTATAATTTTTTTAATGAGATTAAAAACAGAATATTCACATAACTGGCTATTAATAATGAGATTAGTTTTTAGGAGTAAAAACTTGGTAATTCTCATTAATAACTAGTCTCTTTATTAAAGTGTTTAATTAGTTAGATTAGTTAGGTCTATGTTTGATTATTATGTTTAATATGATTAAGGCCCTAATAATAATTGGACCGCATAATGTGTTTTAGTTTTAATAGTTAAAACTTGATAAATCATATTTTTTTTTATTAGTTCTAGTCTTAGTAAAATAGTTTATAGAGATTAGAATTCGATTAAAGAACTAATTTTTTAATTGTTAAAAAATCTGTTAGTTTTATTAGTGAATAGAATAAGATTCTAGCAACATATTATAATGACCTAGAAATCTAGATTATTCGTAGCCGTTGGATCTATGTTTATCTAGGTGCATTAATAACTAGAAAAACCTTAACCCTAAAATAGTGAAAGGGAGAGGGATATATAACATTGTATCCCGCAGTCTTCATCATTAATTCAACACTGTGAGATTCAAGTGGGGCCTCAAGACGGCTTTGTTTTTGTCCTCCCTATGGAAGGTCTCCATGAGAATCAATATTAATGTTGACTTCCTAATGGATAGAATTTCTGAATATATTTTGGGATTGACTGACCCTAAGGTAGCAATTCTCAAGTTAAGTTCATGAGGCACTTGCTTGTGATATGTTGGATTGTCGTGGCGTAGTAACAATTTTAGGGATATTTTCTTGTTCATTAAACATGTACATGCATCATGTTTAATTATATGTGTAAGGACCTCTATTTTATGATTGACTTATTTCATGACAAACCACACCACATTGGGGATGATTTTTTAATGGGTAGCTTAGGTCTTTGTTGTAAGTCCTTGGTAACAAGCTTCCAAGCTTCTCCATAACTTCAAGAGCAAAAGGTATATTCACTTGACTTTGTCTCTTGAAGAGTTTAGGTGCACACACACACACACACAGACACACACACTTCATGCATGCTTTGTTCATCTTGCATTTGTGTTCTTTATTGTTTATATGTATGCATCATTTACACACTTCACACGAGCACTTCTTTATTTGTCTTAACGTGTGGTTGTTGTGTTTTACGTTTTCCGTTGTGTGTTCGGAAACATCTGCGCTTGCACGTTGGTGTGCTTGAGTCTTTAGTGCGTTAAGTGACCATTTGAAAATGTCCCATTCTTATCTTAGTTTGGCCTTTGGTCACATGGTTTTATTCCATGAGTTTGGGCATTCTTGTTATTGTTCAAATCTGACATTTGGTCACTCATTTGACCATATCTCTTTCTGCAGACATACAAATCATGTTTTATAAATTGGAGTCGACAGTAGACTTCCATACCTTTTCCAGCGGTATATTATACGAAAGGTTTCGATATCGTTTGGTCATGGTTTGGGGTGCTCGAATATCAAGCTGATGCATTGTCTTGTGCAATTCCAGTAGGTGGGTGTTGTACAGTCGCCCTACGTAGAGCGATCTGTACAACGACTTTGCCCAGAAATTGTTTTTAACATTTCCAAAATGTCGTAGTTTCATCTAGGGGTTATATATATAACTCATCTTCTTCCCCATTCGT
The DNA here is from genome assembly GCA_033220585.1 of Dipteronia sinensis. Lineage (NCBI taxonomy): Eukaryota > Viridiplantae > Streptophyta > Magnoliopsida > Sapindales > Sapindaceae > Dipteronia > Dipteronia sinensis. Next base: position 29,872,163 of record CM065642.1, read on the forward strand.
TTTTAGAGCTCAAAAAATCAGAATATAGTGAGAGAAAGAGCTCCCATAGAGAGAGAAAGATTCAAGCTTTGTTCTTTGACTCTCCAAACTCAAAACCCATGCATCCATGACATCCTTCATGCATCCATCTTTCATGGGTCTTCTTGGTTTCATGGCTAGGTAAGTTATAACTACATTAAAGCTTATTTATTGTTGTTCTTACTCTAGATTAGGTATTTATTGCTTGAATAAATACCTAGACTCTCTTTATTGCACATTTTTATGAGTCTTGGTAACATGATTAGGTTTGTTTGTTGATAGCTAGAATTTAGGACCATATTGCCCTTCTAGCCAAGTCTTTATACCTTGCATCTAGAATTTGATATTTATGCCTCATTAATTGCATTTCTTGTTTGCATATTTATTGCCCTTGTGATATGTTGTGACAACTTGTGTTGGTTGGACTTTATTTGACAATTAGGATACACAAATCCCTTTTGCATCTGATTGAGTCCTTTTGTATGGGCATGTACGCATTGTTTGATAACTAGGGTGTTAAATTGCATTATAGCATCTAGTTAAGCATTTTGTGTGTGGTCTTACACATTATTGCAATTGAGCATATTGTCTTATATTCACTTAGACCTTTATACTCTTCATAGAGTTAAAGTCTTGTGGCCTCTAATTGAAGTTGCACATGCAAGTGAAGTCTTGCAACCAAGGGTGGGTTGGCAAGCATTGGTCAAGTGTCATTGTCAAAGGCCTGCGGATAAAGTAGGAGGTGCTCACGCCAAGAGTAGTGGATCAGAGGATTTCGCTAGGGACTGAACCAATAGTGGTGAGTGGTAGTGTCCATAGCCTGAGGTTGTCAAGAGTGCGAGTTCGAGTATCACTTGAGGGTGTAACCTTTTATTTATATAGTGGATTACTGTGACCGTGTGTGGGTATAAGGATAGCCCGTGAATTTTACCAGTTGGAGGTTTTTTCACGTAAATCAATTCAACGTGTTATTTAATGTTTTCCGCACTTTAATTTCGTTGATTGATTGTTTGATTGAATTGGGTTTTATTGTAAATATTGAGTAATCGAAAAAGTTGGTAATAATCGATTAACAACCCATTCACCCCCCTCTAGGTTGTTTAGACATACCTTGTGTATTTTCAATATACCAAACTTTTACATATGATTTGAATGTATAATTGAATGATTTTTTATTTATGTTTATTTCATCAATGTCTTCTGCTTTACTTCAAATTCTTACGAATGAGATATTAACCGGGGAAAACTGTACAAAATGGAAAACAATATTAATACAATCTTGGTCACCAAAGACCTAAAATTTGTGCTTAAGGAGGAATGTCCTCCACAATCTGCAGCCAACGCAGCACGACCTGTTTGTAAGACCCATGAGAAATGGGTTTCAGCAAATGAAAATGCCCGTATTTATTCTCTAGCTAGCATGACCGAAGCGCTTGTCTCGAAGCATAAAACAATGACTATAACATATGAGATGTTAGAGTTATTGCAGGCCATGTTTGGGCAACCTTTTGAGCAAAAGCGGCATGAAGTTGTTCGTTCCGCAATGCTTGCTCGCATGAAGGAGGGAGCTCGGGAACATGTCCTAGGCATGATTTCTCACTTCAATACAGTTGAATATATGAACCTAGCTAGGTGAGCATCATACTGACAACTCTTTCGAAGAGTTTTGATCAGTTTAAAAGCAAATATGGGATGAGCAAGTTGAAGTTTAGTTTGACCCAGTTGCTTAATGAGCTCAAAATCTTTGAGTCCATGACAAAGGACAACAAAGGTAAGACTGGTGAGGTAAATGTTGCAGAACCATCTTCTTCTGAATCCAAGAAGAGGAAGATGTCTACTGACAAGACTAAGGCTAAGCTTAAGAAGAAGAAAGCCTAATATAAGAAGAAAAACACCACGACTGACAAGGCAAAGGAAAAGTGTTTACATTTCGACAAGGTCGATCATCAGAAGAGGAACTGTCCAAAGTACCACGAGGAGCTCTCAAAGAAGAATACAGTGAAAGGTAAATCATATTTACTTTTCATTGAATCTTGTTTAGTGGAAAATGATATTTAACCTTGGATAATAGATTCAGGGGCTACTAATCATGTTTGTTCTTCTTTGCAGTAGACTGATTCTTGGACGGAGCTAGATGAGGGGGCTTTCTCGATGCTTTTTGGATCAGGGGATCTCATTTCAGCTTGTGCAGTGGGAGCAGTTAGACTAGCTTTTGATAGTTGTTTTATTTTATTTGACCATGTTTATTGCATTCCTAGGTTTACCAGAAATTTGATTTCGATATCCAAGTTATTAGAAAGATTTTATTCGGTTTCTTTTAATAATAAATCAGTTATTATTTCTAGAAACGGTTTGAATATTTGTTCTAGTTTGATTGAAAACAACTTGTATGTTTTAAGACCATTAATTCATATATCACTGCTCAATACTAAAATGTTTAAAGTTGAAAAACCTAAAACAAAACAACAAAGGTTTCTCCATATAATGAAACGTATATGTGGCATATAAGACTTAGCCACATCAACCTTGACATGATAAAAAGACTAGTAAAAAGCGGACCTTTAAATAAGTTAAAGATCGGCACTTTACTTGTCTGTGAATCTTGTTTGGAAGGTAAAATAATCAAGAGACCTTTTACTAGAAAATAGCTTAGAGCTACACAACCATTGGAGCTTATACATTCAGATGTCTACGGACCTATGAATGTTTAAGCCAGAGGTGGTTATGAGTATTATGTCACTTTTACTGACAATTTCTCCAGATACTGATATGTTTACCTAATGCTACGTAATTCGGAAATGTTTAAAAAGTGCAAAGAATTCCGAGTTAAAGTTGAGATCTAATTAGGTAAAACAGTCAAAGCTCTGCGATCGGATCGTGGAGGTGAGTATCTTGACCAAGAGTTTGAAGACTATTTGGTTGAGCATGGGATAGTATCCCAACTCACAACTCCTGGAACAACACATCAAAATGGTGCTGTAGAGAGGAGAAACAGAATCCTGATGGAAATGGTGAGATCTATGATTAGTTTCTCATCATTACCACAATCTTTTTGGGGGTATGCATTATAGACGGCAGCCTACATATTGAATGTAATTCGTTCCAAATATGTTCATAAGACTCCTCTAGAGTTGTGGAATGGTCGCAAAACTAGTTTGTGATATTTTCGCACAAGGGGGTGTCAAGTACATGTGCTGAAGAGCAGAACAGGAAAGCTGGAACCTAGTTCTCAAGTCTACTTATTTGTAGGTTCTTCTAAAGATAATAGAGGAGGATACTTTTATAGTCCTCAAGAGAACAAAGTTTTTGTATCAACAAATAGGACATTTCTTGAGGAAAACTATTTGTGTAATCATAAGCCTCAACGTAAGATTATATTAAATGACTTAGAGCCTAGTACGACTAATGCTCAATCAACAAAAGTTGTTGTTCCATCAACATCTGATAGTCAAATGATTCCTAGTCAAATCACGCTACCACCTAAACGTACTAAGAGGATTGTATGACAACATGATCTCTATTTAGGTGTTAGAGAGGCACAGGGTGTCATCTCAGATGATAGGGTGGATGATCCGTTGTCATTTAGGCATACATTGGAAGATTCGGACAAAGGGAGGTGGCTTAAAGCCATGAATATTGAGATAGAGTCCATGTACTCCAACTCAGTCTCCTGATGAGATAAAACCCATATGGTGTAAATGGATCTACAAGAAGAAGAGATGAGTAGACGGGAAGGTAGAGACCTTCAAAGCAAGGGTAGTGGCAAAAGCTTATACCTAAAAGAAAGGGATCGATTATGAAGAGACCTTCTTGCCAGTGGCTATGTTTAAGCCTATTAGGATACTATTATCCATCGCTGCCTATTTCGACTATGAAATTTGGCAGATGGATGTCAAGACTGTATTTTTGAGTGGCAATCTTGATAAGAGCATATATATGATGCAACCAGAGGGATTCGTGTCCCAAGATCAAGAGCAAAAAGTTTACAGGTTACAAAGGTCCATTTATGGATTGAAGCAAGCATCTAGATCTTGAAACATCAGGTTCGATAATCCTATCAAAACCTATGACTTTGAGCAAAACATCGATGAGCCTTGTGTCTATAAGCGGATCGTTGACAAGAAAGTAATTTTCCTAGTCCTATACGTACATGATATCCTACTCATTGGGAATGACGTATGTGTATTGTAGGAAGTAAAGGGCTGACTGGCAAACCTATTCTAAATGAAAGATCTGCGAGAGGTTAGTTATGTTCTAGGGATCCAATTAATAAGGGATCGTAAGAACAAACTATTAGCATTATCTCAAGCATCGTATATCGACAAGATACTTGTGCGATTCTAGATACATAACTCCAATAAAGGTAATCTACCTTCTAGACATGGATTTTACCTGTCTAAGGAACAGTGTCCTAAAACACCTCAAGAAATTAAGGATATGAGACAAGTTTCATATGCGTCAGCGGTGGGCAGTCTCATGTATGCTATGTTATGCACGAGACCTGACATCTGCTTCTCAATAGGAGTAGCCAGCAGGTTTCAGTTAAACCCATGATTGGACCATTGGTTTGCTGTGAAGGTTATTCTTAAGTATCTTCGGAGAAGGAGAAACTATATGCTTGTATATTCAGGACAGAATTTGATCATGTTAGGTTACATAGATTCTGACTTTTAGTCAAATAGGGATTCTAGGAAATTCACCTTAGGTGGTGGAGCCATAGTGTGGAGGAGTATCAAGCAATCTTGTATTGCTGATTCCACCATGGAGGCTGAACATGTAGCCGTTTGTGAAGCAGCTAAAAAGGTTGTATGGCTCCGTAAGTTCTTGGCAAATCTAGAAGTTGTTCCAGATTTGGATAAGCCAATCATACTTTATTATGATAACAGTGGTACTATGGCTAATTCCAAAGAACCAAGAAGCCACACAAGAGGGAAGAGTATATAGGGGAATATCATCTCATCAGAGAGATAGTGTAGAAAGGACATGTGACTGTGACCAAGATCGCGTCGCAAGACAATCTTCCTGATCCATTTACGAAGACATTAACGGTTAAAGTGTTTGAAGGTCACCTGGAGGGCATGGGATACGAGATATGTCTCACCTGCTTTAGTACAAGTGGGAGATTGTTGGGGTTTATGCCCTAACTCTTGTACTTTGTAAATGTTGGAAAAACTTAAATAAAAGAAGTAGTTATTTCATTCAATAAATAAGACTTGTACATTTATATCATATGTGTGAAACATCCAAGATTACTAGATGTAATCTCAAACTGAGTATGTGAGTGTCATATACAGAGGTATTCGGTTTGAGATGTGCAATCTAAAGAATTCGTAAAGAACAAATAAAGATGAATACTTTATTTGTGGTTAATCTATAGTTGCAGTCCATTCTGTAATGTACGGTGGTCTTATCCTAGATTGTTTAAATGGTAATATAAGAATGGAGGCACCTTATATGATGTGATCATATAGGACTGGGCACGATCTATATGAATCTTTCACCAAGATCCGTTACATGTAGAGATTCATATATATCGACGAATGATGACTGTATATAGTTGATCTTAATCCTGAGTGTTTTACTGACTCCTTCAGGTTAGATCATGGTTTTTGACATATCATGGGCGAGATTAGAGTAGCGTTTCAGATCAATAACTCTGTGTCTTGGAATCACGGTTTGGCTTGTGGCTGGGAAGGTCTATACACAATGGAAGAATCCACTCCTTCTTGCGAAGTAAAAAAGTTGAACAATAAGAACGCTCTTCTTCGTCTATAAAGGAAGGAAGGATATAATTGTTCATTAAAGAATCGATAGTACTTAAAGGAAAAAGGTATAATTAGAGAGGTATAATGGACTTTATGACCTAACTCTAATTATGAACTACTTATGGAGGATCATACCATATGTAATAGCTGTATCGATGGACACTGATATTTTGGTTTGTCTAAAACATTTATAGTTACTAGAGTGCAACCTCTGGTTTTTAGTGGAATAACTCAGAGGATAATAATCATGAAATATTAATTAAAGAGTTTAATTAATTTTTCTACGTATTATTGGAGCTCAAAACTGTGGGTCCATTAGGTCCCCTTGCTAGCCCTTTACGATTATTAGTAACAAGGTTCATGGTTAATTGGATGGTCCAATTAATTATGTTACGAAAGTGACTTGAATTTATTATGGGAATTAATTAAATAAATTGATTATTTAATTAATGTCAATTTGGCCTTCTTTTCGCTCTCATTATTCAAATCTTCTTAAAGATGGCATTTGGCTCATTGGTGAGAATTCTCAGCTAGATATTTGGCATGAAAATTGGTTGGGGGTTCCCATTCTTGAGCTTCTAGGGATTCCTGATTACTTGGCTAGCCTTCTTAGAGCAAGAGTTTCTGATTTTATCCATGAGGGTAGGTGGGTTCTTGACAATATTTTCGAGCCCGTTTTCCAGATCTCTATTTTCAGATCGATAGGATTGCTATCTCTCCAGTTACAGTTTCTTTGGTGTGGGATCATTCTCGAGATGAGCATGTTTCTTGCAAGTCGGCTTATTCCCGTATGACTCGTGATTCTCCGTAGGTCTCTTGGTGGAGGGATATCTGGTGCCGTTTTATCCCTCCTTCTCAATCAGCTTTGACATAACGTCTTTTGTTGAATCGGCTTCTCACAGAGGATCGCTTGTGTAGGGTTGGGTTTCACTTAGCTTCCTGGTGCAGTGTTTGTGGGGTTAGCAGTGAGTCATGTGATCATCTTTTCCTTCAGTTTCCCCTTGATGTTGCTCTTTGGGAGGTGGTTTTTTCAACTTTTCAATTGCGTATTTCTGCCGATTCGTGGAGTTTGTTCTTCTCTCATGCCATGTCAGTTTCGTTTAGTGATCATGTGCGGGTTTTATAGAAGACAGTTATTCATGCCGTGGTTTGGAGTGTGTGGCTTGCCCGTAACCAATGGATTTTTGAGAGTAAGTCTATGGAGTTCAGATCTGCTTTGTCTTTGGTTTGGGGTGCGGTGTCTGATGCTAACCGGTTAGAGATTGGGTGTATGCGTAATTGTGTAGATTATCTTTTGATTCTTCGTCGGTTTGATCTCGGTCGTCCGGTTAGGGCTCCGGTTATCATGAGTGTGATTTGGTTGCCTCTGACTCCTGGTTGGATCAAAGTTAATACTGATGGTGCCGTATTGAGTTCTCCAGGTGTTGGGGGTTATGGGGGTGTCTTTCGTAATTGTCAAACTTTTGTGAAAGGTTGTTTTGCTGTTCATCTTGGTCAGGTGTTTGCGTTTGAGGCAGAACTTCTTGCAGCTTTGATGGCTATTAATTTTGCTTGGTAGAATGGGTGGCATCGAATCTGGCTTGAGAGTGATTCTTCTTATGTGGTTCAACTGCTCGCCTCTTGCTCCGAGCAGGTTCCTTGGCGGATTCGGCAGGCTTGGCATCGCTCTATCTATCAGATATCAAAAATGGAGTTTCAATTTCTCATATCTTTAGGGAGGGGAATCAGGTTGCTGACGCTCTTTCTAAGCATGCATTGGGGTTGGCGGTTGATTCGTGGTGGGCAAACACCCCGTCTTTCTGCTCTTTGTTTGTTGGCAATGATTGCATGGGTCGAGAGTCTTTTCGTTTTTCTTGATGTTTTATGTTTTTGTTTTTTATGGCATGCTTGCCAATGTTTTTGTTGGGTTTGTTTCACTTGGTTTTTGTGCTTTTTTTGTTTTTGTTACTTTTCATTTTATTCTTTTTATTATATGAATGGATACTGCCTAAGGGTTTTTCAGCATATGATCGCTTGTGATGCTTTTTCCCTCTGAGTCAGTCCAATTTTAACAAAAAAAAAATATAGATATAATTAAGGGGGAATTCAAAGAATGTTGTACAATAGAATATTAGTAATCTCAAAACATTAATTGGTCTAGAATACTGAAAATTAAAATCGATTAAATACTCCAATGACCATACATTGCCTCCATGTAGTAGATAAATTAAACGATCTTTATTTTTTTGAAGACAATTAAACTATCTCTTGGAAAAATAAATGCAGGACTTTAAAGATTATAATTAAGAATATAAAACCTGCATATTTATTGTATTATTGTTGCACTGATTTAATAATTTTTTTAAGCTAACCCATATAATAATAATAATAATAATAATAATAATAATAGAAATGAATGGGAAAAATAAAATTTAATTTATAGAATTTAATTCCAAATCTTCCAAATGTTTAAAAAAAAAAAAAATTAAATTTCTTTCAATAGTGGAGATTCATTTTTTTATTTCTTTCTTTTTAAAATTTGTTTATATTTATGATCAGGGTAAAATATTGTTATATTTTTTTGTTTTCACCCTCCGGTTTCCGGGTGGTGCGGATCCACCATACTGTGCAATCGGCCCTGTCCACACCCCGACTAATCCGGATTCGCACCGGGTCGGCCCACTGAGGGGTAAAGTGCTCCCAATATGTGCAGCTCCGTTCACAAGGGGGGTTGAACCCACAATCTTGTTTAAGGGATGAGAGTGCCAAACCACTCACACCAACACATGATTGATAAATATTGCTATATTTTAATCTCTCACAAATGGCTATAACTTTTATGGTTTTTTTTTTTTGTGTTCTCATTCTTTCTATAGCTCTGGCCATGGCCTGTTACGTGACAAATATGAGACTATTTCACCCAAATTAAAGTCTCGTGGCCTGCCTAAAACTAGACGATGAATCGTTGAATTGTTGAGACTCTTTGATCCAACTTCAATTTTGCACCAGAGAGATCATCCTCTTCTTACTCAACGATGAGACCTACCCAAGCCACGAAGGCATGTTGCCAATCCATACACACCATTAGTCAGCAATATTGGCTAAACATGATTGACATTCTAGGGTTTACGACAGATGGTCAATTACCTGAGAGAATCCTTTTTGTTCTCTTCTGCGACATGTGACGTGATGCATGTTGTCATCACGGAGGTATGTCGTGGAACTCTTCTAGTAACTATGGTTGATCACTGTGACGTATTAGTTATTACCACGATTTGCTTGTGGCGATGACAGGTCGCATAATTGCCTATTTACAGATTTTCTCCAAATGGAGGAAATCTGTGTTGGTTTTCTCTGGTCGTAGGAAATCGACGATCTCCTTTGAATGAATAAGACCTTTCTACTCTTGGTTCAGTTTTTTTTCTGGATCGAAGGAGCTATATGCTATTGACTTTTGGGTTTGTTTTTTTTTTTTTTTTTTGTTGGGTTAAACGAGTTTATCTGAGTTTGGTTATTTTTAGGTTGAAGGAGCTATATGGGTTTGGTTTGTAATCCTGTAATGCCATTGTTTTTTTCCGGGGTTGGTTTGATTTTTTGACTTTTATTTTTTTTGATTTCATATTTGTAATATGGATCTTGAGATCAATGATTCAATATCTTGATATTTTGTTTTGTTTCCTTGGTGAGAAAATATAAAAGAAAATGTAAGGAAAAAGGGGAGAGATAGTGTCTTTTTTTTTTTTTAAAGAAATCATAATAAATTAACTATTATATAAAGAATTAATAATAATTTTAGAGTGGTGCTATTGGCACACCCCCTACTGATTTATTCATGCCCCACTTTTTAAAATTATGATTTAATTAAATAAAATTAAATGTTCTTATTAAATTTTTTGGTTTATTTCTAAAACTACCCATTTTACTTATTTTTCAAACTTAATACATACCATATATGATCTATCTATCTATTATCTCTGTATCTGTATACATATCTCTCACTTTCATTGATTGATTTATTTTATTCTTCTTATTTCTTTTTTTTTAGTTTTTTTTTCTTCTTATTTCATGATGGAAACGAAAAAAATAAAAAATAATTGGTACTTCAACACAACGACAACTTGATATCATTCTAAAGAAAAAATAAATTTCAAACTTATTTCCAGAGAATGAATTGTTTCCAGATACTTACTATCATTGTCAGACAATTCTTGCTTTATGTCATTCTCAGACAATTCTTCAAGATGTTTGATATCGTTCTTAAACAATTCTTCCATATTCTTGATATCGCTCTCAAATTCTTTCATAATATTTTAAATGTATATAAGAAACAAATTTTAGGGTTCAAGAATTAATTTTTTTTTTGAAGAATAAACAGATTACGGGTTTAAGAATTAATTTTTTTTTTGAAGAAGAAACAGATTATTGGGTTTTTTTTTTGGACAAGGAATATGAAATTTTAATAGATTTATGGGTCGTTTGTTTTTTTCACTTAAGACTTAATGGGTCTGAATTGAACTCATTAAGTTGTTTTGTTTGTTTTTTTAAGTGGTCAAACAACTTAAAAATATCAAAAAACAACTTAAAATAAAAAGTAAAAAATTCTGACTTTTAACTTAATTCCAAATCACTAGATTACAATTAAAATATTCTCTTCTAAGTCTATCCTCCAAAAAAAGATATATTTCCAAATTTATATTAATTTAATATGGTATAAAAAAATTTCTTTTAACATATTTCTTATTTTAAACATGTTTTAGAAAAGAAAAAAAAAACTAAATACTTTTCATAATGAAATTTTTCAGAGATTGAACAATTGAATTTCTCTCCTGCCAAATCCCGGTAAAAACTCTTTATTTATTTATTTTTATCTAACTATTCGTATAGTGCTCAATAATGTTGTCTATCATATTAAGTAGATTTCGTGGCTTGAAAATGTTATAGAATTATTGTATATAAAAATTCAAGAACCTTTTTTTTATTTGGTTTCCGGTGCATATGATCCAGGAAACAAAAAAAAAAACAAAAAAGGTTTCATGAATTATATTCACCGGAAACGTGGACAACGTATAAAATTGAACTTGAATTTGAACTTTTTTTTGACAATAAATTTAACTTAAACTTTGTTTACAGAACATGCAAATTTATATTCTTTATTTAACTTTTTATTTTTTTAAATTAAACTTTGTTTGCAAAAAAAAAAATACCATACAAAATGTTATAAAAATGGTGCATGTTAAATTACATCTTTTAATTAGTATGGGTATAAATGTACAATTACTTATTTTCAGACAGTTTTGTTTTTAAAAAACAAACATGTTAACAGCACATTCAGATGTGAGGAAAAAAAAAATAAACATATCATTCAGATTCAGATTTCAGTCCCTATTCAGTCTTCAGAAAAATTCAGGACTGTTCAGTGTTCAGACAAAAAAACAAACGACCTCTTACTTTGTAGAAGATTTCTTTCCTAAATTGTATGTCTCTTTAAGTAATTTTGATAAAAGAAAAAAAGAATATTCTATAATTTAAAAAGTGGGGCATAAATAGATCAGTAGGGGGTGTGCCAATAGCACCACTCTAATTTTATCTTATTAATAGGTAACAAGACTTTTTTACCCCTCAACTATTAAGTTCTAATCAATGATGGCAGCAATTGTTTGTGTACTTTTGGACAGAAGTTGCATATAACTTCAATTACATCTAAACTTGGGGATGTTTGTGCGATTTATCATTAAATAGTAATTGAAACCCTTTTAACTATGTATTTGCACCATCACCATTTTCAAATAAAGTATTTTCTACGGCAACACCATGAATAGCGCATAGTAGAGCAGCACCCAATACACCGACAACTCCTATTATATGAAATGGATTCAATGTCCAATTATGAAACCCTTGGAAAAAAAGAATGAATCGAAATATAGCAGCTACACCAAAACTAGGCGCAAAGAACCAACCAGACTGACCCAGTGGATAAATCAGGAATACAGAAACAAAAACAGCAATCGGACCGGAGAATGCTATTGCATTATAAGGTCACAATTGAACATATCGATCTTTTAGCTCCTTATCGTCGGGGAGGAAAAATCGGACTATTCGAAGGAGCTGGAGTGGGTAGAACAGTACTCATTATGGAATTGATCAACAACATTGCCAAAGCTCATGGGGGGTGTATCCGTATTTGACGGAGTCGGTGAACGTACTCGTGAAGGAAATGATATTTACATGGAAATGAAAGAATCTGGAGTAATTAATGAACAAAACCTTGCGGAATGACCCCACACTATTAGTTTGGTTGATAGGGAATCAAAGTAGATTTACCAATGAATCACGAAATGCTATTGGTCTTAAATATGATTTGAAATTGATTCAGAAGTAATTCACGAAATCATGCACCATTTTTGATCTAGTTATAATAAAAAAAAGTACAGCTAGTTGGATCCAGTCTATTCATGAAATAAACAACTCGCTAACTCCCTTTCCAAAAAAGATCAATACACCAAGGACTACACTTAGATTTATTGGATTTGTTGCTAAAATATCGGTATTAAACTTGAAACTCCAGGCAAATGACCAGCGAACCAAGGAAATGAAAGAATCAGTTACATTTTTCATATTGTCTCCTCTTTTAGGGACTAAAAAAATACTGTAGAAATATAAGAAGACATATCCCTTTCTCCATCGAAAGAAATTATACTATCACAAACGTCTTAATTATATTCAAATCTTAGGTTGCGTTTGATTTTTTGTCAGAATACTGAACATTGTTGAATTTTATTAAAAACTGAATAATGACTGAAAACTAAATAACATATTTGTTTTTTTGCTACTGAAAATTGAATATAAATGCTAAATCGTTTGTTTTTTTAAGTTACAAAATAAACAATTTTACATATATATCCCTTCGACTATTATTTGTTATATATTTTTATATTTTAATATATATATATATATATATATATATATATATTACATGTTAATATATTAAAGAGATCTATACAAGTAATTTACACTTTTACGCCTTCGTTTGTATGAATTTTTTTTTGAAAGATGGCTAATAGAATATTAGCTAACACTTTAACGGTGAGGTTTGTTAGTTGATTTGTATTCCTGTATTCATACAAGTAGTGCATTCAGGCTATTAATTCAACTAATTGCATTTTCCTATTTGAGGTGATTAATTGAAGTTTAATTTAAAAAATAACAATAGATCATGCCACCAATAATGTAGTTTGAAGAACAAGTGAAAGAGATGTCAGACTCTAAAATAAATTTAAAAAAGCTAGTCAAATTAATTAAGAAAATAAAGTCCTAACAAAAATATCATCGGAAATTGATTCCAATGGAGTTAGTTTGAATTCGGAAGCAAATAGATTTTATAGCTACTAAAGTTTTTTTTTTTTTAAATGGTGAGAAGAAAATCTCAATATTCAGAATAAAATCTCTTGATTTATATAGTAATGACAAGTCCCATCATTTAGATTGAATTTATTTCCTTAGTTTTTTGTTTGTTACATACCGATCAACTTCTAATATTTATCAAACAAGATTGGAGAATACTTGGTAGTGTTGACCATACACCAAGCTGGTTACGTATTTTGTTTTAACAAATATTGTTGAAGATCTGAAGAAAAAAGATGAAAATTGAGATTGACACAAGACCGTGTGCAACAAGAAGTTGAAAGAGAGCCATGACATATACGGAAGAAATTGAGGAAGTTGTACAAAAGTGGCTATTGGAGGTGCACAATGTCTTAAGAAGATTTTCAGAGATTAGCAAATGAAAAACGTTTTAAAAAAAATAAAATTTCTTTGGGGCTGGTGTCTTAATTGGGAATGGCGATATAAGTAAACAAGAAGAGAGATAAGCTACAGGAGAGTGGAAAGTGTTTCTCATTCTAAACCTGCGGAATATGCTTTTAGTAAAGATTATTGAGGCAATGAATGATGCTAAAGATCAACATGGTTGGATTTCAAAGAAGAAAAGCTTTTTGATCAGGTTGTGAGGGTAGGGTAGGGATGGCGAAAATCTGGACTGGCATGATCAGCAATATCCCTATACAACCACAATACCAACCCTGAAAATGCACTTTCCTTATGAAAACCTGACTAGGCAGGGGAAAATAAATGTAAAGAACAGCTCTAAATCATCAATGTCTCATTCATCCTCTCAGTACCCTACTAAAGTTTTTCTACAAATCTGTTTTGAATGTGAGTGAAAATGACAAAAAAAATTTCCTATGCTGGTCAACAGAGAATAAAGTTGTGCAAGTGAAATCGCAAAACAAAAGAATTTTTGTGAACTGTATTATGCTGGTCGACACAGAATAAAGTTGTGCAAGTGAAATCACAAATCAAATGACAACATTAATCCGAGGTCTCTTCAACCTAAAAATTTAATAGTCAGATGTACATTTAAGCTCACACTGTAAGCAGTTAGCAATATCGTCCAAAAAGCAGAATAAACCAGAGATACATCTAAGTTCTAACAGTACTACATTATAACTAAACCAGTTTCCGAGAACTAGGCCTAATTGCTGGAAACCATTTGGCACCATCTTATCTTCTGATGACAGATCCATCAACCTTGCATGACATAACTGTTAAACTAAAACTAATCAGATTGGCACAAAGAATAGCATTTTAGCTAAAGGATATTAAAGGAGATGGGTAGAGAGGAGGATAAAGATAAATGAATTAACAACAAAAACTCACAATTGACAGCTTAATTTGCTTCAACTTGGAGGGTTAGAGCATAATGACTTGAGGAAGGATTGAGCTCTGATATAAAATAATAATATTAATAATAATAAGACATAGTTAAGGATAAATTATGGATAAGAGTGTAATATTGTAAAAAGAATTAAAAAAAAATTGCACATACCATTGTCTGTCCGCAACCAATCTTGTGCACATATCAAGGCTTGTCGAGTATCAGGATTCAGTGAACTGCGACTATTATCAAGCAATCTACCTTCAGTGCTAAAGGCTGATTCTGGAAAAACAGTCAACATTGGTGTCCCCAAAACATCACGTGCCATCATGGATAATATAGGGTATCTTGGTGTGTGAACTTTCCACCAATTTAATATGTTGAAATCACAATTACGAGGAAAGACTGGTTCCTCTAAATACTTATCCAAGTCTGAAATTGCATTTTGACTTTGAGAAGTCTCATGGAGAAATTTGTCAAAGCCCTTCAACTTATCCCTACTATCGTTACCAGTGCTGGGTAAACTGCTTCCAGGCAAGGCTGAACCTTGATCGACCAGGGTTGAGCAGATAGAGTAGGCATTGAAAAGTTCCTTAATACCATCAGAAACTTCCTTAATTCGTTCCAGAGCAGTACTACCGTAAATCTGAGAATAGTAATACTCCACCAACTTCATCTTAAATCGAGGATCTAGGATGGCCGCCATTGCCAAAGCCAAACTACATTTGCTCCAGTATTTATCAAACTTAGCTTTCATCTTTAATGCTGTGGAGCTCAGAAATTCATCTGGGCTCTTACACCAGTCAATCAATTGAATGTGAACATCACAAATCTCAGCAAAATATATATTTGCAGTTGGACATTTGTTGCCAGAAAAGACATTAGTAATTTCAACAAAAAGTTTCAAATAGCCTGTAATGGAACTTGCCCATTCCCATTCGATATCAGTTAAAGCTGAAAAGTACTCAGAGTCATTCTCTTGTAACACATTGAACGCATTTCTGTATTCCAAGGCAGTTTCTAGCATGGCATAAGTTGAGTTCCATCGAATTGGACAATCAAGAACCAAGCTCCTCTGACTGTTGATTTCAACTTGCTGGGAAATCTCAGCAAACTTTCCTTGTGTTACTTGTGAACTTTTAACATATCTTATACTTCCTCGAATCTTCTGAGTCACCTCTCGAAGTGCTTCCAATGCATCTTGAACAATCAAATTTAGAACATGCGCAGCAGAGCGTACATCAAACAATTGACCATTGCTCGAACAAGGCCTATTTTGCAACATGCGTTCTTTAATTTTGAGAACAATATCATCATCAGTAGAACAATCATCAAATGTCAAGGCAAACAACTTACTGTCAACATTCCAGTCCATCAGACACCTGATGATCACTTCTGGAAGCATGTCTTCAGTATGAGAGGAATCAAGCGTGACAAAATTCAGGATTTTCTTCTGCAATCTCCAATTTTCATCAATGTAATGTGCTGTCAAACACAAGTACTCTGCCTTTTCAGCTGAAGACCAAATTTCCACAGCTAGGTTTATTCTGCTGTGCAGTTTACTTAACATGTCATTCATTTTCTGTTTCTCTTTCTCGTAAATCTCCATACAGGAGTTCTCCATAACAGAATTTGGCACAACCTCAAACATTGGCTGTAGATTCTTCACAAATACTTTGAATCCTACATGATCCACCATTGTCAATGGGTAACCATGTAATATAATCATGCGAGCAAGATCATGTCGACTCCGCTCTTGATCAAACCTACTACTTCCGAGGCTTATAACTTCATCTTTTCTCTCATCTGGATCATACTTCATTATGGGCTTAACGTATTCATCTTTTTTTTGTCCTTCATCAAAAGTGATATTTGCGAAGGCTACATTAGTATCCTTTCTCTTTCTCTTAGCTGAAAGTAGTTGAGAAACATCGTAATTAGATCTTTTCAGACACCGCATTAAGTGATTCCTCAGATGCGTAGTTCCACTATTACTTGATCCACTGAGTTTCTTGTTACAATGAACACAAACAGCATAACAAACATCAGCCTTTCTAACCCTTTCAAAGTGATTCCAGACAACAGAGGTTAACCGCTTTGGTTTCTTTACCGTTGATTCATTTGAAATTTCCATTGCATCTAAATTGAGATGAATCAAATTCTGCATATCATATATGATTAGACAAAAATTAAATAAGTCACCTTTAAGGACAAAAAAAGGACTGAATACCTAACAGTATAAATTTACAGAATTTCAAGATCGAAAACATCTATAAGTAATCACTAAAACTACCAATAAATCTGAATTTAAAGAATGGTTAGGTATCAGATTCCATATTTCACAAATACTACCTAATAGGGCTTGAACCTATACACCAGATACACTATTAGATGACATTTCAAGGAGATGTGACTGCTCCAACAAATATACTGGATGGGGTTCGAAGTTTCTCAATTTTTAAGTCAAATTGAGTCAATGTGTTTGTGATTGAGGTTCATATTTTCAATTTTCAAGACCCACTGAAGAACACAATACAAATCTGATTAAGTCAGACAATTTGGTAATTGAAGCTCAATTCCTCTTATCAACTCACCTCTTGTACAGGCTCCCGTTGATTCTGCCATCTCATCTCAAATTTGAATTGAATTCCAATTCCATGAGGCACTTTTGAAGCACCCCACATAAAACTAATGTCTTTTACTCAATGCAATTGAATTGCCAAATAATATCATTAGGATAACAGTTTTAGTTGTCCAAAACCTTAATCAAATTAATCCTAGAGTTATAATCTCCAACTCACATTTTCTTGTTTTGTGATTTCTTTAAGCTTGGTTTTTGGGCAATTCTTCTTATTCCAATGGATTCATCTATAAGACTTGATTTTGTGGAGATCCACTTCACACACCTCTCCTATTTTTCCAAAATTAGATGGTTTTTTTAAAGAAATGAAACATCTCCAACCTTGAATCTAGAACTCATTTCAAAAACTTTTAAAATCCTTGAGTAAGGCCGGCTGATTGGGCAAGCCATTAGCCTGAAGATTTGACTATATGTATGAAAGACAAGTAAAAACAGGTTGGTTTCTAATGTCGAAAGGAAAAACCTTCTGGCACTAGAATAAATTATATGCTCCAGCATGTTGAACCCAGCGAAGTAAAAACTTTCTCATTAAAATATCTTGAATTTGCAAAATCTGTAGACTAGATTAAAAAATAAATAAATAAAATCTTTAAAGATTATTGCTAGTTTTACGACTCAATTCAAAACCCAAAATCGCTCAGGTAATATAGGCCTCTCAAACAAAATAAAAAATTCTTATGGTTGTATCTCAAGAAATTATATATTTAATTAGATTTACACAAACCCCTAACGCGGAGGTTGTGATATTTCCATTTAAGATTCTATGGTTTTCCACTATCCCTTATTTCAGGGCACTTGAGTTTTATTTTATTTTTATAAGTAAATAAAAGTGTACAGTGTACTAAAAGAATAAAAAGGCACACAAAAAGAGAGAGATAAGAAGCAGTCCACAAAAATGAAATAAGCCAATAGCAGTCTGCCTCAAAAGAAGTCCACTGTAGGACCTTAAAAAAACAGTTCTCCAAACACAAAAGTGAAACTAGATCCAAACTGAGAGTAACTTTATAAATAAAAAGTCCTACAAGAGAACACGAATACAGAAAACAAAAAAAACAAAAAAAAAAACAGAAAAAAAAAAAACAAAAACAAAAAACAAAACAAAAACAAAAATCAGAAATGGCAAGAGATGAACATCCCTCTCACTTCACCACTGCTCGTCAATTTTGAAGAATCGAAAATTAAAAAAATTAAAATAATAAAAAAAAAAATAATAATAAACAGAAAAAAACACTAATCTTGATTGAACTTGGAGGAAATGCCGAAACTTAAAGATAAACCCAAAACTCGACCATTTCCTGTAAAGACTGAAAATCCTCTCCACAGTACACTTCAGAATCTGTTACTTTCATTCCAAACCACTCAAAAGATTCTAGTTTGTTGGGAACGCCAAAGATAAGGCAAGTAAAAGACTGACTACGGCTTGATCAAGACAAAGAAAAAGCTAAAGAACTCAATGATCTAATTTACTCCACCAAACAGCATTGAGAATACACCAAAGGATTTGAACAGTACAATCACTACCTGTACCATAATATTGACAAGCCATTATCTCTCTATTAATATTTTGACTACCCAGTAGATAGAATCACAGTTCTGAATCATTGCTATACTCAGTTCTAGGCTGTGTTAAGATGAAGTGATCCAATGACTCTCCTTTAATCCCAACCATCCAATCATTTGCTCAAATGAGGAGAGCAGAAAAAGTGTAAGATTTAAACTACAAAAGCTTGGACTTACATCAATTTCAGTATCTAAAACCCATTGTATGACTACAATTGAGAAGGAAATAATACAAATTAAATAAATCAAATAAGTCAATCAAACCAAAATTGGAATACATATTATGATTGGTTAAAATAGTACATTAAGCAAACAATTCATAGAATTCCACAGTAAAGATCACATAAAACAAAATGATAATTTGATTGCAAAACATTATATTTTTTCAAAAGAAACCCATCATGAAAATCTAATCAGAACTTGAAAGATAGATACAAATCTCCAAAGAAAATAAAATGAAACACACACACACACACACACACACATTTTCAACATGCAGAAGAATAGAATCCAAATGTAAGGGAATCATATTGCAATGTAAAATATAAAAAAGAATAAGAAAAATCACACTCAATAAAATACTGATACAAATTATCAAAAGGAGCCATCATACAAAAAATCCAAACTCAACCAAATTCAGCTTCATAAACTGAAAACAAGTTTGGATTGTCGACAAACGATTTCAAAAGAGACTCAAAATTTAGATATAACAAAGTTCAGTATTAACTTCAGATTCTTGTTTCCACATTACCGAAAATTTAACACAAATATCACAACACATTGAACATGCATGTTCAGCTTATACCAATCTTAATGTGCATGGCTAGCATGATCATGGGAAAATATGATGCCATTGGATATTTGGATCAAAATAGCCCCATAAAGAAAAAGCCATAGTAGAACAAAAAGATCAGAATTGCAATGCAAATTGTCTTTGTTTCATCAACAGCAAACAAAAACCCAAATCAACTTCATAATTAAGATGAAGAAACAACATTTTACACCAGTAAGAATGCAGAATCTAGTGTGCAAATAATCATTAGGTTATATCAACTCAAGCTAAACAACTTACTTCAAAATAACTTTAAAATTCCATAATCCCAACTCAATTGAACTCTAGCACGTTTAACAAATAATCAAAATCAAACCCACAAGCCATACTCACATCAACCCAAAATAACACAAAATTCCTTGAAAAAGTTCAGAGATAGCTATTTATCAAAACCAAACACATGGCACAGCTCAAAATATACCATCAATCTACACAATACACCAAAGAATTCTAAAACTGAACTGTTCTATTGAAGACAAAAACAAATAGCATGAAAGCGACAACTCATCAAAGTCAAACACACGGGTCACATCAATGTTCACCTGAAAAAGAAAACGATCAATTACGAGAACAATTCTCAAGTTCAACCAAAACCCAACAATTTAAGAAGCTCAATTACGGCAATTTAACTAAAATTCAACAGAGAACAATAAAATTAAAATCAAACAGAAATAAAGCATAAAATCGACAGTGATCGGGTAATTTTTTAGGGTTATTCTTACAGAGATTGTGGCAGAGGAGTTAACTGCAGAGAGTCCGATCGGAGGATCCGGAAATTTTGATGGTTGGGTCGCGAAGGGAGAAGAAGAGAAATCGGATCCGAAAATCTCGTTGTTTGGAGTTTGGAACGGATCCGAATAGGAGGAGTTATACTAGACCCAGGATTCGGTTTGGTTGGGTTTGGGTGGGTTAACTCCAAGTTTTATTTTTATTTTTTTAAAAATTATTTTATATAGTTATTTCCTTTTTTGATGAGACATTGTTTATTGATATAGAAATATTGTACACTATTTTTTTTATCTTTTTTTGTTGGATTGATATATTATGAATTGACTTGGACCCAAAATGGAAATGTATTATTGATGAAAATAAGGGAAAAAAAAAAACCATTTCGATCTGATCCAAGTTTGGGTCCGATAGTGAGGGGTTAGGTTTGGTTTGGCAAGTGTGGGTTAGTTCTCGCTGGGGGTGGGTTGACAAAAATGGTAAGTGTGGATTGGACCGCATCAAACTAAGGTGGGTTACGTTTCATTTTTTGTATGAGCACTAAAAATTGGTATGTGCACTTTATTAAATTTTTTTTTATAAATATTATAATCCGTAAACAAACCCCACCTATTACCGAAATATCCTTTCGTTAGCTTTTATAAACTAACATTTTTCAAAATAATTAAAATAAAATAAATTAAAAGTATGGGGGGAGATGTGGCACCTTCCAAATATGTAATATGGGAGGAACAATGACTCCTTTTGTTTTGTTTTATTTAATTTAGAGGGTTTATAAGTTTATTCAATATAGAACTGGTTGGAATATAAAATATTTTCTAAGTCTTGGTGTATCTATATTTGTAAGGAATCTATCAAATATAAGGTGTATTCAATCCAGATTTAAAAAGATTTTATTAAATTTCAAATAAATCTAAGCTAAAAGATTTTATTAAATTTCAAATAAATCTAAGTGTATTTAATTCAGACTCTTAATATATCCAAATAAATCTAGATGTATTTAAAAAGTCATTGACTTTATAGATTTTGATTAAGTAATGAAATTAGATGGATTTGGATAGATTTTAAAATTAGATTTATAAACATATATGCCTATAACAAAGTTTGCCCAACCCTTGTAGATTTTGATGGATTTGACTTTTATAATGTATTGAAATAAAAAAAATAACAATAATGCTATTTTGTCCAAATTTGGTATCAAAATCTGGTGCTAAAATGATGTGTCATCACTATAATTCATTCATTTAAATTGTATTAGATTTGTATGAATTAAATGAATGGATATCATTTTCGTCCCTATGGTTTATCCTATTATCCGTTTTGATCCACGTCATTTCAGTATTGGATCGTTTCGTCCTTCTGTAACGATTTCCTGTTAAAATCAAGTCTTCTGACATGACCAGAAGGTAAAATAACGGTTTTGCCCTTCTAATAAATATTTAATCAAGTCTTCTGACAAGACAAGTGGTGGAGGCAATTGCTATCTACCGGGTCTTCACTTGGCACTAGTAACAGGTTTCACAAATGTGGTTGCTGAGTCTAATGCGCAGGTAATTGTTAACTGGATTAATGATGACAAGATCTATTATAATGTGGGGTTGATTTTAGAGGATATTAAAATCTTGCTCCCTAGTTTAGGTTTAGTTGATGTAAGTTATGTTCTTTGAAAGGCCAATCAAGTAGCACATTGTTTAGCTGAGATGGTCTTATCTAGTAGTACTTATTAGTTTTGGATGGAGGATTCCCCTCAATGTGTTAGCAAGTTACTTTTGGTTGATTGCTGTATTGTTTTGTAAGTTTATTTGTTTCAATAAATCTTTGTTTTTCAAAAAAAAATTGAAATAAAAGAAGCATAACATAATTATATATATATAATTTTCAATGATGACTTTTTACAATGCACACTTTAAACACATTTGTTGAAATTTAATGGAATATATTGAATTTTAATGTGATTTTTTGTATGGATAATAAAAACATTGAAATACATTTATGAAAAAAAATTGAAAATTTTTCAAGTACAAAAACTAATTTTTTCTGACTTTTTTTGAAGATAAAACATTTAAAAATATGGAAACATAAGAAAAAATAGTTCTCAAATGCAAAAAATTTCCAAATTTTTACCAAATGTGTATTTTAATTTTCTTTGGATGCATACAAAAATCTCACCGAAAAACATTAAATTGCATGCAATTTCATTAAAGGTACTCACTGTATTAAAATAAAAGGGGTGCTAATAGGAAAAGTAATATGTGTGTGTGTGTGTGTGTGTATATATATATATATATATATATATATATATATATATATATATGAGGAATTTGTAAGAAATGATCAGAAAATTTATAGGTTTATTGTTTTTGACCAAAAGTTTATTTTTTATTATACTTATCATTTTTAGGGTTGAACTGACAACTATATGTTCACTTTAATCTTTTCTCCACCCAAAATTTCCCTCTCTTATTTCTGAAACCCTCCATTTTTTGGTTTGAAATTAGATATTCTCTCTCTCTCTCTCTCTCTCTCTCTTCCTTCAACTTACGAACTTCCCTCTCTTCCTTCAACTCATGAAATTTCTGCTCGTTCTCTCTCTCTTCGTTCAACGCAGGAAATTTCTGGTTATTAGCTTGTTCAAATCAGGAAATTTCAGCTTGTTCAAGTCAGCTTCGTTCAAGATTTCTGCTTATCAACTTGTTCAAATCAGGAAATTTCAGCTTCGTTCAACATTTCTGGTCGTGTAAATTGGTGCTCACCACTGCAAATTTCTACACTTTCAATAGATCTCATTCATTTTTTGTGTGTGGGTCTCTCTCTCTTATGAAGTAGATCTGAAACCCATCAACAATTTTGTCTTGGAATACATCACTCTCTTGTGAAGTAGAACCGGACCCAAAGGACGTTCTTCAAAGGTATATATCCTTGTCTCACTTGTTTTTTACAAGGATTATTATTTATGATTTGAAGAATAAGAGATCGATTTTGATTTAGAGTGAAACCCAGCTACTGTGATATTTTGTTCCCAGGTTACATGCCAGGTTATGTTAAAGTTACATGCTAGTGTATTTGTAAGTTACATGCTAGTGTATTTGTAAATTACATATCAGATGAAAATTTCGATTTAGAGTGAAACCCAACTACTGTAATTTTTTTTTACCCATGTTACATGCATGTTATTATAGACTTTACATAATAGTTTATTTCCAAGTTACATGTCAGTGGGTTATTTTTGAAGTTACATGTCATCATTTATTGTTTTGTTACATGTTAGTTCATTATAAAGTTACATGCTGGTTATTTTAAAATTTACATGTGAGTTCCCAGCCAGTTTAAATGGTTCATGTCAAAAACTTTACATGCAGGAATATGGGTGTAAAGAAATTGATCATCTATCACGGTGGAAGTTGGGTGGCCAATTGTTACTAGGGTGGTATGACAAAGTGGGTCCATGTTCCTATCGGTTTGACTTATGATGGCTTGGTGAAGTTGGTACAAGATGTTGCCAAAGTTGATGGTGATAGGTACACCCTAGAATTATGCACGTTGGCCTTTACGATTAGTGGTACTGCTCATCCGATAATTTAGAATGATAAAGACGTGTCATGTATGATGGATGAAGATAAGCTATTACCTAAGGTTTATGTTACCATTTCGAAGAAGGTAGCAACACATTGTGTGCATAATGGTACTATATTGGAGGAAGATGAGAACCTAGTACAGTCAACGTTTCTTGAACAATGTAACCTACCTACTCTACAACCCGTGTATGACTGGTTTCTCCTGCAACTGGCAGCATATGGGTCCATTCCAATATTAGACCCAATTGTATGTAATGATGAAACCATTGATGATGAAGAGAACAGTCAGTTGTCGGACACCGATAACACGGATGATAGCTCGTTACCCGACGTTGATAGAGGTAGTCACGAATATGAAGATTGCAATCATGGTATGGGTTCTGGTTCTGGGAGTGTTAGAGGACATGAATGTGCAGGTCCATCGGGTTTTGCCACATTTAGCGGTGTTTCCTTTCGAGATGATGGATTGGGTGACGGTGTTGATCAAAGTTATGAACATGCTTCCCCACAAGCTTGGATTATTCCTGGATCCGAAAGGTATTCGTTCGAACCCATTAGCATGGAGGAATCAATTTCAGATGATGGCCGGTTATACAAGGGTAGATTATTTCATTGCAAGAAAGATCTTAAGCGAACGTTGCATATGTATACTTTGAAGGAGCAATTTGAAGTCCGGATTACAAGGTCTAGCTAGACACGTTATAAGGCCGTATGTAAGGATGTCGAGTGTGAATTCCAATTACGTGCATGCAAAAAGGAGAATATTGGGTGGTTCGAATGTTCCTGAAGGATCATACTTGTAATATCGATGGTTTCTACGCACGTCTTCGACAAGCAAATTCTTGGACTGTCGGTGAACTATTAGCACCAAAGTTGTAAGTACACGGGCACTCTCTAAAACCCAAAGACATCATGGTCGAAATGCAAGTGAAACATGGACTTCATTTGTTGTATACAAAGGCTTGGAGGGCAAAGGATCATGCAGATGCATCTGTTTTTGGTCCTCCCGAAGAATCATTCAAACTGTTGCGTGCTTACTGTCATCGATTGAAAGAAGTAAATCCAGGGACTATTACTGCAATTATGACAAATGTTGCAAATCAGTTTGAATATATGTTCATCGCTCATGCCGCATCAGTTCATGGATTTCAGACCGTGATTCGGTCGGTTATTGCCATTGATGGTACTCATTTGAAGGGTAAATTTTCTAGTATTATGTTTGTAGCTATATGTCTAGATGCAAACAAACAGGTTTTTCCTTTGGCATATGGCTTTGGCTATGTTGAAGATGAAAAGTCATGGTGTTGGTTTTTAAATGAGTTTAAAAATGCTATTGGTAGTCTTGAGGATTGCATGATCATATCCGACCGCCACCTCGGGATCAAGGCTGCAATGGAGAAAGTGTACCCTAACATACCGCATGGATATTGTGTGTTTCACATGGCTCAAAACATAAAAAACGATTACAAATGGAAAGATGTGAGTCTTGTTTTCAAACAAGCATGGAAGGCTTACCGGAAATCTGATTTCAAGGAAGCGATGTTGGAGATGATGAAGGTTAATAGGGTAGCATTCGAAGAGTTAATGAATGTTGGGCCTAAAAGGTGGTCTCGTGCTTACTCTCCTGTTAGGCATTATCGGTTGATGACCTCAAGCATTGCCGAGTCGATGAACTCATGTTTGGTGCATGCTCGGCAAATGCCAATAACAACCATGGTTGAGTTTATTAGAGAGATGCTCCAGAAATGGTTTTATAAGTGTTGTACAAAGGCTGAAAAAACCTAGACACAATTGACTCCATGGGCCATTGAATTAATAAAAGAAAGAAATAATGATTCAGAAAAGTACACGATTCGTCCAATTGATTCGGTTAACTTCAATGTGAAGGATGAAAATAAAGATGGTTTGGTGAACCTTTCTGAAAAGACTTGTAGTTGTACGAAATTTCAAGTTGATAAACTGCCATCTCGTCATGCTTTAGCCGCAATAAGGTTATTATCCTCTTGTTCCATTTTATATGACCTTCTTAACAATTGTGATTCATTTAATTACTCACAATCTTTAATTTTGAAGGTACGCGAAGAAGCCTTTTCCAGATTTTTATGGGGATTGCTACAAAACTACTAGTTGGCTTGAAGCATATTCTGGGAACATCTTCCCAGTTGGGCATCCTAGTGAATGGAATATTCTTCAAGATGTGCGATCAAAGAATATTTAAAAGGCTCGGACACTGATGTAAAAAGGCTCGGACACTACTTTAAAAGGTTCGGACACTGCTTCATAGACAAAACTAAAGACTATGTATGCAAAAGACTAGGACACAACTTGACAAAGGCTCGAAAAGTGTTTAGAAAGGCTCGTCAAAGTTCAGAAAGGTTCGGAGATTCAAAATTCACACAAATAGCTTAAGATTTAGAAAAGACTCGGAGAACAAATGAAAATGAACGGATAAAGTGTTACAAGACTCAGAAACCCAGGTATAGAAAATAAGTATTTAAGAGATATATTACCTTGTTGTACCGAAGAACGTCTACTTCTAAGTTGAAGAAGAAAGGGGAGGCAACCTTGAACTTTTTGCTGTAGGGGATTTCAATTTTCAGAGAAGTTTATTGTAAAGAGAGAGAGAGTTACTGAGTTGGAGATGTTAGCTAAGATGAAAGTACAAACAGAATAAAAAACTGATTATCTAAGGGCAATTTTGGTAGTTCATAATAGATGCCTTTTAAACATAACTTATTAAATCACTTACTTAAGTGGAAAATAAATTAAAAAATGTGACATTTTGGACCATTTCTACTATGAAATATTCACCCATCAATAGTTTTTAAGCACTCTAATATATATTACATACACCGATACACTATATTACGTCAAATCAATTGAGCACCATATTGTGGTTGTACAGTTACTCCACGAGTGGGAGCATGGACATAAGCCGGCGAAAGCTCAAAAGAGAAATTTTGCAAAATCATTGCCAGAGCCAATTTTGCTTCCATAAGTGCAAAGTTTTGTCCAATGCACCCACCAAATGGGAAGAACGAGACTTCATTATTCTTTGATGCCTTTGAAACTCCTTCAGAAAATCTATCTGCATCATCACCCCAGTTTTCATGATCATGATGAACCATAACTAATGGTAATGAAAGTAAAATTCTTGGTGGTAAATTGATTTCTCCAAGTTTTGTCTCCTTATAAATCGTTCGGGTAAGAATACTTGCGGGTGAATATAATCTAAGTGCCTCTTGTAGAATTTTGGTTACCTGCAAACAATATACATTCACTTTCACATATTATGAGCAGTGTAACAAATGTACGGAAAAAATAAAGAAAATGGATTACAAGAGATCTTCACTGTATAAGAACAATATATATATATATATATATATATATATATATATATATATATATAACTCATTAAATAATGGGTCTGCCTCTAAATATATAGTCCTAGACTCCTAGGAGGCTTCTTTGGTGCAAACCTCCGGACGTAAATTCTATGGAGGATCATTTACCGTCATATGTGACAATAAGTGAACCCCGTACGAAAATTACTTCCAAGAGCCCACACCTGAGAATTTTTATATAGCTTTAATCTTTGGAAGTTGAATAAGAATAAGATTTATAAAAAGATAAGTTCAATTGACTTACTACTTTCAAGTGGTTTAGATCATCGAACTTAGGTTTTTCATTCCCAAAAACTTGGACAACCTCTTCTCTTGCAAGTTGTTGCCAATGTGGGTGCATGCATAGCAAAACCATTGTCCACGTAAGCAAAGTTCAAGTAGTTTCCTGCCCAGCAAGATAGAATAACTTGCACTCCTCAATCACTTCGTCAATGCTCATTCCAGTTTCCTTCTTTCCATGTTCTTGAATCTCTTTGTTATTTGATTCGATTAACTTACCCAATAAATCATCATTATTACTTGCTTCTCCAAGTTGAATTGCCTCTTCTTTTTTTTATGTATTATTCCCTTAATCAGTGCTCGAGTTTCATTATAATTGCTTTTCATTCTTCTGTTCAATGCAGTTGGCAAAAACCTACGATATACATAAAATTGTTTTAGGTAAAAAAGTACAGTCAAGCCATAATCTATATCGGCTGGGATATAAATTATCAATTAAAAGACAGTTAGTGCTATGTAAAAATAACAATTTAATTCATAAAACATGCAACAACTAAGATAAAACAGTATTAGTCCCTTCACCAATAAAATTGATTTAGGGACTTTCCGAAATTGCTTTCACTCATAAAAACACGAATAAAAATTAAACAATCAATAATCCTAAGGAGATCTGATAAAATGAAAAATGTCAAGCAAATTGATAAAAAGAAGATTATATTGAAAACAACTACAATAGTTTGAATTTACCTCCATCCTGGGAGGAAACCGAACTGCATACTATCAGTCCAATTCTTGGTTTGTTGTTTTATGAGTTCAAATATTTTCATTCCATCTTCATAGCTACTGCCAAATGCTGTCCGAGAAATTATATCCGCTGTTAATGTTTGAATATCAGGCCACACATCTAGCTCAAGATGGTTTCGGTTTGATACCAAAATCTTCCATTTACTTATCATCTCGTTGCAACTCCAATAAATGCTTGGAAACATATCCTATATATACAAAAAGGAATATGTCAGCTCTTTATAGTTGAATCACTAGAACTAGTGACTGCATATATATAACTTTGGTCTTGAAAATGCTCATAAATTGACCTTCAACTTGTGCTGATGGAAAGCTGGGCTGGCAATCTTTCTGACTTTGAACCACTGCTCTCCCTCATAAGCCACCATCCCGCTCACAAACCACTTAACAAGTGAGTTTGTTTTGTGTTTTTGAAAGATTTCATTCTTGAAAAATATCTCTCTTATCATTTTGGGGTCTGCAATGGTTAAGTTTGGTATTGGACCGTTCCATATGAATGACTTCTTGCCTGCATTTCGGACGTTGGCGGAGCCAGAAAAACTGTTAATATCTAATGACAATTTCATAATTTTTAGTACTTTTTTTTATAAATTTTTGAGGAGTCCTTGATACACTCTCCCAGCCCACTATCCCACTCTCTGTTCATTTGCTGGCATATGGACAGCAATAATTTTTTCACATTAAATTTGTAGTCTTTATAAATAGCCTCTTTTTCATTTTACTTACAATGCAAACCAACAATTTATTTTCTAGATTGTCTTTCTTCTTTTAACTTTAATATATTGTTATTTAATTTCAGTTTTTTATTTTTTTAATTTTAAATATATATATTGCTCATATATTTATTTCTTTTTTTACCAAATTTACTCAAACATTTCTTTTTACATCACTAGCTAACTTGATAGTTGTTGTATAAAATAAATAAATAGTAAAACAAAAGATAGTTAAATAGTTTTAAAATATATTATAAAAATCCATAGGACAAGATCAGTAAAACTTAATGTTTTTATCTAAATTTAAAATAAAAAATAAATAAAAAAAAGTCTTCTGTTAAACAATACCTACATATTTTTAATCTTTTTATTTAAAATTGATTTGCTTTAAGTTAACTTAATTTGCCTATAAATATAACCAGCTTCATTTGTTTTTTTTTTATTTAGTCACATAGAGAGAGAAAAAAAAAATTCTTTCATTAGCTAAATCTTGAAAGGTAAAGATTTTGCTCAAACACATATAATTAGGGCGGACCCAATAAGGGTAACTTAAGTTCATGTTCCTCTCCTCAGATGTTAAAAATTAAAAAAATGAAATTTGGTTTATATAAATTTTTTATAATATATTTTAAAACTATTTAACTATAATTAGCTAGTGTTTGGTAATGACAATTTGATGAAAAGAAATATCAGAATAATTCAATTTGGGACCGTACACCTCAAGAAATAAAAGAAATTATAGAGTATTAAAAAGAAACACGCACCTGATATATATATATATATATATATATATATATATATAAACTAATACTAAATGACAATATTAAAAAGAATGGCAATATAGAAAATAAACGGTTGGTTTGTATTGTAAATAAAATGAAAAAGTAAATCATTTATAAATGCTACAAATTTAATGTGAAAAAGTAAATGTTGTCCACATGTTATCATATGAACAATATACGTGAAACGGGACAGGACAAGGTGGGACAACTTGTTCTTGTCTCCTGTTTGGCGCGACCTTAGCATGGGACAGGACGGGACAAGGTGGGACAAAAATCACAAAAATTTGTCCCACCCAAGACCCTAGGACAACTTGTCCCATGACATAGGACAACTTGTCCCATGACATGGGACAAGTGTCAAAAAGACCAATTTGCCCTTTAAATGTTCAAACAATTACAAACATATCCAATATTATATATATAATAATATAAAATATATAAAATATATTATTATATATATATATATTAATATATAATAATATATAAAAATTATAATTACATATATAATATAATATAATAAAATTTTTATATATTATAAAATTATATATAATTTTATAATATATATAATATTATATATGTAATTATAATTTATATATATTATTAAATATTATTATATATAATAATAATATATTAATATATTATATATTATTATATATAATATTATAATATAATATTGATACCACTTGAGCTAGAAAAGATATCTTGTCTAGTCTAGGCCCAGTTACCTTTTAATCCTTTCATATCACCCACTCCCCACCTGGGGTCCACCTGGGGCGAGTTCAAGGGAGCCATAAATGTTTTGCACTTCCCAGGGCTCGAACTCGGCACTTCGATCGAACGCCAAGGCTCTAATACCATGGCTTGGAGGCAGGGAGCCTTAAACCATCTCACGCTAAGTCACTCAGCAATTATATTTTCCTTAAAGCGGCATCCCTAGCCTGAACGAGACACAAAAGCTACTGGACTTACAAGAGACAGATAAGGACCTTAAGCCGGTGGATCAATATCAAATTTTCTGATATGCAGGATCCTCAACTAGAGGCAAGCACAGAGCATACTTAGATATTACAGGCTGTAAGTCATCTGATAGAATAATATAAAGAAGGAAGAAAGAAGACTTAGTTAGACATGATGATAAACAGAGGATTTTTTATTAATTTGTTGATGATCTTTATAAGAGGGATACAACCTCCTTATATAAGAAAATGAGTAATTAGCACACTAGGTAAGATAAGGTAGAGCCGACAGCCAAAAGCAAAGAGGGCCTAACAGGTGGCTGACAATTATAAAGCAAACATGGCATAACAGGTGGCCGACAATTATAAAGCAAACAGGGCCTAACAGGTGGCCGACAATTATAAAGCAAACAGGGCCTAACAGGTGGCCGATAATTATAAAGCAAACATACAGTAATGACAGCATCTAGATAAGATTATGGGCTGTGAAGATTACAATTAGCATGATCTTCATCGTCAGAGTCTTGGGCTCCACAAATGATGCAGGGCTAGGTGTCAACAGTCATAGGGTCCTGTGAGTCAAGTAGGAAGGAGTACTGGAAAGGATGCCAACTCAGGGAGGGATCTCTAGGTACACCAGGAAGGATGAAGGTTTCATTAATGGTGACGCCGTTGACATCGAGCAAGAAGTTTAAAAGAGCAATCTGTAGATTCCTGGGATAGGAGGCCTGATAGTCAAAAGTAGTTTGCCATTCATAACTGATGTTGGAGGACTAAAGGATTTGCTGGTAGGGATTAAAACGGTACAGACGGTGAAGGATCCAGATATAGGAGACAGTGGCAGCAGAGTCAGGATCAAGCTTCCAAAGATTGTACTGTCCCATGAGTTTGGTGAGCTTAGATTTCTAAACTGATAAAGGGTTGAACCACTGAAGGAAAGTTAAGAATCATGTATTGGAGGGAGAGGGTTCATGGACCAAGGCATATGTGGCCTGGAGAGGGAAGACTAAGAGCATGGTGATGAAGGATAGATAAACACCATAAGTACCAGAGAGCTTGAGGAGTGAAGTAATATACTGGGGGCATTACAAATGGATCCAAAAAAGGCCTGGATGGGTTAGAAAGAGCATGCGTGAGGCCTTGTTGTTTGTGCTGGAGCAAATAGATGGGCAGGTAGGACTGGGCAAAATTCTGCATCTGTAAAAGAGAAGGTATCAAGAAGTTGTGAAGCTAGATGGGGACCAGGGTGGTATTGTCCATTGACAATGTGCATGCCAAGGAAGTCAATTTCTGATTGACCAACCGAACTTTTTTTATCAGAAAGCATGATACCATATTTGAGAATAATATCATGAAATGCCTGGAGGAGGTGAGAATGAGACTGTTCGTCAGGGGAAAACAGGAGGATATCGTCAATGTATATGAGGGCTGAATGGAGCAAAGGATGAAAGATTCTGGTTACGGCCTTTTGAAAAAAGGAATGAGTGGTTTTGAGACCGAAGGGGAGAACCTTCCATTGGTAATGAGCATTGGGGAGACAGAAGGCTGTCTTATGTCAGTCATCAGGATGGATACCGATTTGCCAAAAGGCACATTTGAGATCAAACTATGAGAAGATGGTAGCACCAGGAAGCTGAGAGAATAAAATGGAGGTTCTGGGGACTGGAAACTTGTCATCTCGGAGGAAGAGGTTCAGGGGCTTGTAGTCTATCACCAGCCTCTTTTTTCCCCGGGTCAATTCAGATCGTTTTTCAACATAAAAGGCATGGCATGCCCATTGGGACGAAGTGGGCTCAATTAAGCCTTGGTTGAGCAATTCAGCGCATTCAGAAGAGGCTAACTAGAGATCTGAAGGAGACATGCCGGTGTGGGTGGCCTTAGTAGGATTAGCATCTTCATTGAGTTTGAAAGGAAGATGAACAAAGAAGTCTAGATTTTTACATAGAGGAGAAGGATGGGTAAAGTCAGCATGACTATTCATACAGAACTAGAGGAGTTTCTGTTGAATGTCCTGGAAAGGAGGTTGGAGGGCAGACAGAGGGAATATTTTGTGAATGGGGGAAAATGGCTTAAAATCTCTTTTGTAACGAACACCAGAAGGAAGAATGCGTAGAGAGTTGCATTGACAGTAAACACGCCAACCGATAAGGATATCTTTGTCAGGTAAGGATGTGCGGAGGACTTGGGTCTAGATGGTATAGGAGGGGAAGAACTTGAGACCAATCTTGGATTTTGAAATGAGATCGGTAGTAAATATTTTGCCATCCGCAGCCTTGAAGTAGCGGGTATGTGGTTTCCAACTGTCAGGAGGAAGGATATTGGAGTTCATCATTGTAGTATGAGAACCAGTGTCAAAATAGGTAATGACATCGATGGGCTTAGAGTATTTTTCTAATAAAATTTGGATGGAAACCTGAGGGCCTAATGAAGATTATGTAGAGACGGCTTGGTAGGAGCTGTAGGTTGTGCTGAAATCAGGATCAGCAGAGTCTTCGTCTGAACTGTCAGAGTACTGGAGTACAAAGGTTGTATGCTGATCAACAGTTTCTTGTTCAGAGAAGATAGATTCAACATCAGCATCTGAAGGAATATTATCAGTAATGTCTGTCAGCTGATGAACAAGTTTAGCCGATTTAGCCTTCTTGTTTGGACATTGTCTGGCATAATGGCCTGGCTGGCCACAAACAGAGCATTCGGTAGACTTGTTCTGGGCTCTAGAAGACTTTCTTTTTTGAAATCTTTGAATTTCTTGGACTTAGATTTGGAATATTTACCAGAACGGGATTTGAAGGGGCGGAAGTGATGCTTCTTCTTGGATTTGCAAAAGCATTGATCTTTGTCTTTACATTTGATATGAATAGAGGGTTGTTTGCACTGGCCTTCATATCGCTTTCCTTCTCGAAGCATTTTAGAGAAGATCTTCTGGGTGGCGTATAATTTGTCGAGAGCGCCAAGTGTGAACATATGTATTTCTCTCAAAGTGATATCATTAAAAGGTCTGCCATACTTATAAATTCGACGCTAGAGTTCCTCTTTGAGTTCTGTGGGAGAGAGTTTACATACACATGTTTGAGAATTTTGAAAATACACTAAAAGTGATAAAACTAACCTAGAGGGGGGGGGGGGGGGGGGGGGTTGAATAGGTTTTAATTAAATTAAATGTCATCTTTTTGATTAATCAAAATTAAACAACACAGCCCCTAATCTCTATCACAATCAATCATTGCCATAATAAAAGTGCGGAATAAACAAAAAGACACAATGATATGATTTACGTGAGAAACCCTCAAACTTGGTAAAAACTCATAGGCTTAATCGCCAATCGAACCCTCAAATCCATTATTTACAGAAACGATTACAACCTAGGTTGACCACATCACACCTAATCGGTTACTAATCCGTCCTTGCTACCCGTAGGCCTTTAATAGTGATTTTAGGCTCTTGCTTGTATACTACTCAAGGCAAATACAAGACTTAACTCTTAAATGAAGAGATATGAAACCTAAAGTGAATATGATGATATTCTAAATGCACAAAATGCAAGGTCAACACGTTTAATGCTTATCTAATCATATATGAATGCTTAAAACAATCCTAGATATCATGTTGCTATATGACACACATATAACCTAGCTATATGAAATCAAAGCATTCCTAGATGCAATAGCTATCACAATACAACAACCCAAACATCAACAAAAATCTTTATTTATAATGAAAAATTATAATCTAGATGCATAAGAGACATAAAAGAGATTTCTTGTTAAGCAAGAACACAAAGACGGATGAGAGTGGTGTTCTACTTACCAAGTAAGCTATGTTGATGGAGACCCATGCTTAGAAATATCCTAGATGAAGCTAGATGATGATAGAACCATGAATGAATGACGGGTGATTGGGTTTTGGACAATAAAAATAGTTTCTTGCAACCTTTTCTTGCAAGACACTCTTGAGTTCTAAAAGGAATGAAAGAGAATGAATTCTGAAGCTCTAAAGAGGCAAGGAAGAGGAAAGGGCATATATATATCAAGCCCTAGACGAAATGACACTGTTTTGAAAACAGTAACAAAAACCCGTCATTACCGCTGTGCGTACCGCGGCTCGGGCAAGTTGTCTAGACCGTCTGCCTACTGGACAACAACGCGGTTTGGACCGCTGTGCGTGCAGTGCACAGGCCGCGGTCAAGGCATCAGGGGCCTACTGAAGTTTACGGTGTCACAGACCGCTGGGCGTACATGTGTACGGAACGCGGTCCAGGCAGCATGAGCCGACTGATGAGTACCGTTCTGTATGCCGCGGTGCAAGCAGTGCTTGCCAAGCGGTCTAGGCTGCGGTACTAGAAGAAACCCTATTTTCTAACCAGACTCAACACACAAAGTGATGTGCAATATGTGCAAGTGTGGAGTGTAATAAGTGACAAACAATGCATCATCCAATTGTATGTAAACAAGAATATAATGCATGCAAGTGAGTGTGTGCAGCTATATCCCTTCAAGTAAAAGTAGAGTCAAGTAATCTACCTTTCTTGAAGCACTTGGAGTCAATTGGAAGATCTTCAATTCCTATTCTACCATTTTACAATGATTAACCCCAAATGTGATTTTGTCAACGAAATAAGCCAATCATAAAGTGAGGCACTTACAATCTCCCCCTTTGGCTATTTCGTGACAAAACCACCACTCACAAAGCAACCTCACAAAAACAACAAATTGGTCAACAGAAGTTTCTACATTACAATAAAGCCTATAGTCTAAGTCTTGAACATTTTCAAGTCAATCCAAAGCTTGTAGAACCATCCCATCCAACCTACACACAATCAACAAAACAAACAAGGATACCTTCCAAGATCAAGTGTGTGTGAGGTGCTTTCAATAACCATAACCAACTACAAGCAACATCATTTGCAATAGCCTTAACAAAATACAATCAAATAATGTAATCATGCTATGCAATGCAATACCCCCCCTACATGATAGCTCTCAACTCCCCCTAAACAAGATACTGCTAGTCCACTAAAGCTCACAACTCTTCTCCCCCTTTTTGTCATGAGATAGGCAAAGGGAGTCCCCCTCAATGGGTAAGCTTTTGGCAAGGAGAGCTTATAGCACAAAACATATGCAAGTTCATATAAGCAACTTTATGCAACTCAATTAAGTAGGAGAGAATCAAGGAGTTTTATTTGATGAAAATGTGTGACACGATGCTTTGCAAGCAAGACATGTTGCATTCAAGTTCAAAAACAATGGTATTTAGCAAAGCAAACAACAAAGGTTTCCAAAAGAATTCAAACCAATTTTCACCATTTGTCATGATTTCAAGCAATGATATAGATTGTTTATAAGAAAGTCAGTTTAAAGAGCAACTATATCAAACTTTATAAGCGAAACAAGACATGAGCGAATTTTTGCACCCTATTTGATTTTTCCGGGTAAGATACCCGTATGATAGTAGCCTTGTTCAACTAATAAAGAGAGAGAGAGAGAAGAAGACTAAATTTAGATGAGACATCCTTATTTGTTGAATAGACTCATGGTCCTTAATTAGTTTAGTCTTCTCATTTGCTTATGCATACAGTTTTGCATTCATGTTTAAACAATACAAAATACGTCTTCATGCATATCAACTTAAAGCATGTCATTAATAAAGAAAACATCATGTCATGGAGATCAATTATAGGTCATTCAAATTGTATTTCCAAAGTAAATCTCCTAGTCCAAAAATGCATGTTTGAACATAAATATAACATGGATTGCAAGAAAAGCAATTTTCACACTTATTAAGAAAATAACATAATCATATGCACAACCGATCATCTCAAGCAATTAATGAAGGAGCATAAAATATATCAATGTAGAACAATGCACTTTCATGCCAATTTGATCTCTTTGCTTGAGCTCCCCATATGGGGTCAAGACATACCATTTTAAGCCAAATGACAAATCCCAATAGACTTACTAAGGTTGCCAAACCTAATAGTGTCTAAGGGCTTTGTAAATAAGTCCGCTAGTTGGTCAATAGTTCTCACATGCTCCAATGCAATAGTTTTGCTCTCAACTAGCTCTCTAATGAAATGATGTCTAATGTCAATGTGCTTTTTCCTAGAATGTTGGACCGGATTCTTAGAAATGTTTATGGCACTCATGTTGTCACAAAACAAGGTGAGAGTGCCTTGCTCTAAGCCATAGTCGGCTAGCATTTTCTTCATCCACAACAATTGGGTACAAGCACTACCAGCGGCTATGTATTCCGCCTCCGCCGTGGATAGGGAAATTGAGTTTTGCTTCTTGAAAAACTAAGACACCAAGTTGTTGCCTAGAAAGAAACAACCACCCGATGTACTCTTCCTATCATCACAATTCCCCGCCCAATCGGCATCACTAAATCCAACAAGATTTGGATTAGTGTCAAAGGAGTACCATATCCCATGATTGGAGGTACCATTCACAAATCGAATGATCCTCTTCACCACAACAAGGTGAGATTCTTTGGGATTGGCTTGGTACCTAGCACAAACACCCACACTAAATGAGATATCTGGCCTACTTGCGGTCAAGTATAGCAAACTACCTATCATGCCACGATACAATCTTTGATCAACACTCTTACCACTAGCATCTTTGCTTAGCTTTAAAGTGGTACTCATGGGTGTGTCACAATGTTTGGCATTGTCAAGACCAAACTTCTTCACTAGGCTTTTGGCATACTTAGCTTGGGATATGAAAATCCTATTATGCATTTGCGTAATTTGCAAGCCTAGGAAGTAATTTAGTTCACCAACCATGCTCATTTCAAATTCAAGAGACATGACATCAACAAATTGTCTCACTTTTGACTCATTGGTTGAACCAAATACAATATCATCAACATAAATTTGAGCTATGAATAGCTCATCTTTGTTGCACTTGATGTACAAAGTCTTGTCAACACTACCTCTTGAGTAGCCATTGTCAACAAGATAAAGAGTGAGGCGCTCATACCAAGCCCTCGGTGCTTGTTTCAACCCATAAAGTGCATTTTTGATGCGATAGACATGATTGGGTTTGTGTGGATCCACAAACCCCTTGGGTTGTTCAACAAACACTTCCTCATGTAAGAAGCCATTAAGGAAGGCACTCTTAACATCCATTTGATATAGTCTGAACTTATACACACAAGAAATGGACAAGAGAAGACTTATAGACTCAAGACGGGCAACAGGAGCAAAAGTCTCCTCAAAGTCAATACCCTCAATTTGAGAGTATCCTTGTGCCACAATCCTAGCCTTGTTGTGCACAATGTTGCCATCCTCATCCGACTTGTTCCTATACACCCATTTGGTGCCTATGACATTAGTGTCCTTGGGTCTAGGAACTAGAGTCCAAACCTTATTTCTTTCAAATTGGTTTAGCTCTTCTTGCATGGCAAGAACCCAAAACTTATCATTCAAGGCTTCATCAACCTTTTTGGGTTCAACTTGAGAGGTGTAACAAGAATAGCTAATTTGATTAGCTATTTGACGCCTAGTCCTAACACTCTCATTCACATCTCCAAGAATGTCATTCTTGTTGTGGAGATGTCTAACCCATGGAGCGGGTTCTTTAGAGTCCAAAAAAGGATCTCTATCAAGAGGTTGATCATCCTCTTCACTATGATTTGACTTCACATCACTTGGTGTCTCACCACACTCCTTCAAAAGAAGGTCACCATTCTTACAAACATCCTCCTCATGGTCAACATTTTTGGGCCTACAATCATCAATGACAACATTTGACGATTCCATGACACTTCGAGTTTTTAGATTGAAAACTCTATAGGCCTTGCTATTGAGTGCATATCTAATGAAAATACCCTCATCACTCTTGGCATCAAACTTGCCAAGTTGATCAAGGTCATTAAGAATATAGCACTTACTTCCAAAGATATGGAAATAGCTAACATTTGGTTTTCTTCTCTTCCATAACTTATAGGATGTTTGTTTGGTCCCAGGTCTAAGGAAAACTCTATTCCCTATATAACAAGCCGTATTAACGGCTTCGGCCCATAAATTCCTAGGAACCTTGTTGCTAAGCAACATCACCCGAGCCATCTCTTATAAAACCCTATTCTTCCTTTCCACAACTCCATTTTGTTGGGGAGTTCTAGGAGCCGAGAATTCATGGGAAATACCTAGACCATTACAGAAACTCTCAAAGCTACTATTCTCAAATTCTTTCCCATGATCACTTCTAATTCTCTTAATGCTCCTAATGTGAGAATTTTTCTCATTTTGAATTTTGACACATAGCATTTTGAATTTCTCAAAAGCCTCAGACTTCTCTCTAAGGAAGTAAGTCCATGTGAACCTAGAGAAGTCATCAACCACTACAAGGATATACCTTTTACCACCTAGACTCTCGGTTTGCATGGGACCCATGAGGTCCATATGAAGGAGTTCCAATGGCTCCTTGGTACACAAGAATTTTCCTTTCTTGTGCACACTTTTGTTTGCTTCCCTTGTTGACAAGGTCCACAAACTCCCTCAAACCTCTTCCCAAGCTTGGGAAGGCCTCTCACAACATTCAACCTCTCAAGGACTTTCAAGTCACCATAATTCATGTGGCCAAATCTTTGATGCCACAACTCAACTTGCTCACAACTAGACAAGTTACAAGAGATGTTACTAGACTCAAGACAATAACAATTATCACTTGATCTCTTGCCTTTTATAAGCACTTGCCCATTTTCCTTAAGAATAGAGCAATCAACTTTACCAAACATAACCGAAAGCCCTTCATCACTTAAATGTGATATACTAATGAGATTGGCTTGCAAGCCATCTACATATAGAGCATTGAGCAAGGAGGGCAAACCGGGAATAGATATATTACCTTTCCCTATGACCTTTTTCCGTGAACCATCACCAAAGGTGACAAATCCACCATCCTTCATCACAAGAGTCTCAAAGAAACTCTTGTTTCCGGTCATGTGTCTAGACC
The DNA here is from genome assembly GCA_033220585.1 of Dipteronia sinensis. Taxonomy (NCBI): domain Eukaryota; kingdom Viridiplantae; phylum Streptophyta; class Magnoliopsida; order Sapindales; family Sapindaceae; genus Dipteronia; species Dipteronia sinensis. The sequence continues at coordinate 29,911,804 of CM065642.1, forward strand.
ACCCACTATCAAGGTACCAAGTGTTGGAGGCCTTGGCTTTCAAAGCCACTTGAGCCACATAGCAAAAATATTCATTTTTTCTAGTCCACCTAGGAGCAATATTATCAATCCTAGGAGCATTTGGTTCATTCGCTATAAGTTCCCTAGGTGCATGCTTTTTGGCTCTTCTAAGCATATTTTTCTCAATCATGTTCTCAAATCTACACAATTTGATATACTTAAAGCAATTAGGCCTTATATGGCCTTCAATACCACAATAATGACAAGTAGGAGTAAAGTAGGAATTCATACCATAGCCTTGTGCAACCATTTGAGGTTTCCTTCTCCTTTGAGTAGTCCTTTGATGTTGAACAAACTCTCTCCTTTGTGGTTGAGCCAAAGTAGCATATTTTCCTTATTGACCATATATGATCCTTGATTGTGGATGAGGTATCCTTTCATGTGGAGGTCTTGATTGAAATGCTCTAAATTGTTGTGGTTGAGCCCTTGTTGGAATCTTGGCTTGAGCATGTTTTGAGGATTCTCCAATTTCAATCCTTCTTGTGACTTGTTGTGGGACTTTGACTTCTTCAACTTCTTGACTCTTGACAAAAGTAGTCTTTTTCAAAGATGTAGTACTCACATCTTCCTCATATCCCAAACCCCTCTTATCACTAGGGCTCTTTCCAATTGATAGCATCTTGTCAAGCTTCTTGGTTCAGGAGGTCATCTTGGCAATTACTCATTTTGCCTCTTCAAGCTCCTTCCTTAAGCATTCTTCACTTTTCTTGACCACAACAAGTTCCAACTTTAAGCTTTCTTCCCTTTCTCTTGTTCTTTTCACTTCTTCACTTAAGTGAATCATGTTGGAGGTCAATTCAAGGTTCTTCCTTTTCAACTCTTGAATCTCTTTTTTCTTCTTAGCTCTAGAACTTTTGAAGTATTCCATGAAGTCTTCATAGTCCATCTCCTTATCAAATTCATTCTTGGATTCGGATGAAGTATTCCCATTACTTGAGTCATCTTCTTCTTCTTCTAGCTTGTCATTCTCCTATTTTTGGTAACTCATAACTTCCTTGCTATTGTGAGATGATGAGAAGGCAATGAAGTTTGCAACTTGGTCTTCATCATTCGAAGACTTTTCTTCCTCCTCTAAGTCTTCACTATCACTCCGAGTAGCCGCCATCGCCATTGAAAATACACAAAGTGTGTCTAATACAACCTAGGAGGGGGGGGGGGGGGGGGGGTGAATAGGTTTTAGTTGATTTATGACCAACTTTTCGACTTAATCAATTTTAATAGTCCTACCCCATATAAGCAATCAATCAATCCAATATAAAAATGCGGAAAACAATAAAAACACAAGAATTGATTTACGTGAGAAACCCTCCAACTGGGCAAAACTCACGGGCTATCCTTCTAGCCACATACGGTCCTCAAATCCACTATTTGAAAGAAAGTTTACAACCTAGGTTGACCTCAAGTCACACCTACTTGGTCACTAACCCTTTCACTCTACCCAACGGGCCTTTAATAGTGATTCTAGACCATAAGCTTGTGCACTAACCCACTTAGTCACAAAGCTTAACAATCAATAAAGAGGTTAAACAACCTATGTGAATATGTAAAAAATATTCAAACATGCAATTAATGCTAGGCAACACTAAATGCTTATCTAAGGATTTAAAGATGTCAATGAATGCAAATCCTAGATATCAATATCTAAATGCAAATGTATGAAGATTTAGCTAGAAGGGTAAAAACGTCCTAAATGCTAGCTATCAATGAACAAAGCTCTCAACCAACAAACAACAACTCAAACATGTTATAAATGCCAATAAACATAAGGATATGCAATAAAATCATATAAAAAAGCTAACCCTAGGCAAACAAGAACATAAATAAATACAATGAGATTTAGGGCATGTTCAAGTTACCTAGTCAATGAAAGCAAGAAGAATCCATGATGAGATGATGCTTGTAAGATGTTAGATGCACATGCATTTGTGTTTGGTTGAGTAAAGATGAGTTCTTGGGAGTTTCTCTCTCTAAAGGAAGCTTGGCCTCTCAAAAATGGCTTCTTGAACTCACAAAAACGAGCAAGGAAGAAGAGAGAGTATATATAAGGGAGCCCTAGTCAAAACTGCGTTGTTTTGAACTTAGGGCACAAAAACCCGTCAATACCGCTTGATGGACCGCGTCGCAGGTAAGTGTCCAGACTGCGGTACACACAGCAGTGCACCGTCTGGACAACAACGCGGTGTAGGGCGCTGTGCATGCAGGTGCACAGGCCGCGGTATGGGCAACAGAGGCCTACTGGACAACATCGCGACTTGGATCGCTATGCGTGCAGGGGTACATGAAGCGGTACATGAAGCATGACCCTTCTGAGGTATACCGCTCTGTATGCTGCGGTGCAAGCATGTCTTGCCAAGCGGTCTAGGTCGCGGTAAGAGAATGAATTCTCTTTTTAGGGCAATCTCTACACACTAAGTGATGTGCAAAAAGTGCAAGTGTGGAGTGTGAAAAGTGGCATACAATACATCATTCAATTACATGAAGATAAGAGCATAATGCATGCAAGTAAGTGTGTGCAACTAGATCTCTTCAAAGAAAGTTAAACAAGTGAGATACCTTTAAGTGCTCTTGAGAGAGATGATGTCCTTGAAGCTTGATCACACCCAAGAGGCCTAATTTACCCTTACAAAGAATAATCCCCAATGTGGTTTGTCAACGAAATAAGCCAATCAAAATATGAGGAACTTACAGCCTTTCCTTTCTTCTTCTTCTTTAAGTTGGCACATTCGGAGGCAATGTGACCATACCCACTACACTCATAGCATTGAATACTCTTCTTGGAGACCTTCTCTTCACTTTTCTCCACCTTTTTAAAAGGAGTCTTCTTTTTCATAAATTTTCCCTTGGAGCCCATCCCCTTCTTCTCAAACTTCATGAATTGCTTGAACCTCTTCACCATAAGAGCCATTTCTTCATCCGAATCTTCTTCCTCTCTTTCTTCCTTGGAGGTCTTCAATGCAATGCTCTTTTGCTTCTTTTGAGGTGTTGTTGAAGTAGGGGCTCTTCTTGACTCAAAAGCCATCAACTTGACAATTATCTCACTTGGCTTCATCTTCTTATATTCGCTATTCTCCTCAATAGTGGTCACCTTTACATCAAATCTCTTCGGGAGAGACCTCATAATTTTTTGGTTTATCCTTTTATCCGTATATAGATCGCCTAATTGATGACTTTGGTTGACGATATCCATTAGCTTTACTTGGAAGTCATTGAAGCACTCGTGATCTTCCATCTTCAAGGACTCAAATTGAGTTTGAAGGACTTGTAGTTTGGAGTCTTTCACTACATCGGTTCCTTCATGTGCCATCTCTAATATTGTCCATGCTTCATGTGCATTCCTTGTGGTTTGGATTAGCTTGTGTTGATTTTCATCCACTGCACACAAGATTGCATGCATGGCCTTGTTGTTCCATTTGGAGGCTTCAAAGTCTTTAGTATCCCTTTCCGATTTAGGCTTGGGCACGATGCTTTCATCTTCGAGAGTCTTGGTAGGTGATGTGTAACCATCCTCAATCACCATCCAAACTCGATCGTCAATTTGGCATAGGTAGGATTCCATTTTTCCTTTCCATGATGAGTAATTAACCCCCGTCAGAAGTGGGGGTCTTGAACTTGATGCTCCCTCACGCTCATATGAGTTTCCACTCATGGTGTTTAAGGGTGAATGAGATGAATGCAATCAATCAACAAAAAGAAAGGGAAAACAAGCAAGACACACTAACCAAAAAAAGAACAATCTAATGCAACACACTCCTAGAGAGCAAAAGATCTCCTAATTATGTTAAGAAACCCGCTCTCATACCAATTGAAAATACACTAAGAGTGATAAAACTAATCTAGAGGGGGGGGGGGGGTGAATAGGTTTTAGTTAAATTAAATGTCATCTTTTTGATTAATCAAAATTAAACAACACATCCCCTAATCTCTATCACAATCAATCATTGTCATAATAAAAGTGCAGAATAAACAAAAAGACACAATGATATGATTTACTTGAGAAACCCTCCAACTGGGTAAAAACTCACGGGCCTAATCGTCAATCAAACCCTCAAATCCACTATTTGCAGAAACGATTACACCTAGGTTGACCACATCACACCTAATCGGTTACTAATCCGTCCTTGCTACCCGTAGGCCTTTAATAGTGATTTTAGGCTCTTGCTTGTATACTACTCAAGGAAAATACAAGACTTAACTCTTAAATGAAGAGATATGAAACCTAAAGTGAATATGATGATATTCTAAATGCACAAAATGCAAGGTCAACACATTTAATGCTTATCTAGTCATGTATGAATGCTTCAAACAATCCTAGATATCATGTTGCTATATGACACACATATAACCTAGCTATATGAAATCAAAGCATTCCTAGATGCAATAGCTATCACAATACAACAACACAAACATCAATAAAAAAACTCTATTTATAATGAAAAATTATAATCTAGATGCATAAGAGACATAAAAGAGATTTCTTGTTAAGCAAGAACACAAAGATGGATGAGAGTGGTGTTCTACTTACCAAGTAAGCTATATTGATGAAGACCCATGCTTAGAAACATCATAGATGAAGCTAGATGATGATAGAACCATGAATGAATGATGGGTGATTGGGTTTTGGACAATAAAAATGGTTTCTTGCAAGACACTCTTGAGCTCTAAAAGAAATGAAAGAGAATGAATTCTGAAGCTCTAAAGAGGCAAGGAAGAGGAAAGGGCATATATATATCAAGCCCTAGACGAAATGACACTGTTTTGAAAACAGTAACAAAAACCCGTCATTACCGCTGTGCGTACCGCGGCTTGGGCATGTTGTCCAGACCGCGGTACACGCAGCAGTGTGCCTACTGGACAACAACGCGGTTTGGACCGCTGTGCGTGCAGTGCACAGGCCGCGGTCAAGGCATCAGGGGCCTACTGAAGTTTACCGTGTCACAGACGGCTGGGCGTACATGTGTACAGGACGCGGTCCAGGCAGCATGAGCCGACTGATGAGTACCGCTCTGTATGCCACGGTGCAAGCAGTGCTTGCCAAGCGGTCTAGGCTGCGGTACTAGAAGACACCTTATTTTCTAGGCAGACTCAACACACAAAGTGATGTGCAGTATGTGCAAGTGTGGAGTGTAATAAGTGACAAACAATGCATCATCCAATTGTATGTAAAAGAGAATATAATGCATGCAAGTGAGTGTGTGCAGCTATATCCCTTCAAGTAAAAGTAGAGTCAAGTAATCTACCTTTCTTGAAGCACTTGGAGTCAATTGGAAGATCTTCAATTCCCAATCTACCCTTTTACACTGATTAACCCAAAATGTGATTTTGTCAACGAAATAAGCCAATCATAAAGTGAGGCACTTACAAATTTGATCATTGATACCGCCAAAAATGTGGTATCGTTCGGACATACGTTTATAGTGATATTCGACATCCTTTTTCTTTAAGGAACAACAACGCATGTCAAAAAACTCTTGACGAGCCTACTTGTAAAACTGGTCGGGATCAACGAGAAACTCTCTGAAGAGAATTCCCATGGCATGAGAGGTGGATTGGGATCTAACAAACTGGAGTTGTCTATATTCACCAAAAGCTTGGTACCAATCACGAAGAGAGCCAGTAAAACGAGAAACAAATTCACGCAGGATAGCCTCAATGGTCTGTTCAGACTTAGCCATTTGTAGGTCGAGCCAAGCGCTCATTTCAGAGATTTTCTTTCTCCAAGAATCAGGAGAAGAATCATCAAGCTGAAACCAAGGACCATTGGTAGGTCTCGATTTTGGAACCTGGTTTGGCTAGGGTGCATCAGGTGGTTCTTCGACAATAGGAGTAGGACCTGTAGAACTCTCGCCAGGAGATTCATAAGTTCTGGCAGAAGGTTCTGCTCTTGAAGCCATAAAGGCCTGGGTAAGATCTGGTAGCTCTAGAGAATTAGATAGGTGGACCGGAGACCCTGTGGAGGAATGGGTCATAGAAGAGAAGACGAAAGCAGAGTCTGAAGCAACTGTATTGGAAGGGGAAGACCGAGGGGATGCGTAGAATGCTGGTTTGTAATGAGAAGAGGGAGAAGCAATGCCTTTGTCTTTGTGGGAACGGGAACTCGAAGCCATAGAGGAACGAGGCTTAGACTGTGAAGTATCTTTTGGAAGAGGATATTTTCGAAACAGTTCTTCGGTAGATTTAAAGTAGTGGGAATAATCAGGAGATTGTGCAGGCGAAGGATGAGGAGAGGACGAGAACCCCATGGAGTGGGAATGAGACATTCTGGGCTTATAAAGAGGTAGCCTAGAATAAGCTTGATCTTTCTGCAATTGTTCTAGCTAGGCTTTAAGTTGTCTAATTTCCCTTTCTTTCTTATCAAACTTGGAGCCATGATACCCAAGATTGATATAGTAGTGGAGATCCGCATCCAGCTTAGCGATCCGGGACTGGAGATCAGAGAACATTTCTCTAAAGGTGGAGTCCATGCTGTGGAGCCGATTATCATATTGGGAAACATGATGAGAGACTCAGTCAATCTTCTGATCAATAGAACTCAGGACTCGATTCTGGATTTTGGCATTATGGGATTGCCAGTTAAGAACCTGTTCAGCGTGAGAATGGTGTTTTAGAGAACCATCAGGCAAGACCTCAGTAGATTGAACATAAGGTCTGGAGAATCTTGTCTTCTCAGGATTAGACGTGGGTTCCAAAGGAGGAAAATCCTGGTCATAGCTGGAGGCCATGAAACATGGTATGGACTGGGCAACAGGAATAGGCAAAAGGCCTTCAATATAGAGAATTTGTAAAGCTATGTCATAAATAGGAAGATACGGTGAGGAGATAGGTAGTAAACCTATCCAGGGACTATCTGGGTCATCAGGAGAGTGGGTCCGATGGCGGACGGATTGCAAGAAGAACAGGGAAGCCGTTGTGATGAACGGCTACATAAGTAATCTGGGTCACACATGGAGGGATCAACATCCCAGATAAAGTGACCGTTGATCTTATCTGTGTAGATTACAGAGCCATCAGCTTCAAAGCTGTGGATTGGTATTTCTTCTTCAAAAGTAAGGGGACGGATCATTAAGGACTGGAATATCGAAAAATCCGGAGGAGCACTGGGTGAAGCAGTAGGTGCTAATTCTGAAGATGAAGCTGAAACAGTTGTAAGGGGTTTATAAATCGTCTTAACAGTGTCATCTGGTTGTCTGGTGTAAGTAGTGTCTAAGGCGATGACCGAGATGGTATTTTGAAAAGCCTTTTCATAGTTGGTGATCCAAGACAATGGCATGATCTCAAGAAGCTGGTCTCTGGGCAATTGTTTAGGAATCTGGAGGATCGTGGGGACCTCATCTTCTCTTTCAGCTTTGATGAAGATGGTGTTATCGGAGTGGCCTGGGATCGGGAGATCCAGGGCATGGTCTTGAAGACGATAGGCGATCTGGTGATGGAGAGTAGCCATGTAAGAATCTGGGAGCATCTTAACACCCATCAGCTGAAGCTGAATTTTGAGGCAGTTGTGGAGATTGGCATCTCGAAGGGGGATATTGAAATTGGGGTAGTATGTCAGAGAGATGCTTCCTGCATGGAGGGTGGAAAGGCAGGTGCTAATAACGGCTTGCTCGTAGTCTTGAAAGATTGTGTTAAGCAAGGCAAGTCTGGCGGTGACAGGTAATCCTTTTCTGCCATGAAGGGTTAGGATGATTCCAACAGCCTCGACGTGAAGGTGAGAATAACCTTCTCGGATCCATTGATCGATTAGGGGCTGACAATCTCTAGATCAACATATTGTTCAGCGGAGGATGCTGGGATCAAGCAGTTATCAAGTGCAGAGGACTGCACATATTCCTTAATAGGAGGTCTCCTTTGTTGTACAAGATGAGAAATTCGTCTGGTAATGGACTTATGTCTTTTGAAGATGTTGTAAGGATTGAGAAGAGGCAAAGCAGTTTCAGAGATTTGAGCGGAATCAGGGATGTGCGTATATTCAACAAGGTTTTGTATTTTGTTTGACTGAGTACGTCTAACAGAGAGGGGTAGGGAAACAGAAGAAGAGAGTCTATTAGGAGTAATCTCAGAGGATGATGAAGATGAAGAATTCATATTGGAGGAGGAATCTTCCTTTTATATTGACTCTATCTGACTTCTAACAGCCAAACCAGGTTCCAAAATCGAGACCTACCAATGGTCCTTGGTTTCAGCTTGATGATTCTTCTCATGATTCTTGGAGAAAGAAAATCTCCGAAATGAGCGCTTGACTCGACCTACAAATGGCTAAGTCTGAACAGACCCTTGAGGCTATCCTGCGTGAATTTGTTTCTCATTTTACTGGCTCTCTTCATGATTGGTACCAAGCTTTGGGTGAATATAGACAACTCCAGTTTGTTAGATCCCAATACATCTCTCATGCCATGGGAATTCTCTTTAGAGAGTTTCTAGGTGATCCCGACCAGTTTTACAAGTAGGTTCGTCAAGAGTTTTTTGACATGCGTTGCTGTTCCTTAAAGAAAAAGGATGTCGAATATCACTACAAATGTATGTCCGGACGATACCACATTCTTGGCGGTATCAATGATCAAAGTCTCAAGCATGTGTATGTAAACTCTCTCCCCACAGAACTCCAAGAGGAACTCCAGCGTTGAATTGATACGTCTAGCAGACCTTTTAATGATATCACTTTGGGAGGAATACATATGTTCACACTTGGCGCTCTCGACAAATTATGCGCCACCCAGAAGATCTTCTCTAAAATGCTTAGAGAAGGAAAGCGATATGAAGGCCAGTGCAAACAACCCTCTCTTCATATCAAATGTAAAGACAAAGATCAATGCTTTTGCAAATCCAAGAAGAAGCATCACTTCCGCCCCTTCAAATCCCGTTCTGGTAAATATTCCAAATCTAAGTCCAAGACATTCAAATATTTCAAAAGGAAGTCTTCCAGAGCCCAGAACAAGTCTACCAAATGCTTTGTTTGTGGCCAGCCAGGCCATTATGCCAAACAATGTGCAAATAAGAAGGCTAAATCGGCTAAACTTGTTTTTCAGTTGACAGACATTGCTGATAATATTCCTTCAGATGCTGATGTTGAATCTATCTTCTCTGAAGAAGAAACTGTTGATCAGCATACAACCTTTGTACTCCAGTACTCTGACAGTTCAGACGAAGACTCTGCTGATCCTGATTTCAGTACAACCTACAGCTCCTACCAAGCGGTCTCTACAGAATTTTCATTAGGCCCTCAGGTTCCCATCCAGATTTTATTAGAAAAATACTCTAAGCCCATCGATGTCATTGCCTATTTTGACACTGGTTTTCATACTACAATGATGAACCCCAACATCCTTCCTCATGACAGTTGGAAACCACATACCCGCTACTTCAATGCTGCAGATGGAAAAATATTTACTACCAATCTCATTTCAAAATCCAAGATTGGTCTCAAGTTCTTCCCCTCCTACACCATCTGGACCCAAGTCCTCGGCACATCCTTACCTGACAAAGATATCCTCATCGGTTGGGATGTTTACTGTCAATGCAACTCTCTCCGTATTCTCCCTTCTGGTGTTCGTTACAAAAGAGATTTTAAGCCATTTTCAGCCCATTCACAAAATCTTCCCTCTGTCTGCCCTCCAACCTCCTTTCCAGGACATTCAACAGAAACTCCTCCAGTTCTGTACAAATAGTCATGCTGACTTTACCCATCCGTCTCCTCTATGGAAAAATCCAGACTTCTTTGTTCATCTGCCTTGCAAACTCAATGAAGATGCTAATCCTACTAAGGCCACCCACACTGGCATGTCTCCTTTAGATCTCCAGTTAGCCTCTTCTGAATGCGTTGAATTGCTCAGCCAAGGCTTAATTGAGCCCACATCGTCCCAATAGGCCTGCCAGGCCTTTTATGTTGAAAAATGATCTGAATTAACCCGGGGAAAAAAGAGGCTGGTGATAGACTACAAGCCCCTAAACCTCTTCCTCCGAGATGACAAGTTTCCAGTCCCCAGAACCTCCACTTTGTTCTCTCAGCTTCCTGGTGCTACCATCTTCTCCAAGTTTGATCTCAAAGGTGCCTTTTGGCAAATCGGTATCCATCCTGATGACCGACATAAGACAGCCTTCTGTCTCCCCAATGCTCATTACCAATGGAAGGTTCTCCCCTTCGGTCTCAAAACAGCTTCTTCCCTTTTTCAGAAGGCCGTAACCAGAATCTTTCATCCTTTGCTCCATTCAGCCCTCATATACACTGACGATATCCTCATGTTTTCCCCTGACGAACAGTCTCATTCTCATCTCTTCTAGGGATTTCATGATATTATTCTCAAATATGGTATCATGCTTTCTGATAAAAAGAGTTCGGTTGGTCAATCAGAGATTGACTTCCTTGGCATGCACATTGCCAATGGACAATAGCACCCTGGTCCGTATCTAGCTTCACAACTTCTTGATTTTCCAGATTCTCATCTCACTCACAAACAGGTCCAACAATTTCTCGAGATCACTAACTTTATTAGAAATTTCATCCCTATAGTCAGCCACTACACCTCCAGCCTGTCTGCTGTTCTGAAGAAAAACCCTCCTTTATGGGACCACACCCATACCTCAGCAGTGACTCACCTCAAAAAGGTAGCCCAATCTCCTCCTGCTCTTACTATTCCTTCCACAGGACAGCTCATCCTCCAGACAGATGCTAGTGATCATTATTTGGGTGCCATCTTTATTGAGGATAAGCTCAACCACCGCCATTATTGTGGTCATGCTAGTGGACAGTTCAAAGAAGCACAGCAACATTATCATACTGTCTACAAAGAGATCTTGGCAGTCAAATATGTCATCCAAAAGTTTGACTTCTATCTCCGGACAAAGAACTTTATCGTTGAAATGGATAACTCATCTTTCTCTAAAGTTCTCGAGTTTCGAAATAAGGTCCCTCATAATCCTCAATTATTAAGGCTCAAAGACTGGTTTGCTCGCTATGATTTCACTGTTCGGCACATGAAAGGCGAACATAATATAATTGCTGATATGCTATCACGACCCCCACCAGTTCACCTTGTCACTCCCTCCTATAGAATTCCTCTTGTCTTGATGGCCAGCTCAGCATCTTCCTCAGCTTCTTCTTCTTCTTCCTTCCCTCTGGTCAAGGATTTTCCTCCGGAACTCCTTTCTCAGGTTCCTCCTGGTCACCAACCTTCTCTTTTACAGATACAGAATTTTGCCCAGTCCTACCTGCCCATCTATTTGCTCCAGCTCAAACAACAAGGCCTCACGCATCCTCTTTCTAACCCATCCAGGCCTTTTTTTGGATCCATTTGTCATGCCCCCAGTATATTACTTCAATCCTCAAGCTCTCTGGTACTTATGGTGTTTATCTATCCTTCATCACCATGCCCTTGTCTTCCCTCTCCAAGCCACATATGCCTTGGTCCATAAACCCTCTCCCTCCAGTACACTATTCTTAACTTTCCTTCAGTGGTTCAACCCTTTGTCAGTTTGGAAATCTGAGCTCACCAAACTCATGGGACAGTACAATCTTTGGAAGCTTGATCCTGACTCTGCTGCCACTGTCTCTTGTATCTGGATCCTTCACCGTCCGTACCATTTTAATCCCCACCAGCACCTCCTTTGGTCCTCCAACATCAGTTATGAATGGCAAACTACTTTTGACTATCAGGCCTCCTATCCCAGGAATCTACAAATTGCTCTTTTAAACTTCTTGCTCGATGTCAACAGCGTCACCATTAATGGAACCTTCATCCTTCCTGGTGTACCCAGAGATCCCTCCCTGAGTTGGCATCCTTTCCAGGACTCCTTCCTACTTGACGCACAGGACCCTATGGCTGTTGACACCTGGCCTTGCATCATTTATAGAGCCCAAGACTCTAACGATGAAGATCATGCTAATTGTAATCTTCACATCCCATAAACTTATCCGACATGTCATTACTGTATGTTTGCTTTATAATTGTCGGCCACCTGTTAGGTCCTGTTTGCTTTATAATTGTCGGCCACCTGTTAGGCCCTGTTTGCTTTATAATTGTCAGACACCTGTTAGGCCCTGTTTGCTTTATAATTGTCAGACACCTGTTAGGCCCTGTTTACTTTTGGTTGTCGGCTCTACCTTATCTTACCTAGTCTAGGCCCAGTTACCTTTTAATCCTTTCTTACAATTTATATATATTATTAAATATTATTATATATAATAATATATTTAATATATTATATATATATATATATTTACTAATATATTATATATATATTTAATATATATTTTTAATAATATTATATATATAGGATACATATATATAATATACAATATATATTATTAATATATATACATATATTGTAATATATATATATATATATAATACTATATTTTTTATATGTACAAATATTTAATATTATATATATATCTTATATATTATATATAATGATATGATTATTATATCAGATTATTATATCATTATATATAATATAAAATATTAATATATAATATTATTAAATAAGTATAATATATTTCAATTACAATATTACTATTTATGTTAAATATAATAATATTGTAATTTAAAACAAGAGGTCATTTGAACCTCTTGTTTTTGTTTAATATTATAATATATTTTAATTATAATATTTATTTAATATTGTTTGTTTAATATATTGTTTAATATTAGACAGAACAACGAGGGTACTCTGGTCATTTGAACTTCTTGTCCCGTCCTGTCCCAGCCATACCAAACGCATAACAGTACAATCCACAGTCATGTCCCAGATATTCCAAACACATCATGGAACAACTGTCTTGTCCTGTCTAGTCCAGTCTTGTCCTGTCCTGTCCCGTCCTATCCCGTCCCTGTACCAAACGTTGAGTGTTTTGAGAGAGTGGGTTGCTAGAGTGTATCTAGCACCTCTTTAAATTTTTTATAACTTTTTAAAGGGAAGGGGGCTATGGGCCCCCTCCATCCTCCTGTGATTTTGAACGTAATATATAATTACTTTTGTTATATCTATCTGTTTTTTTTTAAATACCACATTCGATGCAGCAATTAGAAACTAGCTTACTATATCACTTAGATTTCTGAGTGGAATGACATTAACCTAGCCTATTAATTTATTCCAGTGTTCTAGAAATCAGCTTAGGCTGCAGACTAGTCGGCCAACTAGGCCTTGGGCAGTTCCGGCCGCCGCGACTAGGTTCTATTCGGCCTTTCTAGGCGGCTGGCCCACTAGTTGCCTACTAGTTGTCTGCCTAGGCCGATTTTTAGAGCCGATTAATCGGCATAATCGTTTTTTTTAAATCCCCGCAACTGCCGTTGTCTTTCGTTTGGTCGTCCTCGTCTTCCGGTCTAGGGAGTGAAGAGTTGTAGAGAAAAAAAAGAAAGAAATGAAAGAGAAAAAAAAGAAAGAAATGAAAAGGATGGAGTGAGAGAGAGAATATGTGTGAAGAGCTGGAGAGAAACTAAAAGAAATGAAGTTTGATAAAAGATGAAATGAAGAGTTTGAGATAGAGATGGAGATTGAGAGAAATAATGATGAAATGAAGAGTTATGAAGAATTGGAGAGAGATGGAGTGTGTGTTGAATGAGAGAGAGAGGGAGAGAGGTTATGCTCGTTGATTGAGAGAAAGAGTGATGATGTGCACATTAATTGAGTGAGAGGGAGAGAGTGGTTCAGTGTATTGATAGAAGAGATGAGTGATGATGTGCATTAATTGAGGGAGAGAGTAGTTGGGTGTATTGATAGAAGAGAAGACTGATGGTGGGGTTTTGTGTCACCAACAATTTTTTTTTTTAAAAAGGGTTATTATCAGTTGGATCCCTAAGTTTTTTTAAAAGATCAATTTTTTAAACGAGTTTACTTTTTTAACAAAATTTACCCTGACTTTTGAAAAGTATATCAAATAGATCCATTTGTTAGTCAGCTGTCAGTCAAACTTAACATTTGCAGGGGTATTTTTGTCTTTGAACTAAGAACATGCCATGTGTCACAAAAATAGAAATAAAAAAAATCAATAATATATATATATATATATATATATATATTTGAAGGAAAAAGTTTTATATCACAAAATAAATAAATAAATATTTTAATATTTATATAATTTATCAATATATTGATCAATATCGCACTGTGTACATATAGGGACGAAACTGATAATAACCCTTAAAAAATTAAGAAAGAAAGTTGATATAGTATGTGAAACACAAAATGTGAAGGGAAAAAAAATGACGCTAGGCGCCGACTAGTGGCGATTAGTCTGTCTAGGCGCTAGGCGCTGGTCCACCGTATGACCGGTGCCTAGCGTATATTAGAACACTGATTTATTCTCTTCCAACAACACCAACTCAACATAATAGATAGAAATTTGAGTATATTCTGGTAACTTTTATTTAATGACATATGCTTGCAGTAACTTAAAAGGATAAATTGTGATTGATGATCTCAATCCTCTTATATAATAATTATCTATTCTGGACCATCTTAAAAAAAATTCAGAAACTTTGTTTTGCAACATTACAAAATTTACAAAACAAATCAAAAATAGACACAGATGTTGCCACCCATAACATTAATTAGTACACCAATTTTATTAGTACACCCATGCAGGCAGGAGCGAAGCCATAATTTTGGTTTTGGGAGGCCAAGACAAAAAACTAATATTGTAGGTCACACAATCTTCTAATAATATTAATAGGAATCCCGCACAAGAAAAAGTGTGAAATCCCGCACTTGATGCGCTGCAACAAAATGTGATACCGTTCGGTGTTAAAAGTAACAAAATAAATAAAATAGATATTACCTAATTAAAATGTAATACGTCTATTTTATATCTAGAAAATTTTTTATAACCATATCAATCTAATTTTCTTCCTAATTTTCATTTCAATTACACAATTACAGAGTGTATAAGAAAACATTTTTTACTTTGTTGCAAAACCTATGCCTATTCTTAATGGTATGTATAACTAAAAATATTTTAATAGTTCTCGGCTTATAAAATATAAATTTTAATAGCTTAATTAAAATATCATTATACAATTGATATATTTAAATCACAATTATTTATATAATTGTAACTTAATTTTATAATATTAATGTCAAACAAAATTAATTTATAATAATTTTGAACAAAATTTAAATAATAAAATAAATTTATACACACACATACACACAATTGCCTATGCATGCAGGGACGTAACCAAGATTCAACACCGGAGTGGGATTGAATAATTTTTTTTGTGTGAACCTCTATGATAAGAGAAAAATAATTAAAAAACGAATATTAAGGAGACATAGTGAGTAAAAGGCATATTTTGAAGAAATACGTTTTTTTTTAAATATAAAAACAAAACATAAAAAAGATGGAATGCAAATACAATCGAAGTACAATAATTAAGTTGTGTCTTACTATTTTTCAAAAGATCAAATTTATCAATTATAAAATTTGGATCAAAAAATATGATAATATAATGTTTATAAATTAAAAGTAGATTAATATAATTTTTCTAAATGAAATAAAATAATCAAACTCGATCAGGTAACTCATAAAGAATATCTATTTTGAAGACAAAATATTTTAAAATTGAGAAAGAAGTTGAATCAATTTTGGAGAATGAGAGATAAAATTGGTTTAAAAGTCTCTTTATATATAAAAAAAAGGAAATATAACCGGGACAACATATGAACAAATCTATTAATTGGTGTTATAAATGGTTTTCTGATAAAATTATATCTGTTTTTCATAAATTTACATTTTTAATATTTTAATTTTTTTTTAATGAGCTAGAGTGGGATTGGGCTTGAGCCCATCCTTTCCCATGTGTAGTTACGTCCCTTCACCTATGTCTAAAATTAAAAAATATAAATCATTATTATAAGTATTCATCCAAATGCCAATAGTATCCTTATGAAATAAATATATTCATTTTAATACATTTTATTTATAAACTCTCTTACCTTTCATATATATATATATATATATATATATATATATATATATAAACCCTCTTAAATTATTAACATACCCAATTTATTAAAATGAAAATCATATTATTTTTGGAATCAAATCTTCCTCTAATGATGATCCAATCTTAAAAAAAAAATTACTCTACTATTTTTTGTTTGTTGATAGAGTTCATAACTAGACATAAAAGAAAGTGAACAAAAGAAGTATATAAATACGTACATCTAAAAATTCTTTTCCCATTACTTTGTTATATGAAAATCATGTGATGATGAGAAAGTTTGATACTTTAAATAAAATTAGGGTTAATAAAGGTTTATCATAAGTTTTTTTTAATAAAGAGATATAGTTGAAGATATATGTGTAATTAATGACTATACATATTATTTGTTTTATTTTTAATTAAAGTAACTTATCTTTATTGGTAAATTTCTATTTAGATGGTTTTGTAATTAAAATTTTTAATAAAATATGAGTTTAATAATTAGTTTTATGGGTGAAAATATTGACACCGAACAAAAATAAATATCAATTAACTTAGTTGATATAAAGGTCAATGAAAGTTGTATTTTAATTTGACTTGTATATGTATTCTTTTAACTATTAATATTTGACTTGTATTAATAATCAAACAATTTTTTTTTTGTAGAAAATAAAAATCGTGACAAAACTTAGCCAATCTTTATGGTCCACACTCCACACAAGAAAAAAACAAATATAAGAAGATAAAATTGAATCTTAATTACAAATTGTAATAAAATAGTTGATTAACAGAATCATATATATTACGGTCAAAAAGAAACAAAAAAAGAAAAGAATTATATGTATTATATATGCGAGAGAGATGGTCATTGTACCGTAGATGGTGTTGATATGATGATTGAAAGGCAGGACACATGGGACAATATTATGGACTTGGGAATCGGAGATGTTGATGGCTTTTGTTGATGCCTGTTTTGTTATCTCTTTCATGTCTCCATGAAAAAGTCTGTAGGAGTTTCCTGAGAAACCTTGTTGTCTGAGAAACTTCTCCAGCTTCTTTGACTTCAACCAAACCCAGTTCACTACCCTCATCAACATCCATGCTATTGCAATCGTACCCAAACCAGAAAACAAGGCAGCAGTGGATGTAATCTCCATTTGAGACAGAAAATAATGAGACAATCCTGACAAGAATGTGTTGGATATAAGCACTTATTTATAGGTAGAAATAGAGCCTTCAAAAATAGTAGGAATAGGGCATTCCAGTATAAAGGGACTTAATCCGTACGTACGTATATCATGCAACTGTTATAATATCATGCAACTGTTATAAAACTCAAAAAGAAAAAATTGAAAGCTAAACTTGACCTCCGGCCAATCACATTCCAGCAACCTCCCACCATTTCTAGAAGCATGCCAATATTGACTCCAACACCATCAAGAATTCTTCAACCAAACAATTGAAATCTTTAATTTGGATTTACTGTTTTGCATTTATTGTGTTCGTTTTATGTCATCTCATTTCCCAATATAAAATGATTAAGATTTTATTGTAAGTGTGTTGAATGGTATAAGATAATCTAGTGGTGTAAGATAATTCAGAGAGAAATAAAGTTTAAAGTTTCTCATTCTTTGAGTATTTGAATCTCTTACAGAGGTGCACCACAAGTGACCTTAGACTTCTCATCCCACCAACAAAAATTAAGCCAAACTCTTTGCCTCTTTGGTCTTAATTATAATACTAAGAAGATTCGATGCAGGGTTTTGCAGTGGTATTATTATTTTGGGTCAAGCTGAATCAATATAAATTTGTAATTTAAAATTTTGATTTTAATATCACAACCACCCATGTGCTCTTAATCCAATGGTTACGATTTGAATGCATTTATAACTTTTGGATTAAAAGCACATGTGTGGTTGAGATATTGAAGTCAAAATTTTAAGTCACAAATTTAAATTGTTTTCGTCTAACCCTATTATTTTTTAAATAATTAATTAAGCGCAAATCACTCAAATAGTAACATGGCTGACTGAGGGTGTATTCGATTAGGATTTCAAAAGACTTTTAAAAACTTTTTTAAGTAAATGACTTATGTAGGTTTCATAGACTTTTATGGATTTCTATAGACTTTATAGAATTATAAAAAACTTTTATAGACTTTCATTTTAAAAGAGTTTCACAGACTTTTATTCAAAAAAACTTTTATAAATTTTCATTTTAAAAGACTTTCTTAGATTTTTATAGACTTTTATTGACTTTTAAAATATATTTTGTGTTAGAAAAATTATATACATTTCTCATGTCAATAAAAATATATTTTCAAAGAATAAAAAATAAAATCATCTTAATTAAACTTGACGAAAGCATTCATGCCTATATACGTGATTTTAAAATTTATTTATTTCTTTTTATTATATTTGCATCATAAAGACAATTATAAATATAATATATATTTTTAATAATTAGTCAAAATTTTTTTTTTTATAATTAGTCAAAATATTATAAATTTTTCTAAATGTAGCAAACTGACAATAATATTAATATTTACATGTCTCTACAAAATTATGACAATTGGTATAAAAAATCTACCCAAAATTAATTTCAAGTTAAGTAAGATAAAATATAAAAACCACACCTAGTTGTTGAACAAAACCCATACCTAAAAGTAGGTAGTTTGATGTTGATCATAATTACTTGGAGCTATACTCATATGCGACTTTGGTTATGGCATATTGTCATGGTGAGTAGTGGTTTTTATCTTTTATTATTTTTAATTAACATAAATGAAGTTCGTTTGATTTGTTTCGGAATTGTTTAGTTGTTTTGAAAATAGAGGTAAAAAAATGAAATTTCGCATCCTTTATTGCGTAACTGATGAAGAGTTGTTTTATATTATTTTTTAAGTACGTATTTGTTACTTTTTATTTTATATTGATTTTGGTATTTTTAAATTGTTTGACCATTTAAAAAAAAAACAACTTAATATATTAACTTTATACCTATCAAGTGTTAAGTGAAAAAAACAAACGACCCCTCAAACTCAAGATCCTCTAGTATAACAAAGCTTTGATATTTGTCAAGTTAAAACAATCAGACCCAAAAGCTTTAACTGATATGAAATATTCATCTATCAATAATTTTTAAGCACTCGAATATATATTACATACACCGATACACTATATTTTATTTAAAATCAAGTGAGCACCATATTGTGGTTGTACAGTTACACCACGAGTGGGAGCATGGACATAAGCCGGAGAAAGCTCAAAAGAGAAATTTTGCAAAATCATTGCCAGTGCCAATTTTGCTTCCATAAGTGCAAAGTTTTGTCCAATGCAAATTCGAGAACCCCCACCAAATGGGAAGAACGAGACTTCATTATTCTTTGATGCCTTTGAAACTCCTTCAGAAAATCTATCTGGGTTGAACTCATCTGCATCATCACCCCAGTATTCATGATCATGATGAACCATCATTATTGGTAATGAAAGTAAAATTCCTGGTCGTATATTGATTTCTCCAAGTTTGGTCTCCCTATAACTCGTCCGGGTGAGGATAGTCACGGGTGAATATAATCTAAGTGCCTCATGGAGAATTTTGTTTACCTGCAAACAAATATAAATTCACTTTCACATATTATGAGTACTAGTGAAAAAAAAAATAAAGATCAAGTTGAATTGACTTACTACTTTCAAGTGATTTAGATCATCGAACTTTGGTTTCTCATTCTCAAAAACTTGGAAAACCTCTTCTCTTGCATGTTCTTGCCAACGTGGGTGCATGCATAACAAAACCATTGTCCAAATAAGCAAAGATCCAGTAGTTTCCTGCCCAGCAAGGTAGAATAACTTGCATTCCTCAATCACTTCTTCAATGCTCATTCCAGTTTCCTTCTTTCCATGATCTTGAATCTCTTTGTTATTTGATTCTATTAACATACCCAATAAATCATCATTAGTACTTGCTTCTCCAAGTTTTATTGCCGCTTCTTTTTTATGTATTATTCCTTTAATCAGTGCTCGAGTTTCATTATAATTGCTTTTCATTCTTCTGTTTGCTGCAGTTGGCAAAAACCTACAATATCCATAAAAATGTTTTTGGTAAAGAGTACAATAAAGTCATGGATGATACATATTTAAAAAACTTTCAATTTAATTACCATATCAGTTGGTGGTGGTTAGTCCCAGACATAAATAACTAATTAATTCATATAAAATGTGACAAGTTAGATAAATCATCATTAATATTTATCCATTTACCAACAAAATTGATCATCTAGGGACATTCCGTTGGCTTTTTGAAATTTTTTTCAAGAAAAACACATATAAAAGTTAAAAAAGGAATATTCCTAACGAGATCTCATAAACTAAAAGGGAAGGAGACTTTCTCACAAATCATAGCAATGTCAAGCAAATTACCTCCATCCTGGGATGAAAGAGAACTGAATACTTTCAGTCAAATTTTTGGTTTGTTGTCTTAAGAGTTCAAATATTTTCCTTCCATCTTCATAGCTACTGCCAAATGCTGTCCGAGATATTACATCCGCTGTGAATGTTTGAATATAAGGCCACACATCTAACTCATGATGGTTTTGGTTTGATACCAAAATCTTCCATTTACTTATCATCTCATTGCAACTCCAATAAATGCTTGGAAACATATCCTATATATACAGAAAGGAAATACGCATTTAATTAATGTATACATGTCAGCTCTTAATAACTACATATAACATATATATATATATATATATATATATATATATATAACTTTGGTGAAAATGGTGACTATTTGTGATATATAGATAGAATAAAATGAACCTTCAATTTGTGTTGATGGAAAGCTGGGTTGGCAATCTTTCTGACTTTGAACCACTGCTCACCCTCATAAGCCACCATCCCACTCACAAACAACTTAAAAAGTGGGTTTGCATTGGGTTTTTGAAAGATTTCATGCTTGAACAATATATCTCTTATCATTTTTGGGTCTGCAATGTTTATGCTTGGTGTTGGACCGTTCCATATGAATGACTTCTTGCCTGCATTTGGGACATAATAATTAATTAATATGTTGTATCTACTTGTTTTTCTTGCTATAAGAATATTATATATGTAAAATACTCTATTATACATATGATAATCAATATACGATGACATTCTATGCGTTGAAAATCTCACCAACGTACATGAGTAACATGATAAACAAAGGCTCTATATTGAGGCCAAATAATGAAGGCCATGAGCTTCATGTGTTCAGTTATTTATTGGCCTTTCAATATTAAAGATATGTCCGTATTTACCCATTCTTGTATCACAATTTGCATGGATCAAATACAGCACTAGATGATAACCCAATTCATTATGTAATCTCATACACTATCACTTGGTTTTACGAGAAATGACATTAACTGATTAACCTAGCTTATCAATTTAATCTCAACTCGTGTATCAAAAGCACCAACTCCACATAATAGATAGAAAATTGAGTATATATTATGGTAACTTTTATTTGATGACAGATACTTGCAGTAACTTCGAAAGCTAACTTGCAATTGATGATCTTAATCCTTTTAGATAATTTATTTCTCTACTCAGACCATCTTTACAGAGAGCTTACAAAATTAAACCAACATATATGTCTAAGATCTGTAATGTTATAGACCTCAGGACCATTGAAGGACCCTGCTCTTATAAACCAAAACTTGTAATTTTCTTTTTGTACCGGGAATTATACACAACATATGTAAGTATCAATGAACTTAAGTTGTTAAAAAGATCAAAAATATATTCACACTAAAGTTCTGACAGTTGTATTTTTATTTGATTTCCATTAATTGTTTTTTAACTGGTATTTTACCATGTATTAATGATCAAATAAATTGTTTTGTTTTATTATCAGTTTTATGTCCAAAAAACATTGAGCGTTTGTCAAAATGGGAAATGTACCGGAATAGAGCGCCATGTATCCCTAAAACAAATAGCCACTCAAAACATTAGATTTTCGTTTTTAACCACATACGAAATTTTAGTGGTTAATAACCATCTTTTAGAGAAATTAACCGAATACCCTCATATTAAAACTATCTCCAAACACACACTCTCTCTCTCCGTTGGAAATTTGAACTGATGAACGCGGAAACGATATACCTAATATTTGCTCATAACTCATATCAATTAACGTCTATAACAGAAAAATAAGATGAGAGAAAAGTAAACCAATCACAACACAAGATATACGTGGAAAACCCAAATCAGGTCTCAAACCACAGAGCTTTACATATTCCCCGGATATTCTCTGGGGTCGATCTCCTCCGGATCTCACAACTCTCTGATGTTACAAGTTTTTTTTTTGCTACTCGCCCTAAATATAATAACATAGATATTAGGTTTATTTATACTAGTTACAGAGAGTTTAAGATAAAAGGAAATCCTACTCTTAAACTTACAAGACTTTCTTGATTCACAAAAAGACTATTTCTTTTTTTGCACAAGAATTCTTATTCAATGCAAAGAGTATTCTTTTTCCTTCAAGCACAAGAACTTCCCAAAAGAACACTTTCCTTTTCCGTGCAGCATTCTCGATTTCAGCAAAATACACTATCACTGCGATCTGGGTCGCGGTGTGCACCCCGCACCGTACACCGCAAAAAGTTACTGGAAACGGCCGCTCAGAATACCGTTGTCTGAGTCTCTTGCCTATGCCGATATTCGCTGGGGTCTCCCTCGGATCTCACCACTCTCTGATGTTACAGGTTTTTTTTCACTCCTCGCCCTAAATCTAATAACATAGATATTAGGTCTATTTATACTAGTTACAGAGAGTTTAAGATAAAAGGAAATCCTACTTCTAAACTTACAAGACTTTCTTGATTCACGAAAAGACTATTTCTTTTTTTGCACAAGTATTCTTATTCAAAGCATAAAGTATTCCTTTTCCTCCAAGCACAAGAACTTCCTAAAAGAACACTTTCCTTTTTCACGCAGCATTCCCGATTTCAGCAAAATACACTGTCATCGAGATCTGGGTCGCGGTATGCACCCCACATCCTACACCACGGAAAGTCACTGGAAACGGCCGCTCAGAATACCGTTGTTTGAGTCTCTTGCCTATGCCGCGGTCTACACCGCACTGATCTCACTAGAATTTACCGTTCCCCTTGCCGCGGTCCATGCGCCTTGCCCGCGCCGCGGTCCACGTTGTGGTTCCTTCCGGAATCTGATTCTTCAATTCTTCTTCAGTCTTTAAACCTCCCTTAAATACCATCTCCAACTTCCAAACATTTTCCCACGTCTCCAGAAAGTTTCACATCAATTGAGTCTCGTTTGGTTCACATTGGGTTCACTTGAGAATACGAGCCAAAACCTAACAATCTCTCTCTCTCTCTCTCTCTCTCTCTCTCTCTCTCTCTCTCTCTCTCTCTCTCTCTATATATATCCTGTCAAACTCTTCGCTAGACGGCATCGCCTAGGGCATGCACTGCCCGACGAAGGTGTCGCCGTGCCCATGCGGCTTTGGAGGTGCGTTGCCTAGACATCGCGACCCCAGATGAAGTCGTATGGCATCGCAAGCCCAGTCGACACCACTTGGGCATCGCATGCGTAAGCGACGCCACTCTTCCCTTGCCAACGACGTTGTTCATCGAAGAAAGTGAAAAAAAAACCCTAAGTGATGAAGGGCTAAGTACCAAAAAAACCCCTAAAACACCCTCCTAGAGGGATGTTTCGATAATTTTATCAAATAAAATGTTACAAATATGATTTTAGAGAAGCTGTGTCAATAATTTTACCTTGGAAAAAAATGTAACATGATTTCACGTTGTTTTTATCATATTTCACTTGTTTTTCAACATTTTCTGTTTTTAATTTTAACATTTCACTTTTTTTTTTACATTTCACTTTTTTTTCAATATTTAATGTTCGTTTTTGACATTGCACTTTTTTTTTCTTCAACATTTCACTACTTTCTAAAATATTTCAAGTTTTTCGAAAAATTTCCACTATTTTTTAATTTATTTTTACATATTGAACTTTTTTATATAAAAAAGTGATTATTAATGATTAAACTTTGATAAGTGGTTAAATCGAATTTTTTTAATTTTACATGGTCATTTTTGACCATTTCCAAAAAAGAATATTAGTGACAATGTAGTCAACCTTTTTGGTCCCCATTCCACAAAAGACAAACAAAAGACAAGAAGATAAAGGTTGCGTTCTTGCCACAAAATTTCGGGTTTCTCATAATGATAAATCACGTCATCCTTCTTCAAGATGTATAAATCTATGTGAATAAAATCGGAGAATTTGTTAAGTAAAGAACGATTTTGTTAAATATGAAGGTATTAAAAAATTAAGTAAAATATAAAAAAAATCTAAAAAAAATAGTTATAGTGTTAGAAAAATTTTTAAATTTTATTCATAAATACAATTCATTAAACTTATCCTTTATTAAAAATTATATCAAAATTTATAAAAATCGATATGATTCCATCAAGATCGTAAGGACCTCTATAAATCCTTCAGTTTAATGAATTTTGATTTAAATTTTTTTTATGGATGATAATTTTAATAAAATCTACTTATAAACAAAATATGAAAAAAAAATTAGACACTACAACAATTTTTTTTTTTTCATTTTTGCTATTTTCTAATGCTTTATATTTAACATAATCGGGGGAAAACAGCCGTATTTTTTAAAAAAATTTCAAATTTTATGTACTTGTTTATTTCATTGAACTTATCATCTATAAACAATTCAGATCAAAATTCATTTAAATCAATGGATTTCATAGATGTTCTTACTTTATATATATATATATATATATATATATATATATATATATATATATATTGAGAGTAACTTTCTAGTGCGAGATACTGTACGAATATTTCGTACGGTTTCATTGATTTCAATTGGAATCGATGTAATCTTTTCCATTAAAATTAATAAAACTCCACGATTTTTTGTGTGTGGGATCTTGCACTAGATATAATATATATATATATATATATATATATATATATACAATTTTTCTATTGTCAGTTCTTCCTGATATAAATATATCAGAACGAAGAATGTTGACTATTAGATTTACATACTTTGATTCAATATGTATGCACTTGTCAAAACTTCTCCGTAATCTGTGGTCAACATTCTTCATCATGATATATTTTATATCAGGACGAACTGACAGTAGAAAGACTATATATATATATATATATATATATATATATATATATATATTATAACACTCAACTTTCTATATCACTCCAGCTAAAAGTCGTGAAGAAAGATTTGTAGCATGTAAGTATATTACTGGTCCATAATGATTATCCTTCATAAAATAATAAAATATTATAATAACCATGAACCAGAGGGTTGTCGGCCAATAACTCAAACTAGAGAATGATTTTTAATAGGTCAAATTGCACTGAATCCTTTGAGGTTTGGAAAACTTGCACTTAGATGGTAAAGTTTCTTTATTATACACTAACACCCCCAAGACTTAAATTTGACTTTTAAAATATTTAAAATGCCCCTATTTATATTATTTTATATTTTATTTTTTTTACCTTTTAACCAAAAACTTTATAAACTTTAATAAAAATAAAAAACTAAATAAAAATATGATTCATTAAATAAATAAATAGTTAAAAAAATTAAATAAACAGATAGTTTTAAAAAATTAAATAAATAAATAGTCTTAAAAAATTAATTAAATAAATAATTAAAAATTACATAAAAAAGTATTAAAAAACCAAATAAATAAATAGCTTAAAAATTAAATTAAAAAATTAAAAAACATTAATTTTTTAAGAATATCCATTAATAGGGACAAGATAAGCTCTAAATATTCAAGGAGTGTTGGGAACCTTGAAGCTTCTCTCACTATCATCTTTACAGTAAAAGTTTGGATATTTAGAGTTTTTCTTGTCCCTATTAATCGATATTCTTAAAAAATTTAATATTTTTGATTTTTTTTTCATTTATTTATTTACATTTTAAAACTATTTATTTTTTAAAAAAAACTATTTATTTATTTTTTTAACTATTTATTTAATTTTTTAAAACTATTTATTTATTTAATGAATCATATTTTTTATTTTTTTTATTTTTATTACAGTTTATAAAATTTTTGCTTAAAAGGTAAAAAAAATAAAGTATAAAATAATATAACTAGGGGCATTTTAGACATTTTAAAAGTCAAATTTAAGTTTCAGGGGTGTTAATGTATAATATAGAAACCTTTCCATCTAAATATAATTGTCCCACACCTCAAAGGGTTCAATGCAATTTACCCTTTTTAATAATAATAATAAACAGGAAAGATCGTCAGTACAGCTAGAAATATCAGATAATTAAAAAGTAAAATAATATTAAATAACGGCCGGTGAGGCGGTGATCATAGTTAGAAAAATAGTAGCTGGTCATATTTAATTAAAACTTGTAATAAATAAATAAAATTTTTGGAGGGAGGGGCGTACCGTAGATGGCGTTGATATGCTGGTTGAAAGGCAGGATTCTTGGGACAATATTATGGACTTGAGAGTCGGAGAGGTTGATGGGTTTTGAAATTGTTGCCTGAATTTCTCATGGCTAACATCTCTTTCATGTCTCCATGAAAAAGTCTGTAGGAGTTTCCTGAGAAACCTTGTTGTCTGAGCCACTTCTCCAGCTTCTTTGGCTTCAACCAAACCCAGTTCACTACCCTCATCAACATCCAAGCTATAGCAATCGTAACCAAACTAGAAAGGAAGGCAGTAGTGGATGTAATCTCCATTTGAGAAAGAAAATGAGAGAGTCGAGAGAAGAATGATAGATAGATAGATAGATATTAGGCTATTAGAGGAGCCTTACAATTTAATTTCTTTAGGAAGAGAGAGTTGGTGATTTTCAATCCGCACATCGTTGGGACCCACGATTCCACGAATATAATAACAGGACAAATTGTATTAAAGTATCCGATATTTGCTAATATTGCAACCAAATCACACGGTTGTTAAAATGGCAGATTAATACCCTTGATCAAACGGTTGACCGTTAGAACTATCGGTTTCAAATTTTAATTATTATAATCATTAGAAATTAGAAATTGGGAAAAATTTAACACTAGCTATTACAAAAGTACATAAGCTAAGTTTTTTAACCATGTTTGAAAATCTAACCATTTATAACCTTGTTTTTACACTATTACTGTAATGCATTTATATTAAAAGAAAACTACAAAAAAATAAAAAAAACATATCAGCCTCTCTTC
The DNA here is from genome assembly GCA_033220585.1 of Dipteronia sinensis. Lineage (NCBI taxonomy): Eukaryota > Viridiplantae > Streptophyta > Magnoliopsida > Sapindales > Sapindaceae > Dipteronia > Dipteronia sinensis. The sequence continues at coordinate 29,939,032 of CM065642.1, forward strand.
TTGTTCGACCATAAAGCATGAGAGAGAGAGAGCGATATCATCATCGTCGAGGAGAGACCACCGCGAAGAGGAGGAAAAGACGGGGCACGTGGTAGAGTCGACGCTGCAGAGGGAACCCCCGCTGATAGGAGTCCGTTGAAGCCTATTTTCTGCGGGAGAACATTGTTTTTGAAGTGATAAAAAAAAATAAGATTTGGTTGTTCAATTTTTGTCATTATTCCATGTGTTTTTATGTGATTTGATATTTAGATTAATGTTGGTTGAGGATTAGCAATTGATGAAATATAACCATAATTTGTGTTGTTTGAGTTGTTTGAATTGATTTGGTGATGATTTTAGGAATTAGAAGTTGATGAAATGTGAAATGAGTTGTTCATAAGAAAGAAAATTTTGAAAGACATGAAACCTAGGTATTTCCCTCTGAAAACGTGAAACCTTGGTCGTAAACGTTGAAACGTGAAACCTGATTTGAAACTATGAAACCTTCATTGGAAAAGTAAAAAAACATGAAGCCTTCAGGGAAAACATAAAAAAACTTGAAACCTTCATTTTTTTGCAATGAAGTTTTTTAATGTAAAATTGAAACCAGTCATTCTGAGCTAAAAAAAACTTTAAAAAAAGACTTGAAAAGTATAATTTTCACGTTTTCTGAGGTAAGAAACCTTTTTCATGGGAAAAAAAAAATCTAAAGCTCCGTCCTGCAGCTGTTTTTTTTTGTTTTCGTTTTTGTTTTCCAAAAACGATTTCGAATTCGCGTTCGTTAACCGTTTTTCATTTTATTTTCGAAAAACAAAAAAAAAAAATTTGAAAAACAAAATTAGTGTTAAAAGTGAAAATTTTGAAAAACATTTGAAAATTGTTTTTCGTTTTTGGTTTTTGTTTTTGTTTTTTTTCAAAAAAAATTATACAATATATATTTATTTTCTTTTTTTCTCATCCACCAGACATCTTTCTTCCTCATCTCCATATTCTTTCTCCTACATCAATCTGCTCGCCGCCGATCTGCTCACTGTCGGCGGCCGATCATCATCTTCTTTCTTTCTTTCTTCTTCTTTCATTGATCGTCGATCTGCTCTTCCGTCCGCCGCTCATGCTCCCTGCTCGCCGATCTACTCTTCCGTCCGCCGCTTGCGCTCGCCGCTCGCCGAGCTGCTCTTCTTCTTCTTTTCTTCTTCTTTTTCTTCTTCTCCGATCTGTTGCTAGATCGGCGTCGGCCTTGGTGCCACCGATGAGTTTCCTGATGAGTTTCTTCTACTCTGTTTTGTGTTTATGTGTTGCTTTTGTCAAAAAAGAATTGAAATTCTATCTGTTGCTTTTGTCAAAAATAAAATAATTGAAATGGCACCCGAAATCACGGACAATTGTGTGATGAAGATTGGACCAACTTTACATTAATACATTTGTTTGTTTATTTGAGGTTTAATTATGTATCAAAAGTAATGAAATGGGTTTAGATGAAACATTATGGGAATAAAGTGGCTAATAATTTATTTGGAAAATTTTTAAATGGGTGTATAATTAGATGAATTAAAGATGAATTATTGGGTGGCATAAAGTAAAGAACTTTTTTGGATGGTATAGTTTATAATTAAATGAATTATTAACTCATTTTTTATTCAAATTAAAGAATTACAATAGAAAAAATAATTAAAAAAATTAATATATTTTTTTATTTTTTTATTAACCTACCAGACACGTTTTTTCCGTTTTTAATTTTAGAATACAATTTTCAGTATGTGCTGCCAGACGCATTTTCAGAATTCGAAAATGAAACAAAAAACACTGTTTTCATTTTCATTTTCATTTTTACTTTCTAAAAACAGCCACTGAAAAACGCTTACAAGATGGACCCTAAGGTTCCACGTTTTCTGGGAAAAATATAAGGGCTCGTCCTGTAAGCGTTTTTCAGTTGATGTTTTTCGAAAAAAAAATTGAAAATGAAAATAATGTTTTTGGTTTCAGTTTCAAAATCCGAAAATTCGTATGGTAGCATTTATGAAAAACCGTATTCTGAAACTGAAAACGCTAAAAACGTGTCTGGTAGATTAATCTAAAAATATCAAAATATCAAAAAATTAATTAAAATATTTCAAAAAAGAAAAAAAAAGAAAAACATTATTAAAAAAAATATATCCTTTCTATGAGTCTCTCACGCCTTATCTCTGCATCTGTCCATTCTATCTATCCCTTCTTTTTTTCTCTTTATGTGGTTGGATTTGGGGTGGGTTTTAGTTGGATTGAAGTTGTTTATACTTGGATTTGTGGTTGTGTTCAGTTTTTGTTGTTGAACTCGAAAGGAAAAAAAATAGATGGTGATGTGTGGTGATGGAGTCGGCGACGATTGAGGACAGAGGTCGGCGATGGTGGGTCGGTGGGATCGTCGATGATGGTGGGATCGTCGATGGTGGGATTGTCGATGGTGGGATCGTATGTTTTGTTTTGGGATGGTGGGATCGGCCGGCTGCGGCTGCGAATGGTGAAGGAAGGAAGAAGAAGAAGAAAGAAAGATGATGATGATGATCGGTCGGCGGCGGCGAGCAGATCGGCGACAACTGCGATCGACAAAGGAAGAAAGAAGATGGAGATGAGGAAGAAAGAAGATGATGCCTGGTGGATGAGAAAAAAGGAAAAAAAATTATTGTTTAATTTTTTTGAAAAACAAAAACAAGTATTTTGTGTTTTTCAAATATTTCAGTGTTAACACTGATTTTGTTTTTCATTTTGTTTTTGTTTTTTGAAAATAAAATGAAAAACAGTTAACGAACGCGAATTGAAATTGTTTTTGGAAAACAAAAACGAAAACAGGCTGAAAAACAGTTGCATGACGGGGCTTAGGTTTCACGTTTTTGTTTCATGAAATTTTCAGAAAATTTAGAAATCTTAGAAAATTGAAGAATCTTGCAAAATACAACCCAAATTATTTCAATACAAAACCCATGTTATATAAATAATAACGAACAAAAATAATGCGGAAACCTAATACATTTTACACACCCTAACAACTTCGAGAGCCAATTCAATTGGTGTTTGTCCAAAAACTTCCCCAAACAACTTCCCTCAAACCTTCAACTCAAAACTGGAACCAAGCTTAATTGAAGATCTGAGTTTTCAAAGTAACATTTTTGGTAAATATTGGATTCAAATCTTTGTTCAAGTTAGATGAAAATAAATTCGATATAAACAAAAATGAATTCGGATTACCGTTCACCATACGGAATCCAAACACCAGCCGAAGCTGGATCGAACACCTGAGATTGTAACACCGGTCGGAGGACGATCACACATTTGGAAAGTCCTCTCTTGCCACAATGCATGTACCCACACTCTGATTGAAGATGGGAGAAAATTCTACAGATTTTCTCCACATCTCTCACTGTGTTTCTCTCTATATTTGTGTTCTCATAACACTGCACACATGCACTCTCTGTGTTATTCTTTGCACCGAAAATACACACATGACATATTCATGCCTTGAATTGCACACAATGCACACATTCATTGTTTTGCATTGCACTGCATACATGCTACCAGGCCACACAACTGTTCACGTTATTTGTATGTTTATTATTGTGTGTATATGTCAGTTTCTTTAACTGATATGTGCCTCTCATAAACTGCTTATGCAGTTATTGGTGCATGGGCTCATACTTTGGCTTTGTATAGGATTTGCATGGGCTTGGACTTGGGCCTACTTGGGTGTCCAACCTATACCCAAACATACCAACATCTCCCACTCGCACAAGTGAGGCCAACACAATCTAGTTACCATAAGCCCATCATGGGTGCAACATTATTAATCAACATCTGCCACTCCCTAAAATGACGTAAGATGTGAGATATACAGAGGTGCCTTTAAACACAAATACTATCATCATTATCAAAAGTGTTTATACGGGTAAATGCATTGTGTGACCTATGAACAATCAATATATATAAAAAGGGAGCTAACAATCTCAATTGTAAATTCTCTGTTTACAAGAGATAATATTGTTTATTATTGTATCCTAGATTTAATTTATAATTTTTATCAGTAAAAAAAAAGCATACTTAATCCCTCAAGAGAGCTATGCTTGACTTTATCACATTTCATGTATTCACAATTGTATCACATACAATTGGTCGATCGGTGAATACATAAGTCAGATAAAAATTCATTAAATTTTCCCATTTCATCTATATCTATCCGTCTCCAGAACAACTACTACCATAGAAGTGCCCCATAGGCCGAATTATCATAACCATAGAAATAACACTCTAAAGGTGCTAACATTATCCTATCACTTCAAGATAGAGTGAATGGTCATAAGGACACCGTTTGAAGTTAATGTAAAACTTCAGTGGAACTTACACAATGAGGAAGCAGGGATTCATTCTCTCATTTTCCATGTCGATCACTTATAGCACATTGGTATAAAACACGTGTTACGGTGAATTTCATTCTAAATAAGAATGCATATGTCTTTATATCTTTCATTGTACAAATCTTAGTCTAGTCACAGCTCTCGTGACTAACCTGAGTTCTTAAACGCTCGCCCCTCTCCAGCGTTACATTAAGATTTCACATATGGCTTGATCAGGTATCAATGATAGTGGGGTCTATCATGATCGGTTCTAAAATATGTTGGTATATTTATTGTGAACCTCATCTTGACCCAGTCAAGGCGACAAATTCATATACATTAGCTCCGCGAGAATATATCCTACATATTCTCTAATATATATGTGTCTCATCTCAGTCTGTTATCTCAGCAACTGAGGCGGCCGCACGTGTAAGAATGACGGTCTCAACCTGACGACATATTTCTATTACATTATGTGTGTAATTATGCTAGCATAAATAGTGATTTTCTTACTATTAAAGCTATGTCACAATCCTGTCAATATAAGATTATATTGGTATATATTTATCAATTTTGTGGCATAATTTCTATTGGGCCTTGTACATATCACAATGTACACTAAGTAGTTAACCGTACTTTCAAGGTATCTCATAATCCTCTTGACAACATCTCAATGCTGTAATCTAGGATTATATTGGTGTCTACTCACCAATCTTACGGCGTAACTAATTATAGACTTTGTACATATAACAATGTAAATGAGACTATGCATGGTACTAACATAAGGAACTTATCATCAATTTCTTGATCTCATGGGGATTCAGGTTACTTATTGAGGCTAAGAGTTTGTGATTTCACAATAGGAGTATCTATGAGCTTATAATTTCTCATTCCGAATCAACTCTCACTCCTAAAATATAAGCCACTTTGCTCATATAAAATCTCAACGAAATTTGAGAATTACCATTTCATTATGGTTTTACAAACTCTTTATTATTTCTAGCCAAAACATATAGTCCACATATATAGATAATATAAGAATTATCCTTAACCTGTTTAGTGTACTTACCATGGCTATCTTTAGTCATCATTAATCTGTAAGATAGTACAGCTTGATGAAATCAAAGAAACCACTTTCTTGAGGATTGTTCCAGATCATACATTAATTAAGCAAGCACACTTATGTGCTCTTGGTCTTCTGAAATAAAATTTACTGGCTATTCCATGTAAATCTTTTCCTCAAGTTCTCTATTGAGAAGTACAATTATTACATCCATCTGATGTAATTTCAATTTCATGTGACTAGTGCTAGAATAATGCTTATGGAAGAAAATTTTACTTCTAGAGAATAAGTTTCTTCATTGCGACTAATTGCGCCTTATATCTCTCAATAGTACTTTCCGCCTTACGTATGATATATGTGGAACCCATACGTTTATAATGGCCTAATGACTAGACGGTAAGTGAATCAAGTCATGGACATGATCACTATTCTAGACTCCATCTCCCCTTCCATTTTTTTCATTCATATATTCACTTAGTAGATAGAAGTGATAGCTCAATTCAAAAATCCTTGGCTCATCACTGTCAAGTGAAGTAATCCTTAAATCTTCCCTGTCAATCTCCGAAAGATGACATGGGATAATTTTTATGATTAATTCAACAAGTTGGTAAATTATCACAGTAGCTGATTCAACAACTATTTCACTCCCACTAGGGATGAAAGATCCATGTGGATTTCTACTCCTCTAGGGTGTAGATTCCCACTCCCACTAGGGATGGAAGATCCATGTAGAATTCCACTCCCACTAGGGATTGAGGATCAAGTTAAATTTTAATTTATCGCCACTCGCGTATTAACACAGATCATCCAATTCTTAAAATCAGATATCTATATTAAACTCGTTTCTACTAAGAAATTCATTCTCTAATAATGACATCTTGTGATTTTAATTTAGCCACACGTCTATCTAATTTTACACCTTCGTTTATTTATCCTTTGGAATGCACAGAGTATCAAACAAAGATACTACTTCTCTTATTGCATTCAGTTTCTCATTTCTATGAGATGAATTATAAACATAACCAGTATACCCCAGGGTTGTAGAATAGTCAGACCAGGCTACCTACCTGTCCAGAATTCATAAGGTGTAGAACTGTCTGATTTAGTGGAACATGATTAAGTAAGTAGGCAACAATCAATTATGATATATTCTAATAAGATACAAATAAATTTACTTGTGCCATCACGGGGGGGTGAATGGGTTGTTAATCGATTATTATCGATTTTTCTTGATTAATCAATATTAAAAATTCACCCCATAAACAAACATACAAAATCAAGTGAAAAGTACGGAAATATAAAGAACACTTGATTTTTACGTGGAAACCCTTCAAAAAGGGAAAAACCACGGGCTATCCTTATAGTCACACACGATCACAGAAATCCACTATATGAGTAAAAAGTTACACCTTCAAGTGATACCCGGACTCTCACTCTCGACAACCTCAGGCTATGGACACCGCCACTCGTCACTCTTGGTTCAATCCCTAGTTATATCCCCTGATCCATTACTCTTGGCGTGACCACCTCCAACTCTACCCCACGGGCCTTTTACAGTGGCACTTGACCAATGCTTGACAACCACCCTTGGTTGCAAGACTTGACTTGCCTGTGCAACTTCACCTAGAAACCACAAGACTTTGACTCATGAAGAGTATAAAGGTCTATGTGTGTATATGATACTATGCTCAAATGCAATAATGTGCAAGACCAAATACAAAATGCTTAACTAGATGTTTTAATGTAATTAAACAACCTAGTTATCAAACAATGCCTACATGCCCATATATAAGGACTCAATTGAATGTAGATAAAATCTAACAACCTAATTGTCAAATAAAGTCCAACCAACACAAGTTGTCACAACATATAATCAAGGGCAATAAATGCGCAATCAATAAATGCAATTAATGAGGCATACACAATAATGTCTAAATGCAAAGCATAGAGACGCTAGAGGGCAATAATGTCCTAAATGCTAGCTATCAACAAACAAACTCAATCGTGTTATAAAGACTCATAAATATATGCAATAAGTAGAGTCTAGGTATTTAATCAAGTAATAAATACCTAATCTAGAGTAAGAAGAACAATAAATGATATTCAATAAAGTTCTTACTTACATAGTCATGAAAACAAGAAGACCCATGCTTTAAAGATGCATGAAGAAGATGCGTTTTGGGTTTGGAGAGTCAAGGTATGAAGCTTGAAGCTTGAAGCTTTCTCTCTCTAGAACCACTCAATCTATCTCTCTAGTAGAACCCGTGCAACAGAGAGGCCTGAAACACAAGGGGCTCAAAACATGACCAAACGACATCTATACCTTTCGTATAATATACCGTTGGAAAGGTATGGAAGTCTACTTTATACCCCAATTAACAAAACATGATTTGGATGACTGTAGAAAGAGTTATGGTCAAATGAGTGACCAAAGGTCAGATTTGGACAACAATAAGAATGTCCAAACTCATGGAAAAAAACCATGTAACCAAAGACCAAAACAAGAGAAGAATGAAACCTTATCAAATGGTCACTCAACGCGCTAAAACAAGCACACCATCGTGCAAGCGCGGACACAACACAATCCACACTTAAATCTAGAAATGAAGTGCTAATGTGATTGTGAAAAGGATGCACACATATAAACACTAAAGAACACAAATGCAAGATGAACAAAGCATGCATGAAGTGTATGTGTGCACCTAAACTCTTCAAGAGACAAAGTCAAGTGAATATACTGAAAATACACAAAGTGTGTCTAATACAACCTAGAGGGGGGGTGAATAGGTTTTAGTTGATTTATTACCAACTTTTCGACTTAATCAATTTTAATAATCCTACTCCATATTAGCAATCAATCAATCTAATATAAATATGTGGAAAACAATAAAAACTCAAGGATTGATTTACGTGAGAAACCCTCCAACTGGGCAAAACTCACGGGCTATCCTTCTAGCCACATACGGTCCTCAAATTCACTATTTGAACGAAAGTTTACAACTTAGATTGACCTCAAGTCACACCTACTTGGTCACTAACCCTTTCACTCTACCCAACGAGCCTTTAATAGTGATTCTTGACCACAAGCTTGTGCACTAACCCACTTAGTCACAAAGCTTAACAATCAATGAAGAGGTTAAACAACCTATGTGAATATGTGAAGATATTCAAACATGCAATTAATGCTAGGCAGCAATAAATGCTTATCTAAGGATTTAAAGATGTCAATAAATGCAAATCCTAGATATCAATATCTAAATGCAAATGCATGAAGATTTAGCTAGAAGGGTAAAATCGTCCTAAATGCTAGCTATTAATGAACAAGGCTCTCAACCAACAAACAACAACTCAATCATGTTATAAATGCCAATAAACATAAAGATATGCAATAAAATCACATAAAAGAGCTAACCCTAGGCAAACAAGAACATAAATAAATACAATGAGATTTAGGGCATGTTCAAGTTACCTAGTCAATGAAAGCAAGAAGAATCCATGATGAGATGATGCTTGAAGAGGTTAAATGCACATGGATTTGTGTTTGGTTGAGTAAAGATGAGTTCTTGGGAGTTTCTCTCTCTAAGGGAAGCTTGGCCTCTCAATAATGGCTTCTTGAACTCATAAAAAATGAGCAAGGAAGAAGATAGAGTATATATAAGGGAGCCCTAGTTGAAACAGCGTCGTTTTGAACTTAGGGCACAAAATCCCGTCAATACCGCTAGATGGACCGCGTCTCAGGCAAGTGTCCAGACCGCGGTACACACAGCAGTGCACCGTCTGGACAACAGCACTGTGCAGGGCGCTGTGCATGCAGGTGCATAGGCCGCGGTATGGGCAACAGAGGCCTACTGGACAACACCGCGACTTGGGTCGCTATGCGTGCAAGTGTACAGGAAGCGGTACAGGAAGCATGACCCTGCTGAGGTATACCGCTCTGTATGCCGCGGTGCAAGCATGTCTTGCCAAGCAGTCTAGGCCGCGCTAAGAGAAGAAATTATCTTTCTGGGCAAACTCAACACACTAAGTAATGTGCAAAATGTGCAAGTGTGGAGTGTGAAAAGAGGCATACAATACATCATTCAATTACATGAAGATAAGAACAATAATGCATGCAAGTGAGTGTGTGCAACTAGATCTCTTCAAAGAAAGTTAAACTAGTGAGATACCTTTGAGGTGCTCTTTGAGAGAGATGATGTCCTTGAAGCTTGATCACACTCAAGAGGCCTAAAATACCCTTACAAAGAATAATCCCCAATGTGGTTTGTCAACGAAATAAGCCAATCAAAATATGAGGAACTTACATATACATTTTGCTCTTGAATTCATGGAGATGCTTGGAAGCTTGCCAACGAGAACCTAAGCTACCTATTGCACAATCATCCCTAATATGGTGTGGTTTGTCATGAAATAAGCCAATCATAAAATAGAGGTCCTTACAATTTTATTCCTTCCTTTCATTACACTATTTTGCCACGGAGTCTTAGGAATTGTACTAGCGTGTCTCTAAAACAACCTAGAAGGGGGGGGGGGGGGGGGGGGGATGTGTTGTTAATTGATTATTACCAACTTTTTAGAATAGCCAATATTAAACATATAACTCAATCAAACAAACATACAAAATCAAGTGTAAAGTGCGGAAATATAAAGAACACTTAATTTTTACGTGGAAACCCTTCAACAAGGGAAAAATCATGAGCTATCTTTCTAGCCACACATGATCACAGAAATCCACTATATGAATAAAAGATTACACCCTCAAGTGATACTCGGACTCTCACTCTCGATAACCTCAGGCTATGGACACTACCACTCGCCACTATTCAACCCCTAATGATATCCCATGATCCACTACTCTTGGGGTGAGCACCTCCTACTCTACCCCGTCAGGCCTTTTACATTAGCACTTGACCAATGCTTGCCAACCCACCCTTGGTTGCAAGACTTTACTTGCTTGTGCAACTTCACTTAGAAGCCACAAGACTTTAACTCATGAAGAGTGTAAGGTCTAAGTGAATGTGAGACAATATGCTCAAATGCAATAATGTGTAAGACCACATACAAAATGCTTAACTAGATGTTATAATGCAATTTTACAACCTAGTTATCATACAAGCATACATGCACACACATGAGGTCTCAGTTAGATGTAGACTAATTCTAACAACCTAATTGTCAATTAAACTCACATAAACATTCATGAACTTGACTAGATGCACAAAGCCGACCTAATCATCAATTAAGCATACATGAATATTTATGGATTAGCTATTTAGGCATAAATGACCTAATAATGCAAGATATCACAAACAAACCCAATCATACAATTTAGACTCATAAATATACGCAATAAAGTGAGTCAATGTATTTAATCAAGCAATAAATACCTAATCTAGAGCAAGTAGAACAATAAATGATATTCAATGAAATTCTAACTTACCTAGTCAAGAAACCAAGAAGACCCATGCTCAAATGATGTTGAATAATGCAAGATGGAGATGGGTTTTAGGTTTGGAGAGTTAAACAAACTGAAATGGAGCTTTCTCTCTCTAGACTCTCTCTATCTCTTTCTAAGGTTTCTTTAAATTCAAAGGAGTTAGTGAAGAAGAAGAGATAAAGAGGTTTATATAGGGGGAGTCATAAGCTGATGGGAAAAATGTTTTTGCCCTAAAATCAGCTTAGTGTGCGGGTCTGCTACCCGAAGTACGAGGGTCACCTACCCGCACACTCACCTGCGCACAAGGACATCAAGCCCAAAAAATGCATTGTCTGCCGGTCTGTCGCTTGACGATCAGCACACCACCAGTGCAGACATACTGCCCAAGATACGCTGGTGTGGCGCATGACGACCAACGCTGGTGGCTACGCGGGTAGCAACCCGCGCACATAAACCTACACACATGCCTTGTCAACGCGCAAAAACAAGCACCAAGACGTGCGAGCGCGAATGCAACAACCACACTTAAGTCTAGAATGAAGTGCAAGTGTGATTGTGAATAAATGCATGTCAATACAAATGCATATAAGTGTGTGTGCAATGTGTAAATGATGCACACATATAGATCATAAAGAACACACATGCAAGGTGAACAAGGCATGCGTGAAATGTGTATGTGTGCACCTAAACTCTTCAAGAGACAACGTCAAGTGAATATACATTTTGCTCTTGAAGTTATGGAGATGCTTGGAAGCTTGCCAATGAAGACCTAAGCTAACCATTACAAAATCATCCCCAATGTGGTGTGGTTTGTCATGAAATAAGCCAATCATAAAATAGAGGTCCTTACAGGAATAAATTAATATCTTTCTATATCTTTCTTGCTAAACAATTCCTTGAATCGTTCAGAAAGATATTTACGTACTCGGTTAAAACTCAAAAGTTTATCATCTAATTTGATCATCAATCAAACAATCTAATGCAATCTAATGCTTTCGATTTATGGGAGATCAAATAGACATGACCGAGATGTCTAAAGATATTAATGAATGTAACTAGATATGAAATTTCATGTCTGGCATTTACACTCATTCAATCACAAATGTTATAATGAATTAATTGAAATAGAATTCCTGATCTAGTTCCTTACTAAATGTTTTCTAGTTGTTTTTCTTGCCTAGATAATTTTCTTGAACTTTTAGATATATGAGTTCAGTTAGTCCTCTCTGATAGATATACTCATTCTATCTAGTCCAACAAGTCTCAATCTAGCATGCTGAAATATCAGCATCATCATCATTGTAATGATTGAAAAACAAACAAAAATTATAACCGTCTCTACTGACGTATAATACTATAAAACTATTAAACAACTATCAAGTACCATATGAATATAATTTGCTAAAAATAATAATCATACAACTATCATGATTATTAATGATAACCTGAATCAATGAGTACAACCGCAGACACTAAACCAAGTTAGATCTCAAGTGTATATTGGAACATCATGGAGTACAAATTTAGGCTACCATGCAAACCCAGTTTGTAGGTACTTAACTCCAAAATTGTTCTAACACATGTACATCGTGTCTCTAATTATCTAACTTTACTCAACATATACTATAAAGTTTCTTGTTGAATGGTATATCTTCACTTATCTATAGTCCACAAGGGAAAAGATTCAAAAGGAAAATACCTAGCCGGAAACTTAAGCATAGCTTAACAAATTCTTGAGTTTGAGTTTTACTCTTTTCGACTCAATGCATTTATGAGTGAAAATGACCCAACTTGTCACAACTGCAATAAGTTATTTTATTTTTGTCTTTCCTCAATTTGCTATCCCTTAACTTCTTGCATATTTCGATTTAAGATTAAGTGGCTATGACTAGATTCTCTTCCCCTTTTGGAAATATCTATTTCCACTAATATGCTCAAAACTAAAAGTTTTGTATAAGTTGGAATCTTTCATATAAAATTGGCTAGATGCCTAAGCCGCCTGTAATCGCTCATCTTCTACTACCTAAATGATACGATCGATACTTGTCATATTAATTTTATATATATTCCAACTATCAGAAGAGATCATGTCGTTTAGTCGGTATATCATGTTTTATATCCTTATTGGAGGCTGCCACTAATTTTGACGCTTCTTATAAGTACTCAAAACATGATACCGTACCTACTAAAATTTAAGTACTCAAAATACTACTAAAATTGCCATTCAAACCAAACTCTGAAAGGTAAACCACTTTACTTAAATCCTATTGTACTTGTAAAACATACATGTGAGTCTACTATTTAAGTTACTTCGCAACATAATGTGAGTAATTTAACTTCTAGCTTTATAAGCCTTCACATCTTGTATGTCGAACAAATAAGTACTATGGTGAGGTTCAATCATGATTAATGTTATAGTCTCAAGAGCTTCTTACTCTTAAAAATACACTAAACCTTATTGTATATATTCCCTAGACTACATGATTTAGTTTATCGCTATCAAATTGGCCACAATATTATAGATATATAATCTATATCTTATGCTAATATATGTAGAGACATACAATCTACTATGCAAGCATATTAACTTCCAAAAAAAAATACACACATTTAATTTTGCTGCAAACACAAACCGAAAAAATGATGAAACAATTTAAGGTATAGAATCGAAAAAGTTGTCAAAGCGCCTAATTAATTACCATACGTTTCCAAAAATCTAATAATCATAAATTCAGTATTTTGTGCAAAAATTCTAATTCTAATATTCTAATATTGTACTCAACAATTTAGAATTCTCAAAAACAGGTGATCATAGAAACATTTTATAGGTCTAACCGATTCTTACTACAAAGTAAATAAACCAAAATTATTCACTAGAGAACGGTTTATAAAAAAATGCTTTCTAAAATACGGGACTTTGCATGCTATTCACTCTTACGTCTCAGATTCATAATGATCACCACTAAGAAAGACTCTCTAAGTCTTCATAACTCATTTAACTGTCATTTTCGCGAATATTGGTCATCTATCGCATGTGCAATAACTCATGTGCCCCGCACTATGAATATTCATTGTGGATGTATTAGATCACCTCACATTCCCAAGAATGTGGATCCCCTCTACGATTTCTAGTTCACACGATATCTGACCAAAAGTACATCGTGGTACCTTACTCTAGCTTTTCCAACCTTATAGATTTATTAACTCTACGGGAAATTTTATTAAAAGACTATCCACTGCATCTTTCCACATAAAAGCACGAGTTCAAACTGACTGCGGCTATATGTCATTAATAAGATTCATGAGATCTTCTCCATTAAGACATATGAGATGATGCAAATTTATCTCAAAAAAATTTCTAAGTCATTTAGAAAAATTTGTCTTTTAATAATCTTGTACATTGGAAATGTACATTCTAATGAAATTACTTATTGCCGATTGCATTATTAATTAGACAGAGCATTTGAATCAAAGGCTTTTCATTATATATAGCCCCCACTGAAGCTAAATTTCGGTGGCTATATTTTCACATGAATATTCTGTGACCGTCAGAAAACAATGCTGAAATTCCTGCTGGAAAATTCTACGGTGGCTGAAAAATGCCACAGAAAACCATCGTTGAAATCCGTAACAGAAACTGTCATCGGAAACCGCACAAGAAACCGTTACCGGAAACCGCACCTAAATTCGACTCTAGAAAAAATCCGTATCTGGGATTCGTAGGGCATATTCAACTCCCATCGGAGCATAACAAATCAATGGAATTATTAAAAAAAAATTAAAAAAAAAACTAAAAATTTAAATAAAATGAATTTTTTTATTCACCAGAAAACTGCCATCACCTGCTAGAAAACCGCTTATAGTGGCTGGAAAACCACATATGGATTGCCGAAAAGCCACATGTTGGACGCCGGAAAGTTCACCAGAAAAAAATCCGGCCGCAGGGAACGTTGAAGGAAAACAGTCCTGCTGGAGAACCTGTACCGAAAACTAGTCCAGCGGGTGAGGTGGTGGCGTGATGATGTGGCAACTGGAAACTACTCCGGTGGTCTAAAACCGTCGTTGGAAACTTCTCCGGTGCCGGAAACCGTCAACAGTTTCCTTCTTAGAACACCTCGACGCCACGTGTCGCTCAAGGATTAGGCCACGTTTCACAAATGACACAACAACGCCACGTGACACCTTCTGGTGTGTACAAGTGTCAACAACAGAACCACTCAAGCCTGCTGTGCGCATCGCCAACTCGCGACTAAGGTACGTGTAACCCACGCGCCGCCTTTCCTTAATTACCCGATAAATGGGACCACCACCATCCGACTCGAAATTGGGTTTTAATTCCATATATGCCCTTAGTTATGACGTTTGGGTTAAGGGTGAAACACACTCTCCGCATTTAGGTTAGTGGCACATGTTCTTCATGTTCTTCACCAAAGTTCAAGAACAAAACAAGTTTCCAGAATTTGACTTTGAACAGAAAAATTCAAAATCCTTTTTTTCCCTCGTTTCTAATCCAAATTATGTAAATGACCTATCCTTGGAAAGCTCTCGGAAGGCTCTATCTAATGGTACCATGATCGCAGAGAAATAAAAAAAATGACAATAAGTTATGACCCGATTACAGTAACGGGTTTCATATTTTAATTTTTCAAAATTCTCTCAAATTTGAAGCTGTCACATGGAAAACATTTCCAGAACATTATCTAACATATATATATGTATACATACATGCCACACAAATATATATATATATATATATATATATATATATATATATATAACAAGCTAGTGTGTGGTGTTATGCCGTAATTAAATTTATGAAGCATTCATACATTCATAAAAAAATTTCAAAATATGGCATAATATTGCCGGAATTCAATCCAAGCAAGCTTTGATACCAATGAAAATAAATTTGATATAAACAAAAATGAATTCGGATTACCGTTCACCATACAGAATCCAAACTCCAACGGAAGCGGGATCGATCACCTGAGATTGTACCACTGGTCGGAGGACAATCACGCATTTAGAAAGTCTTCTCTTGCCACAATGCATGTACCCACACTCTGATTGAAGATAGAAGAAAATTCTATAGATTTTCTCCACATCTCTCACTGTGTTTTTCTCTATATTTGTGTTCTCATAACACTGCACACATGCACTCTCTGTGTTATTCTTTGCACCGAAAGTACACACATGACATATTCATGCCTTGAATTGCACACAATGCACACATTCATTGTTTTGCATTGCACTGCATACATGCTACCAGACCCCACAACTATTCACGTTATTTGTATGTGTATTATTGTGTGTATGTGTCAGTTTCTTCAACTGATCGATATGTGCTTCTCATAAACTGCTCATGCAGTTTTTGGTGCATGGGCTCATACTTGGGCTTTGTATGGGATTTGCATGGGCTTGGACTTGGCCCTACTTGGGTGTCCAACCGATACCCAAACATATCAACATTAGATAATGGAAGAAGAAGAGAAAGAAGGAAAGAAGAGAAGAATTGAAGAATAGAACTGTTGTGGAAGAGAAGAAGGAAAGAAATTAGAAAAATTAGTGTCCGGGGGTTTTGTGTAATTTTTGCTAGAGATTGAAAGATGGATATAAATAGTTTAAAAACATTTTTTTGCATAATTTTTGGATGGCTAGATTTGTCAATTTCCACTTAGAAATAAGAGGTAAAAAACGAACAAACAAACAAACAAAAATCAGAAAAGAATGATAAACCACTTCTTCTTCATCAAAGATCCATCTGCATTTCATTCGCTCCACTTTTTTTTTCTTTTTTTTTATTCAATAGTGCATAAATGGTCATATTAGTGAAATTTCTATCAACTAAATTTGGAAAAATGATAAGAGAAATGTACAAATTTCTAAATCTACTAACACATAGCAAAATCAAGTAATTATATCCACCTTTGAATACCTTGTTTTTTTAAACACGACCTTTGAATACTCGAGTTGCTCATCTTCTAGTTCTCTTGGGTTATTGACTTTATATTTGACTCGTTCGTATAAGTGATCAACATGTTTAATACCAATTTTTCTGGTACGCTAAACATCTTAAAGGCATCAAGTTCTTCTTCCCTTTCTTTCACTTCTCTCACCTAAACCATCAAATGGCATGTACCGAGGAGAATTCCTCTTTTGTTTTCAAGAACCCATTGTGAAATACTCAAATACGAATTTGGTTAACTGAGGAACCAAGATCTCTATACAACTCAAAGTTGAATAATTTGGATGAGTAATACCTTTTATTAATTTTACTTCACCTTAAATAGGTGTTTGAACTACAACTAACTCGTCACCAACATAATAAAATAAAAGATTACAAGGCAACACTATGTATGAATTATTGGACGCAATAAACAAACTAAGACATTCAACTTAAATTAAAAAACATATAACAATTCTTACCAACTTTAAAGAAAAACTGATTCTTCATTGTTGTAACATCTTCCCATGTTGACTCTGCTGGGGATAAACCTTGCCACACTACTACAAAAAGGATCAAAGAAATCACCTAAAATAGATCACTTTACAAAAAAGTGATCTTTCTTAAGGAAGTGATAATTGAAAATAGATCATGTTATACAAAAGTGATCTGTTTCATGAAGTGATGATTTAAAATAGATCATTTTTCTAAAAATGATTTCCTCTCGTTTGTAATAGATCATTTTAAAAATGATCTATTTCTACTTAAAATAGACCCTTTTAAAAGTGATATTTAAAAAAAATCGAATAGATTAAATTTATCAAAAGTTATAGATTATTTCTTTTATTTTTTAAAAAAATTGTTTATTAAGATAATTCGTTTTGAAGTGATAATGCACAAGTACAAAAATGGAGAGAATATTTCTGTTGATAGTGATTTTTCGTCGTTACTATCAACGAACTTGTATCAAGCGAAAATAAGAACAAATAAGTATAATACCGCAAGAAAATAATAAATCAAGAGATACAAATACGTGGTAAAAACTCCTTTTAACTGGAGAAAAATCCACGGGTTGTTGCTTGAGCAACAAAGTTAAATCCACTATGAAAAACTCAATTACAAAGTATTTCTCTCTGATTTCTCCTGTTAATTCTCACATCCCCATGTTATGTTTCTTACAGGGGTATTTATACATGTTATTGCTAGGGTTTATGATACTGCTAGGGTTTGGTGTTGTGATACCCATATTTTGTGTGATTTCCTAGTTATAATTGAAGTCTGTCTCTTTCTGGAGTTTATCCTGTTTCCTGTTTTGACTGAGTCCGAATCTGCGTCGGATTCCTCGCCCTTTATCTGCGGGAAATCTGTTTGCCTTTCAGTTGAACTCTGATAGTCGTATCGTTGCTTATTGTGGAGTTGCTTGCTGCTAATTCTGTCCATATGTTTGTGAAGTACTCGTCTTCATTATCTGATCCCGAGCATGACCGAGTATGCCCGAGCCGATTTCTTCGTCTGTGGTCGGGTTGCTTTGCTCTTTGCCGAGTAAATTCCCTTGGGGAATTTCTGCCCTTTAACGCTTGACTTTTCTCGACTTCGCTTACGTGGCCCCTTACTGTAATGACGTGTCCTTAATGATGATTTTTACCTATAACAATACCCCCTTAAATATTTGAACCGAATGTATCCTGCTTACTCGGGATAAATATTTAACTCTTTCATGACTTGTTCTCGTTTATCGTCTTCTTCATCAATGTCGAATTTCAAATTCCTCGTTCGTTTCGAAACATTAATGGCGTGTCTTAATTACGCCTGCACCCGTTTGATTCTTTTCTTATTCGAAGATCTTTTGATGGTGACTGACTGTCTCTTCGACGGCTCGGTACCTCTCTTTACTCCCACCTGTCTTCTTTTGTTTGGCCGTGGTACGTGGCATTTATGAGACGCGACCCTTCTGTTCGTGCCCGTACAGCTTACGTCATGATTCTTATCCCAATCTTTCCCGCTTCTTCTCACCTACCTTTTCTAGGGTTTCGTGTCTTGGGACCGGTTGCATACTTATATATAGAAGTATTGCTACAAAGGGGAAAACCCCTATTCTCTTTCAAGTTTTTACCATTACTTCCCAGATTTCTGCCATCGCTTCCCAGATTTCTGCCATCGCTTCCCTGCCTGTAATCTCATCCTGCGAAGATTTATTTCTTTCGGTTTCCAAACTTTTTCTCGACCTTCTCGAAGATCCTGCCGTACCTCACGTCTCTTCAATCCTTTAAGGTTAGTTCTCATGGATCCCTCTGCTAGACATCGTCTTTTTACTGTTGCTATGATTGCCATTGAGCAAGGTGATACTTGTACTGCTACGGCTGTCCACAGGTTGCTTGGTGATCCAATTCCCGATCAGCCCCGATTTACAGACGCTGACGTCTCCGGACTCAACTTGTCTGGACTGCGTCGTGAAGTTCCACCAGCTTCTTCCAGTTCGCCACAGCCTGAATCCTATCAGTCTGAGACCGATTCCAGTTCTGCTTCTGCTGCTCGTGATAATTCTCGGCCGTGGAAAAGAATGGGGAAGAAACAAAGCAATCGTGACATCAACAAAGGTTCCTTTGTTCGGGAAAGCCGAGTCGGGCCCCAGAGGGTGGTCGAAAAAGACATTGAGGATGAGCATAGGGAGGCTCGTATCGTTTTCTCTCCCGAGAGAGTTTGCGCTTACGACGTTGAGCCAAATGTGGTCGGCCCCGAAGAAGTCACTTAATACACGAACCGTTTTGATCTGGACAGCAACATTATCTCATTAAACCCTGCTAACGGTCGGGCTGCGTGGAACCACCCGTCCGGTCAAGTGGCGATTTACGGGGCGATGCTTTCTTACGGGGTGACGCTTCCGTTTCAGTCCTTCATTACGTGGTTTTTGGCTGAAGCTCAGCTCGCCCCTGCTCAACTAACTCCGAACAGCTATCGGATCTTGATGTGCATGTGGCACATGTGGCATAGGATGGGACGACCACCCCCGAATCCTCGGGAAATTAGGCACTTCTATTCTTTGAGGCCTCTGGGAAAGACCGGGATTTACTTCCTGCTTTCAACTCAGCCCGAGAGTTGGGTCCCCAAGGACGTGATCGTGAAGAACAAGGTGATGCCGACCGCTGATGAGAAGATGAAAGGGTTTGTTTGGGGCTTCCCCACCTCAAACAAGTTCTGGAAGAATAGTTGGTTCTTCGTGGGTGGAGACTGGGGACGGTCAATTTCTTTTGACATTGAGGGATCTCAGATGACTCGCCGGGTGCCTCGGTACTTCTGCGCACCCCAGTGGAACCACATGACTTCGTCTTTTACGGATGAAGAACTCAAAACCATGACTCGGGCGGCCTTCCGTCCCATGGAAAAGAGGGGCAGACCTTACCTCTTCGATGAGAAGAAGATGATAACAGCTCGCCTCTTCCCTCAACTTTCCGCACGCCGACGTCGATGTAAGTTCTCTATTTCTGCCTTGCTATTTACCTGCTTTATCTATCTGGCTTTCAGCTTCCTAAATTTTTTTTTTTTTTTTAAGTGTACGACATAGATGTAGTGTGCGATACCCAAGCCCGCCGGATGAAAGGCATTGTGGAGGCGAGCCGGAGGGAAGTTAAACGTCAACATGATGCGGGGATAGCCCCTCCTCAAGGTGACTCCGATGGGAGTTCTTCCGAGAACATTCCCGAGGGGGGTGCAGGTGACGTGCCGGATTACATGCCTGAGGAAACTCAGAATCAAGAGTTGGCCGCCCATGCAGCTGATGAAGGCAATCAAGCAGGTCCTTCGACAAAGGGGAAGGAGAAGGTTAGGGAGTCTTCCGAACCAGCTACC
This sequence comes from Dipteronia sinensis, assembly GCA_033220585.1. Classification (NCBI taxonomy): domain Eukaryota; kingdom Viridiplantae; phylum Streptophyta; class Magnoliopsida; order Sapindales; family Sapindaceae; genus Dipteronia; species Dipteronia sinensis. The sequence goes on from CM065642.1 coordinate 29,959,659, forward strand.
TTCTCCTGCGGAACTAGATCTCCTCGGCCTACTGTAGTCGAGCCGAGTACCACTTCCCCGAATGCGAAAATTGCCAAGGAGCATCCGGACGTGACAGTTCCAGAGATTCTGATTTCTACCGAACTGAACACTGCGCCGTCTGGAAGTGGTGCTGAAATGGGGCGTTCCGATCCGGATTTTGAGGACCCCACAGCAGACCTGAATACCCGTGGGAGGCAACCCAGAAAAAGAAAAGCATCGTTCTCATCTGGCCGTCCAGCCCTCAAGATTCCTCGAGTAGTTGCTTTCGTCGAGTCATCCTCAGATGAGGAGGGGGTAGCGGAAGCTGCTGAGAATGAGAGAACAATAGAGAACTCTCCTCCACAGGATCAGATGAGGGACGAACCTGGCATCCCCCTTAGTTCCCCTCAGGCAATACCTACTGCTAAGTTCCCCGAAGCTAATCTTGGCGATCCTGACCCTTCAACCCAGTCTAGCGTACCTACCCCCGAGACCATGTTGAAGGCTATGGCTTTGGGCCAAGCATATATAGGGGAGGATCGTTGGAGCGATCTCAGGTTCGGTTCGTTATCTGATCGGCTCTGCCATTTCTTCAACAGCGCTTCTTATGTGAGTAACTCTTAGACTTTCATATTTATCTCTTTTATTGCTACTTCATTTTTGTCACTTGTTATTGGCTCGTTGCAGATGGTAGCCGAGATGACTGAAGTCTGCCAGACTAGTGATGGTCAGACGGAGAAAATAAGGAGGCTTGAAGCCCAGTTGAAGGAGAGTGAAGGTCGCCGTGCTCGGGCCGAACTGGCTAGTCAGGAAGGGACCAGGTCAGGTCAGGTGCTTCTGGACCAGTGCTTAGCGCGTCAACTAGAGGCTGAACAGAAAGCATCTTTCGCTTCTGAAGAGGCCCAAACCTTAAAAGACCAGTTGTTATCTACTCAGAAGGCTCTACTCCAGGCTGAGCAGACAGCTGAAGATGTAAAATCCTCCTACGAGCGCCGGATTCAGGACTTGGAACGTCAAGCCTTAACGGTCAAGTCCCTGTCGAAGGAAGCTAGGCTGGAGTTGGAGATTCAGGGGGTCGATCGCTTCAAAAGATCTCCAGCCTATGATGCTTTACTTCTCCAGGAATTTCAGAGGGGAATGGTCTCGGCCGGAGAATTTTTCAAGAAGAAGAACAGAGCAACTGATCGGGCCAGGGCCAACTGGAACCTCTCGGTCAAAAAGCATGTGGATGCTTCTCTGGAATCCCTTCGGCTCCAGATGAAGACGTGGCGAGCATATTGCAGAAGTAAGGGAAAAGAGCCACATCCCATGCACCTGGAAGTTCCTACTGCTGATTCCTTCTCAACTTTCCATGCTTGTGAGAAAGTGGGGATCGACGGTGAGGCTTCTGACGTTGGGCCCGTTCCCGGGGTAGATTATAGCGCTTGGATAGATGACGACGCCCCGGAAGATGTGATTGTCTGGCCTTCTGATGACAGCCTCCTGAGTGAGTACGTGATGGAACCGGACCCGAGCATTGGTGGAAGTAGTTCTCAACCGCCGGCATCTTCTTGATTAATTTTCTTTCTTTTTCTTTTTTGTAACAATTGTTTTTTTGTAACAACCATTGTATATTCTTTCGCTCATATATAAGAAATCTATTCACTATTCTGCTTGTCCAATTCCCTGTATGATAAACGTATAAACAAAAAAAAACAAATGAAGCATAATTTGTTCGGTCACCTATACTCGGCTCATAGATCTTAAGAATTTTTGGAACTCTTAATTTCAACCAAGTACTTGGCGACTACCAAAGTTAACCGAGTATCTTATTCAACTGGCAACTCATTTATTAAGCCGAGTATCTCATTAAACTGGCCGTTGATTTATTGGACCAAGTATCTTATTTAACTGGCAATTTTTCTTTTAAAGCCGAGTATCTTATTTAACTGGCAACTTTTTTAAGCCGAGTACTTATTTAACTGGCAATTAATTTCTCCGATCTTGTGAAGATCGTTTTACCCTAACGTTTCGTCGAGGCTCACCACAACCATACGTCAAGGTCCTTACACAAGTCACCTAGGACATCTCCCGGTTTTGTCTGTGCAAGGTTTCGTCGAATCGTTGGTGGTTATGTTGACCAGCCAACACGACTGCGCATCTCACCAGTCTTCCTGGCGGCGCTCCGAGCAGTTTTCCAGTTATCCTGGTGCCTCGGTTTTGTCTTTTGGTTAAGAAGTGCGTTTGCACTGCTTAAACCAGGCGGGTGCGCTATTCCAGCTTCTCAGCCCTTCAAGAACTACTTGTCCGCTCTCCCGCGGCCTCGTAGCGCATGATTATTTTTGAACGAGATTTGCTCGGACCGGTTTGTTTTAGGTGACTAAATTTAGTCTGCTTGTTTTCGGACGAGGTGGCCACTGTTGTTTTTGCCTTATTTGAACATTCTTTATCGTGGATTTCATCGTCTTCAATGAATAACCTCTTTATTAGCAAACGAACTTTATTAGATAACAATAAGAATTAGAAACCTCTTAACATGACTATAAGTTAAAGCAAAGCTAAAATAACGTTAAACATGAATGAGCTTGTCAGGGGTAGAAAATCTTGAGATACTGAGCGTTGCATGGTCGGGGTACTAAGCTGCCTTCTGGGTGAGCTATCAGGTAGGCTCTGTGCCCTGCAACTCCCTTGATGATATACGGGCCTTCCCATTTGTCAGCGAGAGATCCTGCCGACTTGTCCTTAGTGTTCGGGGACACCCTTCTTAGCACTAAATCTCCGAGCTGGAATCTACGCACACGAACATGGGAATTATAGTACCTTGCAGCCCTCTGCTGATACGCTGCATTTCTCACTTGAGCTGCGTCCCTGATTTCTTCAAGCCCGTCTAAGTTCCGCTGCAACATGTTGACGTTGTGCTCGGGGCTGTATAGTTACACCCTGGGTGACGTAAAGGTTGTTTCCGCCGGGATTACAGCCTCTGTTCCGAATGCTAGTGCAAAAGGGGTCTCCTCTGTGGATGACCTGATAGTCGTTCGGTATGCCCATAGCACCTCTGGTAGTTTGTCTGCCCAACTGCCTTTCTCTGCTTCCAACTTTGCTTTCAGTGTGTGCTTGATCACTTTGTTCACAGCTTCAGTTTGGCCATTGGTTTGAGGATGTGCAGGTGACGCATAGTAGTTTGCAATCTTGTACTCCTCGCACATTTCCCTGAACTTGCTGTTGTCGAACTGAGTTCCGTTATCCGTTATAATGATGTTCGGGATTCCGAACCTATATATGATGTTCTTCCTGACAAAGCTAGTGGTGTTCGCCTCCGTGATGTGCACCAATGCCTCTGCTTCTGCCCACTTGGTAAAGTAGTCTACTGCCACAATTGCGTACTTTGCTCCTCCCCTTGTTCCTGTGGGCATTGGACCAATCAGGTCGAGGCCCCACATGGCAAAAGGCCAAGGGGAAGTTAAGCTTCTGAGTAACTCTGGGGGTTGCCGAATGTCGTTTGCTATTCTTTGACATGTCTTGCAACTTTCCGCGAATCGTTGTGCTTCGGCAAATAAAGTCGGCCAATAAAAACCTTGCCGAAGTACCTTGTGTGCTAGGCTCTTACCCCCAGTGTGGTTTCCACACACCCCACTGTGAACATCTTTCAGAATCTTGTAGGTTTCTTCTCCGGCAACACATCTTTGTAACACCTTTGAGAACCCTCTTCTGTATAGTTCTCCCCTTAGAATTGTGTACCGAGTTGACCTGTACCTGACGTGTTTTGCCTCCACAGCATCCTCTGGTAATATGTTTCTCTCCAAATACTCTCTAAGCTGGGTCGTCCAATCACTTGGACCTGACCGGATTTCTGACTCCATGACCTCTTCAGATTCTGCCGTACTTGGTTTGGTCAGGTGCGCCACTGGTATTACTTTCGACCTAATACTCGTGGTGGCTGAGGCTAATTTAGACAAAGCATCTGCTTTTTCGTTCTCCTCCCGAGGGATTTGAAGGATCCTGTACGCCTTAAACTTTTTAAGCAAGCTCTTTGCAATGTCTAAGTAAGCTATCAGATGCTTCTCCCTCGCCTGGTATTCATCCAGCACCTGGTTAACCACAACCTGGGAATCGCTGTATACCGCCAACTCATCTGCCCCCAATGCTATGCAAACTCTCAAACCAGCCAACAAAGCTTCATACTCTGCTTGGTTATTAGTTGCTTTGAAGTCGAACCTCATGGCCCATTCCACAGCATCCCCTTCTAGTGTTGTTATGACTATTCCGGCCCCACTGCCATGGGTGTTCGACGATCCATCCACATGCAACTTCCATTGGAACTTACTCACTTGTTCGCCTTCTATCATCCTTTGCACTTCCATATCTGGCTCGGTGAACTCTGCTATGAAATCGGACACCGCTTGTCCCTTAACTGCAGCTTTTGGGGTATATTTGATGTCAAATTCACTTAACTCAACCGCCCACTTAGTCAATCTTCCCGACAGTTCTGGCTTTTGCAGGATGAGTTTTAGCGGGCAGTCGGTGTACACCTCTATTGCATGCGCTTGGAAGTGCAACCTTTTCGGCCGGTGAGTATCTAGTTTCTGCTGGCAGCAACTCCTTGCAGGTATAATATACCGGTTTTTGCACTCCTTCCTCCATCCGAATCAACACCGAACTTGTCGCTACCTCTATGACTGAGAGGTACAAGTACAACGTCTCCCCGACCATCGGCTTTGAGAGGATGGGTGCTCGCCCTAAATACTCTTTCAATTTCTGAAAAGCAGCTTCGCATTCTTCACTCCATTCAAGGCCTTTTCCTTTCTTTATTGCTCTGAAGAATGGGGCGCATTTGTCTGTCAACTTTGCTATGAATCGGTTAAGTGACGCAAGACATCCCGTTAGCCTCTGTACATCCCTCAGTGTCCTTGGCGAAGCCATATCTTCCAACGCTTTGATCTTCTCGGGGTTCACCTCAATCCCTCTTTGATGTACCTGAAAACCAAGAAATCTCCCTGATGGCACTCCGAACACACATTTGCTCGGGTTAAGCTTCATTTTATATCTCCTCAGCACTTCGAAGGTCTCCCTTAAGTCTTCTGAATGCCTCTCCGCTGTGACACTCTTGGTCAACATATCATCCACATAAACTTCCATGTTCCTCCCGATTTGCCGGGCAAAAATCATGTTCACTAGTCTCTGGTAGGTTGCCCGAGCGTTTTTCAGCCCGAAAGGCATCACCTTAAAGCAGTACAAACCCTGATCTGTGGTGAAGGCCATCTTTTCTTCATCCGCTTTATTCATTCTGATCTGATTGTATCCTGAATAAGCATCCATGAAGCTCAACAATTCGTGCCCAGCTGTTGCATCCACCAGTTGGTCTATTCTCGGCAATGGGAAGCTATCTTTCGGGCAGGCCTTATTGAAATCGGTGAAGTCTACAAACATTCTCCACTGATTGTTCTTCTTCTTAACCAGCACCACATTGGCCACCCATTCTGGGTATTTGACCTCCCTTATCGATCCTGCAGAAAGCAACTTGCCTACTTCATCCTTAATGGCCATACTCCTCTCTGGATTGAACAGCCGTCTCTTTTGCACTACCGGGCGGAACTCTGGATTGATGGAGAGGCAATGTGATATCACTTTTGGATCTATCCCGGGCATATCTTCGTGGCTCCAAGCAAAAACATCCTTGTAATCCCTTAGTAGTGAGACAAGTTGGGCTTTTATACATTCACTCAAATTTGCCCAGACTTTCACCGTCCTACCTGGATCTTTAGGGTCCAATGCCACCTCTTCGGTCGGCTCATCTTTCTTAGCTTCGGGCTCCTCTCTGGGATCCAACTCAAAATCCTTCGGTACTTCTGACTCTTCAGTCTCATCAGTTATCAGCTTGGTTGTCACATTGTATACCCGGTTTACTTCCCTGTCCTTGTATACTGACAAATTTACCCTTCGAGCCATTTCTTGTGATCCTTTGACCATTCCAACCCCAAACTCCGTTGGGAACTTCATCATTAAGGCATAAGTCGCCGTCACCGCCTTAGCTTTATTCAAGAACGGTCGGCCCAATAGGGCGTTGTATGGCCAATTTTCTGTGTCGACGACTACAAAGTCGAGTAACACTGCCTTTTGGCAAGGAGCCTTCCCAATCTTCACCGGTAATTTCACTGTGCCGAGTGACCTTACCTCCACCCCGCCAAATCCTCTAAGAGGTGTAGGAAAAGGCTGCAGGTCTTTCCTGTCCAGCCTCAGCTGGTCATAAACTTCTGCACTCAAAATGTCCGCTGAGCTTCCATTGTCGATCAAAATCCGATGGACCTCCATATGGCCAATACGTGCGTTGATTACCAGTGCATCGTTCGGTCTTACATCTACTCCATGTGAGTCAGCCTCTGTGAATATGATGGGATCCCAGCCTCCCTTGATCCTTTTTGGGTCGGGTTCAATAGAATTGACACCTAGATCTCTTCTAGCCTCCATGGCTTCCCGAATTTCCTGGGTCCTCTCCCTATTACTTTTGCCCGTTAATGGTCCACCAAAAATCGTGTTGATCGCGCCTTCATCCTCAGCTTTCTTGGGGCTAGGTTTTCTTTCCCGACCATCCTGTCGATTATCTCTCTGTCCGTCTACCTTGTCGGTTTTCCTCAGGACGATATCTTTCAAGTGTCCTTCCCTGATGAGGGTCTCTATATGATCCTTAAGTTGAAAACACTTGGAAGTTTCGTGGCCATTCTCCTTATGGAACCTGCAATACTTGGTGGTGTCCGTCCGGGCATAGGATGACTGCCTAGGAGGTTATTTAGACATGTGCTTCTCCTCCAGAATTGCCAGAATTGCCAGAATTTCCTCTTGATCCTTCCTTAGTGGGGTATAGTTTGTATATCTGCCTTGGAACTTCTGCCGCGGCTGATCTGTCTTCGGATCATATGCCCGATGACCATCCCGACTATCCCGTGTCTTATTCTTTTGTTTATCACCTTTCGCGTCGGGCGTCTTCGCTTGGTCCTTGGCTTTAGACCCTTCCGGGCGTCCGCCATGCACGAAGTATCCTCCCGTGGCAATTTCTTCTTCCTCCGCCAAGGCATAGCCCCCAGCCATATCCATCATGTCAGCGTAACTGGTTAGACGGGCTCTTCTCAGGTCAAATGACAGCTGACCATTCTGGAGGTTATTGATGAATGCTGCAATTATAGCCTCGTCGTTTGCACTTCCAATCTCAGACACTTCTTGACCGAATCTTCCCAAATACTTCTTAAGTGACTCATCCTTTCCTTGCTTAAGTTGAGACAAGTGGGCCACCGACTTCTTTCTGTGCACATTCCCGAGGAACTGCCTTGAGAAAGCCTTACTCAGCTCGCTGAAGTTATTTATGCTGGCCGTTGGTAACCTGCCGAACCATCTAGAGCCCAGATCCCCAAGAGTTTGAGGGAAATTTAAGCATAGTAGGGCATCATTGTAAACATACTGGGCCATGGCACTCTTGTATCTTCTGACATGTTCCTTAGGGTCCGTGTCCTTTTTGAATTGCTCTACATGTGGCATTCTAAACCTCTCCGGGAATGGCGTCCTCAGGATCCTATTGGTGAAAGGGCTCCCGGACTCATCATCTGACAACTCGTTACGCCCATATCGCCTGACTAACGCATCCATTTGTCGCCGGTTATTCTCCACTTCCCGGGTCAAAATCTGTATGAGTTTATCTCTGTCTCCCTCCGGCTCCCCCACAGCATTGAAATTCTGACTTATAGTCAGTTTTTGGCCTCTTTCTTCCGGATTCGATTCTCTTTGATCCCGATTTAAACCGTGCAGCCGAACTGTGCCCCTATGGCGCTTGTGATGATAATTCTGCTCACTCTCTCCCGAGGACAACGATCGATCTCTCCGATGAGTATGCCTCCTTGGACGGTCTCTATCCCTAGCCGTTTGGTCATGACCATACCTTCTGTCCGAGTCATTCTCCTCTCTAAGTTCTCCGATTCCCCTGGTTGGCCTTTCAGAAAAAATCACCGGCCTGTCAATCGGATCACGGCTTGCCTTTATGGGTGCATCAGGCGTTGGTATCACCACTGTGGAGCGCAACCTCGTTGCTTGCTGATTTGGAGCAGAAAGATTGTGAGGTGACATCAAACCTTCCGTGGTGGAGAGATCAACCCCTTGCCTTGCAGCGTCTGATATAAGTTGCTGCAAGGAAGCGCGGAATCGTTGCGCAATCTCTTCGTTAGTTGGAGGAAAACGCTGAATGCCAGCCAGGGCAGTTGACTGATCTGCCGTTGCCAAAGTTACCTCTGCAGTGTTAAGGGTGGCATCATCCTCCAATTCATTGATTGGCAATCCTTGGCTATACCTGGAATCGCTACCATCTCCTTCGCCAGCCATTGTCACAAGTTTTGCTTGATTCCCCCTCCTTCTAGCACCAATTGTTGATGGTGATTTTTCGTCGTTACTATCAACGAACTTGTATCAAGCGAAAATAAGAACAAATAAGTATAATACCGCAAGAAAATAATAAATCAAGAGACACAAATACGTGGTAAAAACTCCTTTTAACTGGAGAAAAATCCACGGGTTGTTGCTTGAGCAACAAAGTCAAATCCACTATGAAAAACTCAATTACAAAGTATTTCTCTCTGATTTCTCCTGTTAATTCTCACGTCCCCATGTTATGTTTCTTACAGGGGTATTTATACATGTTATTGCTAGGGTTTATGATACTGCTAGGGTTTGGTGTTGTGATACCCATATTTTGTGTGATTTTCTAGTTCTAATTGAAGTCTGTCTCTTTCTGGAGTTTATCCTGTTTCCTGTTTTGACTGAGTCTGAATCTGCGTCGGATTCCTCGCCCTTTATCTGCGGGAAATCTGTTTGCCTTTCAGTTGAACTCTGATAGTCGTATCGTTGCTTATTGTGGAGTTGCTTGCTGCTGATTCTGTCCATATGTTTGTGAAGTACTCGTCTTCATTATCTGATCCCGAGCATGACCGAGTATGCCCGAGCCGATTTCTTCGTCTGTGGTCGGGTTGCTTTGCTCTTTGCCGAGTAAATTCCCTTGGGGAATTTCTGCCCTTTAACGCTTGACTTTTCTCGACTTCGCTTACGTGGCCCCTTACTTTAATGACGTGTCCTTAATGATGATTTTTACCTATAACAATTTCAAAAATCAAAATGGAGAGAAAAATTAAATAAAAAGTCCACAACTGCAAGTGACTAATTTCTATCCCTTTAATTCTCTTTCCTTCTTATTTTATCAATTTTCAACAGCAGCCACCAATTCCCACATTCTAATCGGTTATTCCTGGTTTTGAAAATTCCTAATCATGTTTACTGGAGCATGAATGACGCACACAGGCGAGTCTTGTTTTCTCTCAATTTTATTATTGTTTTGAAATAAAAGTTTTATTTTAATGATCTTCATCATTTATGTATTTTTTTTTCAGATAGGCTTTTTAATGACAACAAGAGTTCAAGGTTTTTTGGATTATTAAAATTTTATAGCTTCATATATCATTTTCCCTCCTGAGGTTTGCCATATTAGATAAACTGAAACCCAAATTATTAGTTATTTTGCCCCTTCTGTCAAGTTTTCCATCCAAAAAGCCTTTGACCATTAATTGAAAAATTAAAATGCCTCCATTAGGGATTGAACCCTTGACCTTGTGGTTAAAAGCCACATACTCTAACCACATGAGCTATTCCAAGTTATTGTTGGAGGTGAGTTGATTTAAATCTATATATATAGTTATATAATTTGTTTAAAATAATTTAAATATGTGTATAACTTAAAATAAAATTATATATATTTTAAAATAAACTTATATTTAATAATAATATATATAAATAGATTTATGAAATAATAATAATAATAAGAAAACAAAAGGAAACCCAAAAAATCCAGAAAATCAAAACCCGTTAATTTCTTTCTTTCTTTTTCTTTAAATTTTTTTCCTTTTCAAAAAATATATTATTTCAATTTGGTAAAAAAAAAACCCTGAAAATCAAAGCCCATAAATTGAAAAGGGAAAAAATTCAAAAAAAAAGAAACAAAAATTAATAATAATAAATTCCTTTTAAATATATGAGTTTATTTTAAATATGAGTTTATTTATAATTTAAAATAAACTCATATATTTAAAAGGAATTTTAAAAAAAAATTATGAGCTTCGATTTTTTAGATTTTTTTGGGTTTCCTTTTGTTTTCTTATTATTATTATTATTATTTTTCATAAATTTGTTTTTGTATATTATTATTAAATATAAGTTTATTTTAAATTATATATATATGAGTTTATTTTAAATTATACAAATAGATTTAAATTATTTTAAATAAATTATATAACTATATATATATATATATACATTTAAATCAACTTACCTCCAACAATAAGTTGGAGTAGCTCAGGTGGTTAGAGTGTGTGGTTTTTAACCACAAGGTCAAGGGTGCGATCCCTAATGGAGGCATTTTAATTTTTCAATTAACAGTTAAAGGTTTTTTGGATTGAAAACTTGACAGAAGGGGCAAAATGACTAATAGTTTGGGTTTCCGGGGGTTGACTGGCCATTATTGAAATTAGAGGGACCAGTTTATCTAATATGGCACACCTCAGGGGGGAAAATGATAATTTCCCTATATAAATTTCTTTTACTTTAGTGTATTTTGTGTCGTATTTTATGATAAATGAATATAGATATTTTTATTGGTAAAATTCGAAAAGACGACATGGCAGCATAAACGTCGTATTTCGTGTGAATTAGAGATGCATGTCAATAAATGTCGAGCCAACCTAAGGTGACTTTACTGTAATACCCATAATATCTAGTCAGGGTTACTTAGATGGTCAGGTGGAAAGCATTTAACCAAAGTAATTGTATTAACCCAAAATAAAGAAGATGGTCGGGGGTACCCAAGATGGTCGGGTTGAGTTACCTGATCGGGTTTAGATCCCTGGTCGGGGGTAAAAGAAATTTGGTCAGGTTTGGTAGACAGTCGGCTAAAGCGACACGAGGACAATTTTGAGATGCGCTTGAAATGACGGCACGTCAATAACGAAAGATTTAGTGTAATCACCACTCAAATACGCAAAAGAAAAATCTTATTCAAACAAGGCACCATGAAGCATACTCTGATAAGGAAACAAACTTCTTTAGAGATATCAGAGTCCAGAATAGGCAAAAGACCCAATGTGTCTGAAACATTAACAGTGCAAAACGGGAAAGAAGATTAAAACGATTCCAACAAGTCAAAGTTTTATAGAATCACTACTACCTTGTTCTTTTTACTTGTACTCCAAGAATTAGGCTTCTATACATGTATAAATAGACCCTAAAAACACCTAAAAAAGGTTAACGACTCATTAGATATTCGAGAGAGTAAGAGAGGTTGAGCTTGTAACAGATTTAACATAGTGAATTATCTCTTCGCCGTCACTGGCAACCGTGGTTTTTTTCCTTATGGGTTTGTCACTTAAAATCTTGCTTGCATAACTTCTTTTTATTCTTTTTGGTTGATTATAGAACTGTCAACTCGACATACCTTGTGTGACGTGTGGTCGAATTCTCATAATCCCAAAAATCACCGTCAACAATTGGCGCTAGAAGGAGGGGGTAGGCAGACGAAATCTTAGGAAATTCGTGTAACAGCAACATGGTAAATAGTAGAAATGGAAGTCAGTCACCACATGAAACTGACACTCTGTGTGGTGTTGATGACGCTAGTTTAACAAACACCAATACTGCCAGAGGAGAGTTACCTTCTAGAACTTCGACTTTAATCGGACAAGACGTGATAACTTCTACATAAGCTATCCCCCGGCATCTCCTCGGATGCTTTCCGTCAGATCAAAGAATCCCTACGGAGAGTTATTGAAGACGCAGCTAGACAGGTAATCAATATAACTGCCTCTACCAACTTGACCTCACCATACCAGTTATCCACGCCGATGGTAGCTCAAGACCCCAGGGTACGGTCTAAAATAGTGGTTACGACCCCAGGTGCGCTACAGAAATTTGAAAGAGATATGGTTGATTGTCGTGAAAGGAGGGAACATTCCCAGAAAAGAGACGATCGTCAAGATGACTAGACCATAGAGAGCGTGGGGGTCGGGGAAACCAAGAAGGGAGAGAACACAAAGAATCCAGCCCACAAGGGGATCCAGAAAGGTACTATAAACGGGAAGCGAGTTACGACCAGGGAGATAGGTATGACAATCACATGAGGAGATCCCGATCAGTTTCAACTGATGGTGAAGCTCCACCCATGAGGCGCAGAGAGACAACCCCTGCACCTAAATACAGCATTCGAGACACCCAGGTTATAGGGCGAGTTTTAAAAGACCCTCAAGGTATAATCATTCACCAAAAGTTTGATGAGCGCGGTGAACCGGAAGGAGAGCTGGAAGTCTTATTAAGAAGGATTAAAGCCTTGGAACAGAGGCAAGGTTGTAGGAACCTGCTAATTGGTAATTCTAGCAGTCCATTCACTACATCCATAAGGCAAGCTCGTTTCTTGGAGAAGTTCAAGATGCCTCATGTGGAGCAATTCAATGCCAACACTGACCCCCAAGAGCACGTTAGAAGATACCAAAATGCAATGGCTTAATATGACTATGATGATGCACTCCTATGCAAGATGTTCCCTCATACATTAAGGGATCAGGGGTCTAGATGGTTTGGTGGCCTCGTTAGTGGGTCAATGAGGAACTTTGAAGAGTTGATACAGGCCTTTACTAGGAAATTCAAGGGGAATATCCAGCGAAGAAAGTCAATCTCTATCATTTCGACCTTGAGACAAAGAAAAGACAAGAAATTAGAAGACTACCTCACCAGGTTCTCACATGAAGTCTAGAAAGTAATGCCTTTTGGCCTCAAAAATGCAGGGGCAACTTACCAATGATTGGTAAATAAGATGTTCGTCTGACAGATCGGTAGAAACATGGAAGTCTATATGGAGGACATGCTGACAAAAAGCATCACAGCAGAAAAGTATGCAACCGATCGGGCAGAAACATTTTGGGTACTGAGAAGGTATGGGATGAAGATCAATCCGAACAAGTGTGTTTTTGGGGTACCGTCGGGAAAGTTCCTTGGGTTTCAAGTACACCAGAGAGGGATTGAAGTGAATCCTAAAAAGATAAGGGCCTTGGAGAAGATGAGGTCCACAGTTACCCTAAAAGACATTCAAATGTTAACAGGCTACCTGCCCTTGTTAAACCGATTCATCAGTAAATCAACATATATGTGCTTGCCTTTCTTCAAAGCAATAAGGAAGGGTAAATGAGTAGAATGAAACAAAGAACGTAAACAAGTCTTCTAAAAGATAAAAGAATATCTAGGTAAGGCCCCAATTTGTCGAAGCCTCTGGATAGGAAAACGTTGTATTTGTACATGTCTGTCACAGTTGTGGCCACGGGGTCGGTACTAGTCAGACTGGATGAAGGAGTACAAAAGCCGGTGTATTACACTAGTAAGGCCTTTCTGCCAGTAGAAACGAGGTATTCGGTAGCCGAACAAATGACATTAGCACTGGTAATAGCCGCAAGAAAACTTGAGGTTAAGGTTGCTTGATCTTATCCTTCTTCAAATCTTGAAGGTACCTCATCTCTTTATTCTTGACAATCTTCAAGGAATTCTCTTTGTTGGCAAGTTCATCCTTCATTGCTTTCATCATTTGGTGGCAATCTTCAATCTCCTTCTCATATTTGGACACATCAACCAAGTCCATCTTCAAGGAGTCATCTAACTTGGCCTTTATTTGAAGGTTTTCCTTCTTTAACAAGTCTTCACTTTCCTTGACTCTCCTCACTTCTTCATTCAAGTGAGTTACCTCGGTTGAAAGCTTGAGATTCTTTTCCTTTAAGTTTTGAATCTCCCTTTTCTTTTTGAACCTAGAGTCTTCAAAGTACTCGATGAAGTCTTAAAGGTTCATACCTTCACCAATATCTTTGTTGGAGTGTGATGAAGAACTCTCATTACTTGAGTCATCTTCTATTTGTTTCTCCTCATCTTCATCACTTGAAGATGAGATGCTCTCATCACTTTCCCTCTTGGTAGCTTCACAAAAATCACTTCTAGCTACATTATCTTTAACTTCTCCTTTAGATTCATAACTTAAGGCCTTGTTGCCTTTTTCTACATCTTCCACATGGGAGGCTCCAAATGCCATGTAGTTACTGCAAGTTCTTCATCACTTGAGGAATCTTCTTCACTTCCACTATCATTTGATGAGGTGGCCATCGCCTTTCCTTTTCTCTTGTCCTTCAAGTTACTGCAATCCTTAGAGATATGCATGAATTCTTCACATTCAAAGCATCGAATCCCCTTTCTTAAAGGCTTCTCATAACTTGGTTCAATCTTCTTGAAGTGGGTCTTCTTCTTCAAGTCATTTCTTTGAAGCTTCATAAACTTCTTGAATCTCTTCACCATTAGAGTCATGTCTTCATCCGAGTCATCATCCTCATTCTCAATCTTGGAGGTCTTTAAGGCTATTCCCTTTTACTTTTTAGGTGATGTAGTTGAAGAGCTCCATCTAGATTCATAGGCTAGGAGCCTTCTAATCACTTCACTCGGTTTCATGTTCTTATAATCACTACTTTCTTCAAGAGTCGTCACCTTGGATTTGAATCTAGCGAGAAGTGACCTCATCATCTTTTGCTTGATCCTCATATCCTAGTATGGGTTACCTAGTTGATGGCTTTGATTCACAATGTCCATCAACTTCACTTGGAAATCATTAAAGCACTCATGCTCCTCCATCCTAATTGTCTCAATTTGTGCTTGGATGACTTGGAGCTTGGAATCCTTAACCACTTCGGTTCTCTCATGCACCGTCTCTAAGATCTTCCAAGCTTCATGTGCATTTTTGGTGATTTTGTCAGTTTGTATTGATTCTTATCCATTGCACAAAATAAGGCATGCATTGCCTTATTGTTCCACTTCGATGCTTCAAACTCTTGAGTTGTCCATTCCGACTTTGGTTTAGGAATCACACTTTCATCTTCAAAAGTCTTTTCCGAAGGGGTGTAGCCATCTTCTATTGTCATCCAAGCTCGGTCATCTATTTGGCAAATATAAGACTCCATCTTGCCTTTCCATGAGACATAATTGTCCCCCCTTGAGCAATGGTGGTCTTATGCTCGATGCTCCATCTTTATATATATATATATATATTAAGGATAGCTATAAATATAAATATATATTTTTAAGATAGCTGTATAAATAAGCGAATTTCAGATTGAAAATCTATTGATCCCATATACAATTTGGTTCCACATATTCCATTTCATAAGGCTCCTACATTCGAGATATTTCCAAAAGTAAATTGGACCGTCATTAAAAAAAGGATTTGATTCCAAAAATAATATAATTTTTTTTTATAAATTAGGTGTGATAATAATTTAAAAGTGTTTATAAATAATATGTATTAAAATGAATATATTTATTTCAATCAGGGTACTATTGATATTATGATGAGTGCTTATAGTAATATTTATTTTTTTAATGTAAGGACCTCTATTTATGATTGGCTTATTTCATGACGAACCACATTGGGATCTCTTTGTAATGGGTAGCTTAGGTCTCTAATTGTGACTCATCTACAAGCTTCCAAGATCCCAAAGTGCTTCAAGAAAGGTAGTTTACTTGACTTGACTCTTAATTGAAGAGATTTAGTTGCACACACTCACTAGCTTGCATTAGATATCATATATTGCATTGTATCTAAATTGATAACATGTCCTACATGTTAATTGTGCTTCATTTGTGTGCATTTCACTAAGTTCACACTTGCACAACATTTATGTAAGATAGACATTTTTCTTGAGTGTTAAAAAGGGATTTTTTTTTCCCTTTAGCTCGGCCTAGACCGCTTGGCAGGCAATGCTTACACCGCGGCATACAGAGCGATATACCTCAGTAGGGTCATGCTTCTTGTACCGCGTCATGTGCTCTTGCACGTATAACGGTCCAAGTAACGGTGTTGTCTAGTAGGCCTTTGTTGCCTATACCGAGGCCTATGCATCTGTATACACAGCGGCCTGTACCGCGGTGTTATCGAGTAGGTGCACTAATGTGTGTACCGCGGTCTGGACAACCTGCCTGAGCCGCGGTACAGAGAGCGGTTTTGACAAGATTTTGTTTCTCAAGTTCAAAACGATGTAGTTTTGTCTAGGGCTTCTATATATATGTTCTTTTCTCTCCCATTTCGTTGTTAGAGCTTTAAGAATCAATTTGTAGTGAGAGAAAGTATCCTTTAGAGAGATAAGCTCCAAGACTTGTTCTTTACCTCTCCAAAACCCAAACTCATCATTCATTCATGAATCAAGCATCATCTAGCCTCATCTAGGATGTGTTCTTGCATGGGTCTTCATCAACATACATGACTTGGTAAGTAAAACACAATCTTCACTCATTCTAGTGTTCTTGCTTAGCAAGAAATCTCTTTTATAACTTGTTTGCATCTAGATTTAGATATTAATTACAAGTTGAGATATTTGTTGATGTTTGGGTTGTTGTATTGTGATAGCTAATATTTAGGACATATTTGCCCTCTAGCTAATTAGGACTCATTGATTGCATTTGTTAATTGCATTTATTGTCCTTGCCATTTTATGTGATAACATGTGTTGGTATGGCTTTGTTTGATGACTAGATTTTAGACTTGCATATCTATATCTAGTTAGGTCTTTATGAGCATTCATATAGACATTGATATCTAGGATTTGTACTTAGTGTCATCTTTAATTTCTAGATAAGCATTTAGTGTTGCCTAGCATTATTTGCATTTTGAATATTCATATATTCACTTAGGTTGTTAATCTCTTCTTTGAGAGTTAAGTCTTGTGACTACGAGGTGTAGTGCACAAGCAAGTGAAGTCTTGCAACCAATGTGTGGTTGGCAAGCAAAGTGATCAAGGATTCACTATAAAGGCCCGTTGGGTAATAGTGGTGGGTTAATGACCAAGAATGGTGTGACTAGAGGTCAACCTATGTTGTAAACATCATTACAATATTGGATTTGAGGATGGTGTGTGGCTAGAAGGATAGCCCGAGGTTTTTTCCCTTGTTGAAGGGTTTCCACGTAAAAATCAAGTGTTATTTATATTTCCACACTTTACACTTGATTTTGTATGTTTGTTTATTAGGTGATTTTTTAATATTGACTAAACGAAAAAATTGGTAATAATCGATTAACAACCCCCCCTCATAGGTTGTTTAGACACACGCTTTAGAGTGTATTTTCATTTAATTTTAGACATGGGCGTCAATAAAAATGGATGTACTAATAAGTTTTAGTATAATGTTAGGCTTCCCAAATTCCTTCCCAACTGGTGTTGGCACATGAGGTGTCAACATCACATCACTCACCACATAATCTCATGATTTATAAGATGTTGACACCTCACGTGCCAATACCATTTGGGAAGAAATTTGGGAAAATATTTGGAAAGTCTAACATTACTCTAAGTTTTATGGGTGTCAATATATGCACCCTTATTATGACAACAAAATTTACCAAATATAGAATATTATAAGTAAATTAACTTAATATAGAATAATAAAATAAATTAACCAAATAAAGAATTAACCAAATGCATAAAAATAAATGTTAATTACCCAAATATAGAAGAATACAAACACACTATCCAAATGCAGAAGTATAAAAAATTAAAAATAAAAGTAAATTAACTAAATTTATGATTGCGAGTAAATTAACAATATATAAACGTATATAAGTAAATCATCTAAATATAGAAGTAAATTAACCAAATATAGAAGAAGTACACAAGTAAAAGAGAAGACTTTTGCTTACCCCCCATGATTGGGGGTGAGCATTACCTCCCTCCCCAATAAATGACACGTGTTCAATGAGCGGTATTTTTATCCAAAAACTCTTATGTGTTTAGACAAAACTACTCTCTCCCTGGACACGTGTCATGTATTGGGGAGGGGGGTGAGCCTTGATGGGGGGTGAGCAAAAATGGACTCCAAGTAAAATATGCAAATACATAAGTATATATGTCAATTAATTAATTATGAAATGTACCGAATATAGAAGTATAGAAGAAAATTAATCAAATATAGAAGTTGATAAGTAAATTAACAAATATTAAATTAACGAAATATAGAAGATTATAAGTAAATTAGCTAAATATAGAATAATAAATTAAATTAACAAAATATGGAATTAATCAAATGCATAAGAATACAAGAAAATTACCCAAATATATAAGAAAATTAACAAAATATAGAAAGACGTATACAAGTAAATTGCCCAAATATAGAAAAACAAAATTAACCAAAAATAGAAGTATACAAGTAAATTAGCCAATATAGAAGAATATAAGTAATTAATTTATTTGAATATGGAAGTAAACAAGTAAATTAACCAAATATTGATGTATAGGAGTACATTTCAACTTAACCAGCTGTGTTAAGATTTAAAGTATTTAACCGTGTGACATGCAACTTATTAACCAATATATTGAATATATATCAAAAGAAAAAAAAACTTATAAACCATTATTACGGAGTTATGATTGTATGCAAAATGTTTTTGGTGGACCTTATACTAGAGCAACCATATGCCAAATGGACCAATGAAGTGCATTTGATATGCTTAATAAAAATGAGGTGTCAAGTTTATGAAATGGATATCAAATTATAAAAAATGAATTATATCAAATATTACTGTATATATCTTATTATATATATATATATATATATTGAAGAATACAAGTAATTGATTTATTTAAATATGGAATTAAACGAGTAAATTAGCCAAATATTAATAAGATGGGGTTGCCTTAGTAGTAATCTCCCTTATACCTATACTCAAGTGGTTGTGGGTTAAAGTCATGCCCCTTCCCTCCATTCGGAAATATTATAAAATTTAAAAAATAAACAAATTAACAAAATATTGATGTATAGAAGTAAATTTCAAATATGAAATTCAATTTAACCTCCAGGATTATGAGTTTTGATTTTTGAATGAAAACTTGATTTTCTTTCAGTGCTTCTACTGTGAGAGTTTTTGAGAGTGTTAAGGCTAGAGTTTTTCTTGTTCTTGTTCTTTATTGATTCTAGTCTTTCATAATGTGTCATTAATCTCATACACACTATTTGATCATTAATTATTGC
Source organism: Dipteronia sinensis (assembly GCA_033220585.1). NCBI lineage: Eukaryota > Viridiplantae > Streptophyta > Magnoliopsida > Sapindales > Sapindaceae > Dipteronia > Dipteronia sinensis. The sequence continues at coordinate 29,978,751 of CM065642.1, forward strand.
TTTTATTCATAAGCACTTAGTTCATTCTCATTAGAGTTTGGAATTCTCGAGGGGATTAAGAAGGTAAAGAATCTTACGAAGACCATACATTCATGAGCAATGAGAAAACTTGTGGAGACCGTAATTCTATAAGCACGTAAGTCGAGCAAAAGGTCTGCAGATAGATAAGGTCGGATTACAAGTCCAGAGTGATGGTAAACAAACTATCAACTAGTATATTCGGTGATAATTGGCTCTAAAGGATCTATGATTTTTCCCTAATTTGGGTTTTTAATGTAAAAATCATGCGTCTCTTTCTTCTCTTTTTTTTTTTTTTTTATTTGAGTTGGTTGTTTTGTGTATTAAGTTTTAAGATTTGTTTATTCCGCAAAAATCTTAGGAAACCAATTCCCCCAAGCTCTGATGTGAGCTGAATGCCTATTTGAGCTACCATGATGAGATGTCATTACTGAGTGGTCATAACTCATAATATAAGCTTTATTTCTGCCCTTACTACAAGGATTATTTTCCATTTTTCTGTTTGATCCTTTTTTTTTCCAATCAACAGTGCATGAGATTCAAACTTCTCAAATCAAAATTTTTAATTCGTTTTCATTGTTTTCCAACTAGTTTCTTCTCTCGTAGCGCAAACATTAATTAGTAAATAAAGGAAGTTGAAAACCCAAATTTTATATTGTGAAAATTGTCAATACACAAGAAAATTAGGTTAAATAAAATCAAAGTGGAACAAAAGAAATTGACGTGGTTCAACGTAAAGCTACTTACACGGGTGGGGATAAAAGAAATTCATTATGATCGATTTTCACGTAATCATCAATCTAAAACAACATCAATTAATAGATCAATGAAATAGAACTTGATTCTTGTAAGGATCAATAGTAATTTATGTAAGCAATATATATGTAAAGATAATTAAATCTCGTATTGTATGCATAAGTATGAATAGACGTGTACCTGGAATTGTAGCGGAAGCCATTCAAGTTATAGAGAGTCTTAATCCCGAATCCATAATAGCGCAATAACCTGAAAAGAACAATAGGAAATCTTTTACTCTCTTCTCACCTTACTTCAGATCACCTAATGAGAAGACTACTTTATTCTGAATCACTGTGTGATACATGAGAGAGAGTAGGGACCCCCTATATATTGTTACTTACTTGAATCCTAACCCACAGAGGATTCACAACTCTAATAGGATGGCTAGTCCCAAAAGGATTACCATGCCCACACATATACAATAGCCTATCACATACCAAATCCTACATAAATAATATAGCTAAGGTACACCAAGCCCAACAATATTGATCACATTAATAACGGGCTTTATCTGGTCAACTCTCTCTTACTTAAGCACTCCAATCAATTCGGTTTTTCGTAAACTCAAAATATAATGTCATATGTTGCTCGCAGTTTTATAAAAATCTTACATTCTCCTACTTGAGCTACATAGACATTATTATTTTAAATTTAAAAATTCATTTTAGAAAACGACACTCCGAATTGACAAACAATTATATATGGCCACTAAGAATGTTTAAGAGAGTAACACATTCATTCTCGTTAGTCCAATAGAACCTTAAGTATCCAACTACAAAGATCATTACATATTTAATCAACATAAAACCATATGTAAAATACCCTTAGTTCTATCTACCCGGGTAAAATAGTATGTATGTGTGGTATGGAAAATTACTAGCAAATGTGATCGTCATGCCTATTTCCATATAGGTCCACATTCGCTTCAAGCGAAGTATCTTAAGATGAGAAACTTAATGTCTTAAGCATCTTACACTCATTAGCCAAACATTTTGACCATGAGTTAAACTTCCCTTAAGACGGGCAAATCCTTCTGTCTTAAGTAATGTTCACTCATCGGTGGAAACTTTATACATTATGACTGAACTGCCCCCTCAAGCTAAAAGCTTAAGATTTCCTGCCATAATCAAACATCTGTGTGCACAAAATAACAAATATGGAAAACATCTTAACATGCATATACAATACATTCTCGAGAATATAAAACAAACATGCATAGAATAAATGCAGTTAATCTAATAAAAAACAACTCCCACTAACCAAATATATCAAAATATCAATCATCTAATGCATGATATAACATGCTCCACAAAACCTCCGAAGTCGAATATCTTGGTTAGTGTATCAAGAGTCATTTTACTTGTGACTATTACAAACTCGCAACTCTTAAATCTTCTCAACCACCATAATATTCATATGATTAAACCTCCGAAATCTCTTATCATATTCAGAGAAAATAAATGCAATGACATTATCACAATCTACCTCAAAATATGATTTCACAATCGAAATTCGTTAGAGTTGCAATATATAAAGCCACATATTTGTTATCCATACATACATGTGAGTATGAAACAATTAACCTCTACAAATACTATGAAACCTCTTTTTTTTTTACTATCCAATGATATATGCCAAATCGGTTTGAAATCTGCAAAGTCTACTAATGTAATAATATAATCAATACATATATATTAAGCTTACATTAAAATATAAATTGTAGATATTTACCTGACTTTTTTTTATGAGAACGTTACAATTTACTTGAGGAATTAAAAACTTATGTAAATTTATCACTTGTACCAATAAGTACCTCAGACAAGTAAACTTGTATTGTAATCATATTAATCATTTAAGTGCTCTATTAACATAATTTCTCAATAGCATTATCAAAAAGGCTTATTCGAGACTTTTCACCTCGAAATACTAGAGACAAAATCTTTAATATCTCACAAATGACAACATAGAGCACATGGAAAATAAACTTACTCTCACTGACCCTCAATTATGTCTAATAGCAAAATAAAACTTTTAACAAAGTCATAAAATGCTACAACATTATTAAACTAAACATCATTGTCTGGAAACTTGATTAACTATGTCAATGAAGTTTTAAAGTATACAAACTTAATATTAGTTTTTTAAGTAAAACCTTTAAACCATAAATCTGACCACATAACTTTCAACATTTAAGTCGAAAATATTATTACTTTGAAAAATCTTTTTCAACCAATTACTTTGCAACTGTCTGACAACCAAGTCAAAACTCAAACTCCTATAACATCCAAAATTGCAATTCAACAAATTAAACATGACATTTATTCAATATAAATATCACAAGCACAAGATTTCTTACTTAAACACAAGTCTTTTAAATTATAAATTCTAAACAACATCACTCTTTCCCTCTAAGAATGTATAATGCATAGATACAATTATTCTCATAAATAAAACAGAACAAGTTCTATGAACTATTACTAATAGTTTCTAACATTTGCAGTCTTATCATAATATTTTATGAGATTACTTTTAATACAGTTAATCAAAAGACTTAAAACTGAGAATTTAAAAATAAACAAAAATATTTAAACACTCTAACAGCTCATGTGCAAGACGAACGGTCTTGATCCATATGATAAATTGGTCAAGCTTATCAAATGGATCAAGTTCAAACACAACAAATTCAATCACGTGGGGGGTTCAAACTCAAGACTCTTTGTTATAACAAAGGTTTGATACCATAATAGAAACCGTCAGATCCAAAAGCTGAAACTGATATGAATAGCAAAACAATAATATTTAAGCACTCTAACATACATTACATACACTAGATATTATGTAAAATCAAGTGAGCACCATATTGTGGTTGTACAGTTATACGATTAGTGGGAGCATGGACATAAGCCGGAGAGAGCTCGAAAGAGAAATTTTGCAAAATCATTATCAGAGCCAGTTTTGCTTCCATAAGTGCAAGGTTTTGTCCAATGCAAATTCGAGGACCCCCACCAAATGGGAAGAATGAGACTTCGTTATTTTTGGATGCCTTTGAAACTCCTTCAGAAAATCTATCTGGGTTGAACTCATCTGCATCATCACCCCAGTATTCATGATCATGATGAACCATAATTATTGGTAATGAAAGTAAAATTCCTGGTCGTATATTGATTTCTCCAAGTTTGATCTCCCTATGACACGTTCGTGTAAGAATAGCCCCGGATGAATATAATCTAAGTACCTCATGAAGAATTTTGTTTACCTGCAAATAAATACGTACACATTCACTTTCACATATTATGATTAGTATAACAAATGTACTAAAAAAGAGAAAAGAAAATGGAGTGAAGGAGACCTTTGCTGTCTAATAACAGTAAGTCATTAATGGGTTTGCATCTAAATAGATAGCTCTAGGCGGCCTCTCAGGTGCAAACCTCCGGGTCATTTATTATCGCATGTGACAATCGGTAACAAGAAAATTACTTATGGGGCTCAAAACCTGATTTTTGGAAGTTGAATAGGAAAAAGGTTTATAATAAAAAGTTGAACAGACTTACTACTTTCAAGTGGTTTAGATCATCAAACATTGGTTTGTCATTCCCAAAAACTTGGAAAACCTCTTCTCTTGCAAGTTCTTGCCAACGTGGGTGCATACACAACAAAACCATTGTCCAAATAAGCAAAGATCCAGTAGTTTCCTGCCCAGCAAAATAGAATAACTTACACTCCTCGATCACCTCTTCCACGCTCATTCCAGTTTCCTTCTTTCCATGCTCTTCAATCTCTCTGTTATTTGATTTTATTAACATACCCAGTAAATCATCATTAGCACTTGCTTCTCCAAGTTTTATTGCCTCTTCTTTTTTATTTATTATTCCTTTAATCAGGGCTCGAGTTTCATTATAATTTCTTCTCATTCTTCTGTTTGTTGCAGTTGGCAAAAACCTACAATATAGACAAAAATGTTTTAGTGAAAAAGTACCGACAAGTCATGATAATAATATTGGCATGGATATAAAAAACTTTCAATTTAACATATCATATCATCGTTATTAACTATCCATTTGCAAACAAAATTGCTCTACCGACATTTCTGTTGACTTTCCGAAAACGTTTTCACTTATAGAAACAAATATAAAATGTTCCTACTGAGATCTGATAAACTGCAAGGAGATTTTCTATAGCAAAATGTCAAGCAAATTAATAACAACATATTAAAAACTGAGTACTTTCAATTACCTCCACCCTGGGATGAAAGAGAACTGAATACTTTCAGTCAAATTATTGATTTGTTGTTTTACGAGTTCAAATATTTTCCTTCCATCTTCATAGCTACTGCCAAATGCTGTCCGAGATATTACATCCGCTGTGAATGTTTGAATATAAGGCCACACATCTAATTCGTGATGGTTTTTCTTTGATACCAAAATCTTCCATTTACTTATCATCTCATTGCAACTCCAATAAATGCTTGGAAACATATCCTATATATACAGAAAGCAAATACGTGCGACATATATAATTAATATACATATAAAGAATCAGTAGAACTAGTACGTGACTGCATGTAGATATATATATATGTGTGTGTGTGTGTGATAGATGGAATAAAATGAACCTTCAACTTGTGTTGATGGAAAGCTGGGTTGGCAATCTTTCTGACTTTGAACCACTTCTCACCCTCATAAGACACCATCCCGCTCACAAACAACTTAGAAATTGAGCTTAATTTGGGTTTTTGAAAGATTTCATACTTGGAGAATATATCTCTTATCATTTTTGGGTCTGCAATGTTTATGCTTGGTGTTGGACCGTTCCATATGAATGACTTCTTGCCTGCATTTCGGACATAATAATTGATTAATTTGTTGTATTTACTTGCATGTTAGTCTTTCAATAAGAATATTATATAAGTAAAATACTCTATTATATGTACAATAATCAATATGGTAGAATTGTCATGCGTAGAAAAACTCTATATTGTGGCCATGAGCTTCTTGTTTAATTAGTTATTTATTTAATTTTCATTTTCAATTAAAGATATCTACAAATTTACTTGTGTCACAATTTTAATGCACCAGACACATTAGCATTAAACTACAAAAGGCTTTTTCGCCGCAGATATTTTATTGTAGTGTTAGATGATGACCTGTTCATTATATATTATCATACACTATATTCGCTTATTAATTTAATCTCAACTCGTGTGTCAAAAAAGCACCAACTACACATAATATCGCTTCTTCGATCTGGTAACTTTTAGTTAATGACATATGTTTGCAGTAACTTCAAAAGCGAACTTGCAATTGATGATCTTAATCCCAACCTCTGTTTTGTTAGCTTATAAAGAGCTTACAAAATTAAGCAAAAATAAATATATAATTTTATAACGTTTATACAGCTACCCTCCTCTTATAAATCAAAACTTAATATACTTTTCTTTCTGTACAGGGAATTATAGACAACATATGTAAGTAACTAAGTATCGATTGATAAAAATATCAAAATCACACAAATGTTTTGAAAGTTGTATTTTTATTTGACTTGTATTAATAATCAAATAATTTGTTTTGCAGTAGGAAAAAAAAATAATAGACTACATATACATATAGTCAACCTTTTTGGTCCACACACTACGCTTTCTATCGATGCATATCTCATGTGAAATCCGACAATGGATGGGGAATAGTGAAGATTATCCTCGATAAAATAATAAAATATTATATAACTCCTACAAAGAGTCGTGAAGAAAATAAAATATTATATCAGAAAATTAAAAAAAGTAAAATATTAAGTAGCTAGACAAACATTAGTACTTGATCAAAATTAAAACTTGTAATAAATAAATTAAATGAAATTGTTGGATGGGGCCGGGGACGTACCGTAGATGGTGTTGATATGATGGTGGAAAGGCAGGACTCTTGGGACTATATTGTGGACATAGGAATCGGAGAGGTTGATGGGTTTCGAAATTGATGCCAGTTTTCTCATCTCTGACATGTCTTTCATGTCTCCATGAAAAAGTCTGTAGGAGTTTCCTGAGAAGCCTTGTTGTCTGAGCCACTTCTCTAGCTTCTTTGGTTTCAACCATACCCAGTTTACTACACTCATCAACATCCATGCTATTACAATCGTAGCAAAACCAGAAATGAAGGCGCTGGATGTAATCTCCATCTGACAGAGAAAATGACAAAGTCGAGAGAAGAATGATAAATAGTGATCCCTAATCGGCCAAATGTTTGGTTATTTATTTAGGCTAATTGCCACGTATAATCCCAAAACTCTTTAGAAATATGCGCTTTGTCCCTTATACATTTTTTTTTTTTTAGGTATTAAATCCACTGAACTCTTACAAATTGGTAAAAGTTGACGAAGTTATAACGGCATTGACTTTTCTGTCATGGACAATTACACTAAATTCCACTTACTATATACATAATTACATTAAACCGGAAAATATATAATAATAGGATATAACTACCCCTCTAACCAAATTTTCAAAATCAAATTTCAAAAATAAAAATTTAAAATTTAAATTTGAAATGATGATTAAATAATAATAAAATTCTGAAATTTTTGATAAAGAAAATTAAATAAATAGAGAAATGAAAAACTTAAATTGATTTAACAATTATTTAAATTATCCTTATTATTTAAATATCTCTAACCTAAATATAAAACCCAGATGAATATTTAAACTATTTAAGGGGAATTATCATTTAAATTATCATTTTTATTTAAATATTCCTAAACGACACTTGTTCATTTACAATAACAAGGGTACTAATAATGTCAAAATAAATAAATCAATAAATAAATAAATAATAATAATAATAATAATAATATAATAATAATAACAGTAAAATAATAAAATTATTTTTATTTTATCAAATAATAATAGTAAAATAATAAAATAACAAAATGATAATAATGATAAAATAAAAATAATTTTATTATTTTACTATTATTATTTTATTATTATTATTATTATTATATTTTTACTATTATTATTTTATTATTATTATTTATTTATTTTGACATTATTAATAGCCTAGTTATTGTAAATGAACAAGTGTCATTTAGGAATATTTAAATAAAAAAGATAATTTAAATGACAATTCTCCTTAAATAGTTTAAATATTCATCTGAATTTTATATTTAGGTTAGGGATATTTAAATAATAAGGACAATTTAAATAATTGTTAAATCAATTTAATTTTTTTATTTCTCTATTTATTTAATTTTCTTTATCAAAAAGTTCATAATTTTATTATTATTTAACCATCATATCAATTTTAAATTTTAAATTTTTATTTTTGAAATATGATTTTTAAAATTTGGTCAGAGGGGTATTTATATCATATTATTATATATTTTCCGGTTTGATGTAATTATGTATATAGTAAGGGGAACTTAGTGTAATTTGTCATGACAGAAAAGTCAACGGCGTTACAACTCCGTCAGCATTGCTTATTTGTGAGAGATCATGGGGTTTAGTGTCCAAAAAAAATATAAGGGGCAAAGTGCAACTTTCTGAAGAGTTTAGGGGTTGTCTGTGCCAATTAGCCATTTTTTTCACTATTTCATTAAAAAATGGATACAATCATTTTCCTCCCCTACAGTTTGCCCTATTAGACATTTTACCCTCTCCAGTTCCACTAATGACCGTTCTTCCCCCTAAAAATGAAACTATTCGTCATTTTCCCCCTTTTCATTAGATTTTCAGTCCAAAAAGTTAAAATTTATGTTAAAAGACATTTTTGCCCTTCTTGTGAATAAATGGATATAAAAAACCATTCAAAAAAAATTATATATTTTTCTTGAATTGATCCCCACCATCCATGTTTTATTTGCAAGACAAAACAAAAACAAAAAACAAAAAATAAAGTGATTATATCTCCACCGTCAATCACAGATAGGGACAATGGAGATAAAAAAAACAAAAAAAAAAAAAAACAAAGCAAAATAGATTCAACAATTCATCACCATCATCATCATTCACTAACAGTAACAGTAGAAATGGTCCAAAATGTCACATTTTTAAACTTATTTTCCACCCAAGTGAGTGCTTTAAAAAGTTATGTTTAGACATTTTACCCTCTCCAGTTCCACTAATGACCGTTCTTCCCCCTGAAAATGAAACTATTCATCATTTTTCCCTCTTTTCATTAGATTTTCGGTCCAAAAAGTTAGAATTTACGTTAAAAGACATTTTTGCCCTTCTTGTGAATAAATGGATGTAAAAAACATTCAAAAAGAATTTTATATTTTTCTTGAATTGATCTCCATCGTCTATTTTTTAGATGGGTGGTGGAGATTAAAAGATAATTAACAAAACAAAACAAAAAACAAAAAACAAAAAAAAAAGTGATTATATCTCCACCGTCCATCACAGATAAGGACAGTGGAGATAAAAAAAAAAACAAAAAACAAACAAACAAAACAAAACAATGCAAAATAGATTCAACAATTCACCATCATCATCATCATTCACCAACACCAAACCCATAATATCATCAGCAACAACAACACCATCATCTTACTTCTTTTTCATTTAATCTAAACACCACCGAACCAAATTCCACCATTATATTTTTTCTGTTTCATTTAATCTAAAAACCACATAACCAAATTACAAAAACTTCCAACCATCATCAACACCACAACCACCATCATCAACCATTAATCAATAACAATAACACCAAACCCATAACACCCATAACCCCAGAACACCACCACCACCACCACACCCAGACCCAAAACCGAACCACACCACACAACCAGACCCAAAATCGAACCAAGCCATTATCATTAAACCCTATCAAACCAAATTTAAAAACAAAAACTGGGTTCGTTCGACCAAAACCTATCAAGAACTGGTCTCCAAATCGACCCGCACCAGAAACCATTCTCCACGAGAGCAATTCGTGAAAGACGGATTCGATAGAGAAAAGGATTTGTGAGAGACAGATGAGAGAGAGAGAGAGAAATGGGGGAAGAATAATTGGTACGGATCCCTTGACAGGGGAGATCCGGCACTAGATTCGAATCTCCTCCCAATGGTACAGGTTAGGGTGGTGGATTAAGGCAACGGTGGTTAGAGGGCGGCAGCAGGTTTGGGTGGCTAGGGTTTGATGATGATAATGATGAAATGTGGGAGGTCTAGTGGTGGTGGTGGTTTGGTGGCTAGGGTGCTTCATCAATATAGAGAACCGATAAGATAAGATCTCCACAACACATTTTTTTATTTTAAAAATAAAATATTCATTTTTTATTTTATTATTTTGGTAAATTAATTTTAATTTATCTATTTACAATATTACCTTTGTAAATTAATAGTCAACGGGAGGGTTTAACATAAAAGTTAACGGTATGGGGAAAATGACGAATAATTACATTTTTAAGGGAGAAAATGGCTATTACTGAAACTAGAGGAGATAAAGTGACTAATAGGGCAAACCTTAGGGGGGAATGATTATATCCCTTAAAAATAAAAATAAAAATAAAAACAAGCCTGACACTAATTCCATAAAAAAAGTTCTTGGTTCAATACACTCGTGTATCATTCAAACAAGAATAAAAAAGTTACAAATGCGTAGTGTAGGGGATCGTTCTATAGTTGTAAGCTTTTGGGCACCAGCAACTTGTTGTCGAGCTATCTACGAGGCCGTATCGAGTGATATAGATACCTGAAAAACACGAACAAGAAAGGGACGAGTGAAGGGTGTCTCTTTGGGGGACTCTCTGAGGCTCAAGTTAGTAATGTATACATTAGAGTTCAACAAAGTTAGAAGAAAACAATAATGAACTTATCTATTGTATCGAGTGAATCAAAATTACTAAAACAAACTGTCGAGCTCACAGAGAGCCTCTCGAGTGCTTGCTAAAGTATCAGCTGGAGGCGGAATAGATTGACAAAAGCGTGGAGGTTAGATGAGGGAGCAAAACTGGAATGTGAGCTATGAATGTTACTGAATGTGGAAAATCGATGGATTACACTGGAATTACAATTTCGGTAGAGTTTCGGCACGCTAAGAGCTTTTCTTTGAGAGTTAGGTGTTAGGATTATGCTCAATGGCAAGAGTGTAATATTGTAATTAACAATCTTCTCATATTAATAAAGAGAATTCTGATTCTTACAATTACTTATAGCATTTATTATTATAATTGTCAAGGTAAATAATCATAAGGTCAAAAGACTATGAGATATGAAGAATTGTTCATACATCCGGATATGTATGAGGTAGACACAATTCTTTAGTTAGTCTTGAATAACGTTCACAACTTAAGTTAAAGGTTGGGCACCTCTATCTTGTTAAAGTTGTAGAATTCTTTTACTAGCATTTGAGTGAGATCAAATGAATATGATGAGTCTAAAATCATCGAAAGGTTTTCGAGTAAAAGAATCTAGTGCACTAGGTGCATTGAACTGGATCACAATGAAATACTTTATCTAGAACCGTCACTAGATATAAGTCTTTTCATTAAAGAGGACAATCGGAGAGTCTATCTTAATCCTAAGATAAATGATGGACTTATGGTTGCAAGTGTTATCATTAGAGCTATCAATGAGTACAATTATATAACATAGTCTATACTCGATAGTTTGGTGGTATACATTTGTTAATCGATAGAGGACTTCATTTATAGATATGGAAATCATGGCTCCATTTATTTAAATGAGAGTATAATATCATCATATGCATGTTTTGAGATATTGTATATTAAATCTCAACGTTGAGTTTTCAATAATGATTATTGAAAACATGGCTTCTGGACAAGTCAAAGTATCCAAGTTCGAAATGTGGTCATATGAGGAAATATGGTAACTTGGAGAGCTATAGGCGGTCTATGAGCTTTTGGCGATTACTGATATTATTCACGAGGATACACCATCTCCTAGAAGATTGTCTAGGGTATGAATGAGAAACATCTCCTTATTCTATCTTTATTTAAGAGTTCAATTTTAGCTCTTTAGTGGAATGAGTTAAAATTAATAGATTGGACCTAAGTGAATCATTTGTTGATTGTGATTAGGTTGTGTCTATTGAAGCTTAAATTTAGATAGCCCGCCAAGATCCTCAATCCACACGTATTTGTATGGATCACTTGATATATTCTACCGGGCCGATTTAAGGGTTCATCTATAATTGTTTTTAATATATCAAGAATATAATATGTCTATTATTTAATTAATGGGCTGCACTATTATATTAATATATTAAAAGGAGACATGTGGGCTTGTTTCTTTTAGTAAGAATGGGTCTGGTTCACATGTGGGCTTTTATTTAAAGTCCAATGGATTAAATGAAATAAGAAAATAATATATGGCCCATTTATATAAGTGGGGCTGCAAAGTGTATATATTAACCTAATATATTATTTTATTTCATTTTTTTAATTAAATAAGAATTAATTAATTAATTGTTTAATTAAGAAACAAATCTTTTTCTGATCAGGAAATATATTTCCTAAAGTTATACTATTGGTAGTAGTATATTAAAAGTAAAAGACTTGTTTGATAAGAAAATAAATAATTAATTTTATTTATTTAATCAAATAAGAAGTCTTTTTATTTAGTCAATAAAAGAATAAAAATATCTATGAGGTATTTAACTCTAACCGTATATATTTGAGTTTAATTAATTAAAAGGTTAAGGTTCAACTTTAAGAAAAATTTTAAAACCATACGAAATCTACTTTTCACCTTCCGTTGCGGTTTTAGTTAATTTTTCCCTACATTAGGAACATGAATATCTTCTCCGTGAGAGGGGTGATGTATTTATAGACCTTCGTAAAGGCTCCTGTATTTGTTATGAAATAATCAAATCCCATAAATCCGGCCCTGATTTCATGGGATTTGGTTGTTATAAGGATACACTTCAGTTATGATCAGATAACACATGAAGTTTGACTCAGTCTTGATGCATTTACCTACACAACTCTGGCTAAGCAAGCCTTAGTTCGACCCGTGGTAGCTGGATTTAACCCGAGCCCAATTCGAATGTAGCCATGGGCTCAATAGTTGGACCCAGATCCATTTTTAGCTACCCTAGATCCATTTTTAGCTACCCCAGTTTATCCCCCGCTCTTTAAGGAAAGAGTTTCTAAGTTATAGGGTGTTATTCGTCACGTCGAACGTTGGCTCATTTTTTTGTCGAATGCGAACCACTGCCTTGTAGAGCGCCTGCAAAGCTATGGGTTACATCCTCTTGGCGACTTGGCTTCCAAGGGCTGAAGTGTTAGTCCCACGTTGGCATTATTTTTGAAAATTAAAAAACCCTTTGGGTTACTCTAGGTAACTGTAGGAGTCCACTAACTCAGTTAAGTAACCGCTAGTGGTTACCAATGGCTAGAGGTGGCCACGGTTCGGTTTCGGGGCGGTTTCGGTTTCGAAACCGCCGGTTTCGGTTCCGTGGCCACCCAAACCGTAACCGTAACCGAGAAAACCGGTTTGGTTTTCGGTTTCGGTTCCGCCGGTTTCGGTTTCGGTTCCGCCGGTTTCGGTTTCGGTTTCGGTTTCGGTTTATTTCGGTTTCGGTTTCGGTTTATTTCGGTTTCGGTTTCGGTTTTATTTATTTTTTCCAAACAAAACCTAATTACAATAATTACTAAACGTAATTAAAATAATGGGAAAAATAATGTTCCAGAATTGTTTTTTGACAAATGAATAAAATTTAAAATATAATATGAAATTGAAACATTTGTAATAAAATGAAATTGAAACATTGTAATAAAATGAAACATTTGTAATAAAATGAAATTAATATAAAATATTCAATACAATTATATAAATATATAATATACAATTGAAGCATTTAGGTATTTAATAATGTTGAAAATAAAAGAAATTGACATTGATAAATTGATACAAAATTACAATTGCAGATGTATTAAAAAATAATTAAATGGATATTGAATTCAAATATACAATGTAACAAAGTTGAATTAAAAATAAAAAATAAAAAAATCGGCCTTGCACTTAATTTGACCTCAATTAAGTTGCTACGTATCCTCCATAAATGTATAGCAGTAGAGGAATCAAAGGCCACGTAGTTCTTTTACCTTTAATTAGATGTTCGGTGTTGAAGGTTGGAAGTTGGAATGGAATCTAATCGCTGCCTTCTGTTCCCGTGGTTTGGTCATCTTCGAAAAAATCATTCACTATCTCCGCCTCGATTTCTTGTTGTCTGTATTTTGCCTTTGTCCAATCATCAAGACACGCCTGAGCTTCAAGTGTCTGTGGACACATAACCGACCGTCTTGGTTCCAAAATATTTCCACCTGCACTAAATTCTTGTTCCACAGCTACGGTAGAAACCGGTGTTCCCAAAATTTGTTTGGCAATAATAGCCAAAATTGGGAAAATCTGTTCATGATCCTTCCACCAAACCTGGATACTAAATTCACTATCTTCTAAAAATTCATGAGATGTTTCTAAATACCGGTCAAACTCAGAAATCGAGCCGGATGAGGATGAAGAAGATGTTCTTAATTTTTTGGCTCTTTGGGAAAACAATCGATCCCCTAAACCCTTTAATTTAAAAGTAGAGGAAGTACCAGTACTATCAGATGTCGGTTGATGTTGTGAAACCGGCATGTTCAAAGACGGACCATATATTTTAAGATATTCATCATATAATTCATAAAGCAAAGCCTTAATGGAATTACAATAACTAAGAACATCAACTTCTAAATCTAAACTTTTGTAATAATGAGTTAAATAATCTTGCAAACATTCTAATTTAAAACGTGGATCAAAACATGATGCAAGCAAATAAATATTTGGAATCTCCTTATAATACTGTAACCATTTTTTTTTCATGGCAGCAACACATTCGCTCAATTGAACATCGAGTTCACACTCACTGAATGCACCAGCAATATTAACACTTTGAATAAGAAATAAATGAGTAGTGGGATAGTAAATATCAGATAAAGCATTAGTAGCATCATTAAAAACACGTAACAATTCAAGAATTTTTATACATATATCCCAATGCTTCAATTGAAGAGAAATTGAAGGAACGTTATAAGTAATAAAAGAAACTAATAATTCCTTATATACAACACTTTCATTAAGCAACTTATAAGTAGAATTCCAACAAGTACTAATGTCCCGAGAAAATTTAATGGGACGCATACCATTTTGAGAGCAATATTTTAACCATAGTTTTTGGAGTTTGTTTTGCCTCCAGATATAGTTAATACTATCTCTAATTGGTTTAATATAAACAGAAAGAATTTGTAATCCAGCTTGAACACACAAATTTAAAATATGGCATGCACATCTTTGATGAAATAATTTACCCCCAAAATAGGGATTGCACAAATCCTGCAACATAGGAATAGATGCGGTATTGCTTGCAGCATTATCAAAACCGATCGCAAAAATTTTGTTTTGGATATGAAACTCTTCAAAAATAATTTTAAGGAGTCGAAAAATATTTTGAGCCGTGTGTGAGTCATCGAAAACACGAAATGCAATAATTCTTTTTTGCATGACCCAGTCATTATCCATATAATGACATGTCACACCCATATAATGGTGACTACCAAAATTATCGGTCCATATGTCGGCACATACGGAAACGCGACCTTCAAATTGATAAAAAAATGATTTCAATTTGTTTTTTTGTTTTTTTGTAAATGGAAAACATTGTACGTGTGAGAGTGGATCTAGGAACACGTTGCATTGCAGGATTTAATGCATTTTGACAATAATTAACAAAACCTACTTTCTCACCAAAACTAAAAGGTAAATGTTCAACTGCAACCATTACTGCTAATTCTTCCTTGTTTTTTTCAGACGAATAATGAAATAGTTGATTAGTAGGGGTTCCGTACCTGGAGATTTGGGATTGGTTACTAGTCTTTACCAATTCAGAAGGGTGATTTTTCCTAATATGGTTCCAGTACGTGCCATATCCGAATGGTTTGTTGGTCCTGTATATTTTGGAGCAGTAGTTGCACTTGATTTGGATCATCCCGTCATCTAACTGAATTTTCTTCATATGCAATTTGAAGAGATCGGACTTCATCGGCTTTTCTTCTTCACCTGCAACAAATTCATTTGAAGGGGGTTGGGGGGTAGATAGATTTTCATTACTATCAGGGTCATAGAGATTGGGGTCGGGTTCGTCGGAAATTATTAGAGGGGGATTAGGACTACGAGGGAGATCGGATCCAAATTGAGATTGAAGGAACTCGTGGTAAAGTCGGTCGTTATAACTGACATCATCACCTTGGTGTTCCAACAAATCTTGCAATGGACCCTTTCCCTTGTTCAAATTTCTTGAACCTTCTCCCCCACTTGCCATTGAATAATTAATTATAAATAATAATAGTAAAAAATATATATAGATATGTGAGGCACTCAAAATATTGTTGGAATAATAGTGGTAACACTAAGAAAAATAGATAATTGTAAATAAATAATAGATGATTGTAAAAAATAGAATATGTAAATAGATATTAATTTCTATAATAAATAAGAATTAAAGAGAATTGTAAATAGATGATTGTAAAAAATTGAAGAAAAAAATAGATATTAATTTTTATGAAAAATGAAAAATAAAGAAAATTGTATAATGTAGAGAGAATTGAGAATTTGAGATTGAGAGAGATTGAGAGAAGTTGAGAGTGGTGTGAAGAATATTGAAATGAGGGGGGTATTTATAGGATTATAGTGGAGGGGCGAATTTGCAATTTTAAGAAATTAAGGAGAAAAAATAATATATATATATATATATATATATATATATATATATATATATGGCCGTTGGCCATAGGCAAGATGACCGTTGGTCACCTCACCCAACGCCCAACGGTCATCAGTTCAAATGTAATTTTTTTTTTGAAATATGTGGTCCACGTGGCGATTTGTGATTCGTTAGAATTTTTTTTTTTTTTTATTACAAACGGTCGAAACCGCCGGTTAAACCGTCGGTTTAACCGACGGTTTAACCGTCGGTTTTGGCCGGTTTTCAACTTCTCGTAACCGTAACCGAACCGATTCGGTTTAACCGTCGGTTTTGGCCGGTTTTCAACTTCTCGTAACCGTAACCGAACCGATTCGGAACCGGTTTCCAACCGGTTCCGTAACCGGCGGTTTCGGTTGCGGTTTCGGTTTCGGTTTCGGTTTTTCCCACCCGGTTTCGGTTTGGTGCCCACGGTTTAACCGAACCGTGGGCACCTCTACCAATGGCCATTACCACGATGACACGTGTAGTGAAGTGAAAATAAAATCATTGTCCTAGTCCTTTCAATCACTATTCATCACAAACTTAGCATCGAAGGAAACCTGTAGCAGTTATCTTGTGATTCTTCATCTACAGACACCATTCCAGATTTCTGTCGTCGATTTTTCTTAGCAATTTTACTTGTAAGTTTCAAATCATTCTTCATTTTTTGTATTTTTTTTTCTTTTGTTTTTATTTGTCGAATTTATTTTTCACACTTCTAGGGAATTTAGAACACAAAACCAACATAATTAAAAGCTTATTTTGGTGTTCTTCGTGTTCTTGTAAATGATTTTGAGATAGAGACTTGCTGAAAAAACACGCCTTGGTCCCGTTTTGTGAGTAGAATATTTGTACCTTTGGGTTGTGGAGTTTGTTGGCTACCTGGGTTGGCAATTGGATGACTTAAACCATTTTGAAACCCTTGAGGAAATTGTATTAGTTCTTATATTGAGAGTTTTTGCACCAAATTCAGATTCCCAGACTGAATATTTGCGTTTCCTGCATTTGTCAGTGTTGCAAAAACCATGAAGAGCGATAAGAAAACAATACCAGATTTACCGCAAGACTTAGATATTAGATGGACGTCGATCAGATCGAGTCCAAACCCAGGTGATGTGGACCACGTATTGGAGACATCGATCATGGAGTAACTCTGGCTGACCCCCTGAACGAGTTGAACACAGTAGATAATAGATTATCATTAGTAGAGGTTGGAGCTATGCAAGTAGTGGTGTATGTAGATGAGTTCCATTAATATGTCGATGTCGATGAGTCTTCTTATTCGGGGAGGCCATTGGGTATTCTTTTAGGAGAAAACCCAACAAATGTGTTAACCGAAGAAGACATGGAGATTATCTGGGTGACTTATTGTATCCCCGAGTCGGCCTCTCTACGCCCTCCCCGAAAAGATGAGCGACCTGACTAGGATGTCCCCAGATGGACATATTCTTACGAGTACCCTTTCAGTTACGGGTCTCACTTCCCGGTTCCATCATTGGCTTGTAGGCTGCTGATCTACTACTACATAGCTTCGAGCCAGCTCATGATGAACACCTAGAGAATCCTCTTAAGTCTGACTGTTTTGCAAGAAAATAAGAAAATAGCTTTTGGACTTGTTTCCTTGCAATGCACATATTGTTCGAAGCAACACGACAAGGAGAAAGGTCGATACTCATTGTGTTTGAGGCATTATATGAGTCATCTAATAACTGAACTAACCACGAACGATAAGACTTGGAAGGATAAGTACTTCTTTGCCAAGAGGGATTTGGTTGATGGCCCTTAAGGAAACGAGAAATATGTCTACCCCAAAATATGGAGTAGGTTCGGTGAGTTCCATGGTCGACTAACATACTATAATTGCTCGACATTTACCTTTCATTAACCATCTCTTTCTTTAACTTCGACCGCTAGGCCCTTTATCTCTTATGTGTTTGTGGTTCACTTGATCATGCTCGCTAGTTGGAGTATTATGAGTTCGCTCGGGCTCCCTATTCAACTTTATAGGCACATATGATGTCAGAGCGACAATCTCCGAGAGCAGCCTCTGGCTGGGCACACAATAGAGGTGCTCAATTGATATGGCGAGGTTATCCCAGCAGTTGCTGAAAGGGTAATTCCTTGTTTGACCATATCTTCGATGACCCTTTGTAAAGCAGCATGTATCTGTTGCAAAGCTTCTGGGGTTACACCAGCTGGTTAGTTGTGAGTGGCGACCACCGACTGGCTCCTATTAATGGGATTTCCTGTCGATTGGTTTTCTCTAGAGTCCAGGTCACGCTAAAGTGGGTTCTTGTTTTGGTCATGGTATGATCCATTGCTATATCTACTATTTACCATGTGGTACTGTCACAGTATAATATGATAATATGAATAGTCCTTATTAATTATAATATATAATATAATAATATGGACTGTCCTTATAAATTACATCCTATTTATCATATTTTAAAAATAAATTATATCATATTTATATTGTATTATATAATACGATAATGAGAATATATAGTTTAAAGTGTTTAATAATATTAATTAGTAATATAATATAATTAGTCCCAATTATCAACATTCAAAGACATTAATATTAATCTTTCAAAAAAAGATTAATCAACTAAAAAGAAGTCATTAATATTAGTAATTTCAAAAGACATTAATTAATTAATTAATTAATCATATTTGGTTAGTTTTATTATATAAGGGCATCACTTATTTGGCTCCTAAATACACCAAATCATATTCAAGATAACAATTTCACAATATTTCATATTTAAAAATAGTGGCAGGCTTTTGCAAGAAAGGATTCTTAAATTTTATAGTAGTCAATTTTCTTAAGCCTTGTTTCTTTCTAACATATGTTAATTTCAATCGTAAGATTATACATATTATATTATATTACTAGTTTAATAGAAGA
Organism: Dipteronia sinensis; assembly: GCA_033220585.1. Lineage (NCBI taxonomy): Eukaryota > Viridiplantae > Streptophyta > Magnoliopsida > Sapindales > Sapindaceae > Dipteronia > Dipteronia sinensis. The sequence goes on from CM065642.1 coordinate 29,998,215, forward strand.
AGAGTTGTTTTATGTGCTTTTTATTATTATTATTTTTTGTTTCTTTTCCTTTCACAAAAGCAAACCACTTACACTATAAATTATAAATGAAATAATCAACTATTGTCATAGCCGGGTTGAAAAGGTTGATATAAGAGAAACTTGAAGAAATAAAAGTATTGGAAGCAAAAATAGAATAATACAAAGAAATTTTAAACCATAAATCAAATATTGACTACATTATATTATACGATGTTCGCACATCATGTGAGCTGCAATCTAGTAATATACTAAAATTGAATCCTAAGATGCCACGTGTCGTCGTGTGGGCGCTTTGGAATTAATTAGTTAATTTGATTTCTATTAGTTAGTTGATTAATGAGTTCATGATTCATTTCTATTTTTTTTTTTTTCAAATTCATGTAGGAGTTTGTATTCATGTATTTGGAGAATTAATGTATTTAGATAATTTATGTATCGATTAATGTGGTACATATATGTGTGTGTTCATTGGATTGTATTTATGAGAGTGACTATTTTTCTTTATTTCATATTCACGTGGGAGTTTGTGATCATATATTTAGATAATTTATGTATTAATTGATGTGGTGCATGTATGTGTGAGTTCGTTGTATTGTATTTATGAGAGTGATCTAGAACTCTCTTATACGCCTATAAATACCTGATTGCTGTAAGCGTTTTGAGTAAAGTTGCGTTTGGTTTTTTGTCTGAAGACTGAACAGTGCTGAATTATACTGAAGACTGAATAGTGACTGAAAACTGAAACTGAAAAACATGTTTATTTTTCTTCACTAAAAACTGAATATAAGTGATAAGTTGTTTGTTTTTTTAAGTTACAAATATATTAAAATAAATACTTTTACATCTATACCTTTTCAACTATTATTTGTTATATATTTATATTTTAATATATTAAAGACAAATAAAAAATTAATTTAATAATATAATAACAAATTTATAAAAAAAATTACCATATAAAATATAACCCTTACAGTATAAAAATTGCCAAATTAATTGAAGTTTAGTTTAAGAAATAATAGTAGATTAGAGTCGGCCATTAATATTAATCCGCATAATATTTATACTATATATGTGAAATAATAATATAATAATAAATTTATAATGAAATCTATATCTCTATCAATATTTTTTCTGTGAAAGTGGCTGTTAAAGTTTTTTAAATAGTGAGAAGAAAAAAATATATTAATATAGTTAAGTGGTGTAAGAGATGAGTAAATTGGAAATAAATAAGATTTGTAAGGATAAATTTGAAAGTTAAAAATTGATATTTATTTCAGTTAATTTTTATTAAGTGAAAAGTGAAAAATTTTAATTTTTTATAAAAAGTGGTTTTAGGAGCTCATTCATTTTATAACTTATAAAATCAAACGAAACAACTTAATGACACACATTAAGTGTTCAGTGGAAAAATCAAACATATCATAAGTGTGTGGAAAATTGAAAACAGAAGTAAGTGGTGGAGAGATAAAAGATTGTATTAATATAAATTTGAATAGGTACCGTTTTTTATCTACAAATCGAAAGGTATGTTTATATTGTTTTTTTAGTATCAGCAATCAACATTTGGTTTTTTATTGGGGATTCAATACAACGGATCGAAATATCTACGAAAACATGAATTTGAAGTATTTACGATGACTAAAATGAGATAGAATTTAGAACTTATATTAATTATGTGCTAAGCTCTGTGGGTACGTACATATATCATCATGATTCATGATATTGGATTGATTCCTTAATTTCTGTGTATTGATGATTGTACTGGTCACATGGATCATTTATGTTGTTTATTATAAGTTGGAAATATGAATGCTTTATAATTGGTTTCTAGATGTATATGAATGACAGATCATTATTGTTTCGTAAAATTTGAAGTGGGAATTCATTAATTTAAATTGGTGGTGTAAATACCATTTCATTGTGTTGTAAGTGGTGCTTAATGACCAATCACGCACATATTGTTGTTTGTGAGTTTTTCGTTGTGTTGTAAGTAGGGTAGTGTAATTTTAATTTACTGATTTCGAAGGCATGCAGACTTGCTGTAGTATTTGCCGTAGTATTATGAGCTTACGTTTACTTATTGACTGGCAATGCATCCTCTGATTCACTTTTTCGATCTGTTTTGTATTTCAGGTATCTTACTCAAGGATGCACATATTGTTGTGTGTGATAGCACCACTGCCTTTATTTTAGGCAAGTTTTTTCGGTTGGAAAGAGACCGATTGTATATTTCTTATTTGAGTTACGGTATTAGTTTTCTGATAATATATTGTATCTGTGCAAAACAGATTAGAACAGTTTTCAAGTTTAAAAATATGAGTTTTTCTCTGGTAAGTATATAATTATGAGTATATTTATAGCATACTTATTCATTTTATCACGTTTTTCCATATAAACATTATTTGATGAGAAGGTGGATAAATGTACTATAAATGATTAGCCGGTTAGTTTTTGCAAGAAGGGGTTCTTTTTAGTGCATTTTTCTTTCTAATCTATTGATTTCAATTGTAAAATTATATTCATTATATCTTATTATATTATATCAGTAATTTATTAAAAGGAAAGTTGTTTTATGTGTTTTGTTTTTCTTCCCCTCTCACAAAATTATATAGTTTATATCATAAATTGGAAATGAAAGAATAAAAAATTGTCACAATTCGGGTTGAAAATTTTGATATAATTGATAAAATTAGAGCATTTAAAGCAAAAATAAAAGAATTATAAAATATAAATCCAACAATGATTATGTCATATTTTACGATGTCCGCACATCGTACAGGCTACAAACTAATTGTAATAAAAAAAATTCTTAAAATTTATTATTTCTATCAATTCTTTTATGTTAATTGTTAGTCCCAAATTTATAAAAATTAATTTATTTGATTCATATAATTTTTTCAATCCCAATTTGATTCATATAATTAAATATAAAATTTGAACTATTATTTTCAATTATTGCTACAAAACGCGTTTTTAATGTTTTCAACTTCTGAAAATACGAAAATCAATTAGTTAAGTCAAATTCTTATATATATATATATATATATATATATATATATATACAATTTTTCTATTATCAGTTCGTCCTGATATAAAATATATCATGAAGAAGAATGTGGATCATTAGATTTATATACTTTGACTCAAAGTGTATGCACTTGTTAGCACTTCTACATAATTTGTGGTCCACATTCTTCGCCATGATATATTTTATATCAGGACAAACTGACAGTAGAAAGACTATATATATAGAATAATGTTAGGCATCCCAAATTTCTTTCCCAAATTCTGTTCCAAATGATGTGGCACGTGAGGTGTTAGCATCACATCAGTTACCGTATAATATCATGATTAATAAGATGCTGACACCTCACGTGCCACATCATTTGGGACAGAATTTGGGAAAGAAATTTGGGACGTCTAGAATTACTCATATATATATATATAACTGACAATAAAAAGTGTTCAAATAATTCAAAGTTTCAAATGAGTTTATATAGGTAGGGTTTTCAAAGAATAAAAAAAAATTAAAATATATATATATATATTAATATATATAAAATTATATTAATATATACGTGTTTTGGGAACAATGGAGAAATGGGGAGAGGGGTCTCCCTCCCTCTCCCCATCCCCATTTCAATTTGGGGCACTCATTTCCTTGTTTTTTCTAAAAAAAATTCCTCAAATAGGGATAGGAACGTGTGGATTTGGAAATATGGAGGAAAATGTGCATCTCTACTTTAGAAATACATTTTTGGATATTGCCCTCGTCATGCTTAAATGGGCTTTACGCGTTAGTGAAGATGGATGCCATTTGCAGGGATGTTTGTACAATTAAGTTAAACATTGTTATTTCATGTAATATCACATAAATTCAGGGATGTTAATGCAATTAACTCAATATTCAAACACAAGCGCATCTGCGCAGATTGCAAGTGCTTCTTCTGCGACGCTCTTGACGCATAAGCCGCAGAAGCTATGGCGGGGAAGAAGCTGCTGTTACTGTTGAAACCATTAGACGTTTACACTTTTCGCCAATCAGACGGCATTTCTCGCATCACTAACCCTCAGGTATGCCCTGATTCAGTGCTTGCTAGAACATGATTCTTTGCATGAAACCTCTATTAAAAGCCTCGTTTATTGATGGTTTCCTCTTGTTTTTGTGTATCAATCAGTTACTTCATGATAAATTGTGTAAAGATGTGTCTTTTGTTTTGAATATATTATGTTTGTTGTAATATTCAAGTTGTTTGTTAAAATGCCAAGTCGATGATACTTTTCTTGATAATGCTTTTCTTTATCTTCTGTTTAGCTACACAAAGGAAAATAATGTTTATTGATTCTTATTCAGCTTCTCGCCATAAATTTTTTTTCCCTTATTTTGGGTTTTCCTTCACTTTTTTCTTGATAATAATTCAAGGAAAACAAATAAATAGCTTGGTGACTGTAGCTGTGATTGCCAAGCAATTTTAACTCACTGTTTGGTTGCTTCGAAAATTGAAGAAAATGCAAGAGAGAGAGAGAGAGAGAGAGAGAGAGAGAGAGAGAGAGAGAGAGAGAGAGAGAGAGAGAGAGAGAGAACATGCTTAATGTTGTTTGCAATGTCCAAAATGAAAAATTAGACAGGGTACTGAAATCTTTGTTCAAGCCCTGTGTCTATGAATCGAAAATTATATATGTTGAAATATGCTTTTGGTAAAATTATCTTGCAGCCGAAATTGGCTCTGCCGGCTTGAGCATGTATGACGGGATTAAGGTGACTCTGCTGGCTTGAGCACAGTAAACATTATCTCAAAGTGTGTGACTTCCATAAGGAGATTACAAAATCCTCTTTACATAAAGGTTTACTGATCCAGCCATTCGCAAAATATACCTTGTTGTTTGGTGATCTTATCAGGTGATATGATGCTGAAACTGATTCCCTCAATCTTGAAAGTGTTTCGCTTTTCTTTAAGAAGAATGTGATGTTGAGATCACATTACTTACAAGAAGATTGTAATCGAGTCTGCTATTTATACCTTCCCAATGTTGACTGCTGGATTTCAATTCTTGTCTACCTATTTATTCCAAGTAGCTTATGCTTACAACTATCTATTATGTTTTACAGAAGTCGACTCATTTTAGAAACTTACATATTTAGCATTATCCAATTGTACATGTAAGTTACCAGTGTCTGTAGTCTATTATATACTGGAGGTCTCTTCTGTATTAAAGGGAGGGAAATTACACCATCTTCCCTCTGGATTCAAATAATCACAGAAATTTCTTTCGAGATCGTTTAATTCACAGGAACCTCTCTTCTAGTCTACTGAAACTATAATTGACCACCAGATTGTGCTAGTCCTTGAAAGAATGTGTCAAGTGGCATATATCAACAGCTGACTAAGGTCAAACAAAACAAGGTTTTTTAAATCCAAAATTCACCCTTTATAACTTTGCTTTATAGTTTATCCTTCATCACCTCTACCAGCCCCATCATCTTTACTTGTTAATTTTCCTGACAGATCATTTTGAATTTCATCAACTCCGTAACACCTATGCCATTTATGACATCCACTTGAGTAATTGTAATTATTATATTTCCAGGGTTTTAAGATAATGGATTGAGATTCACGTGTGGTAGCATTTATTTTCTCAGGGAAGCTTTTAGTATATTTTTGTTCCATTAATAAGCATAGATTCCCTCATCTCTCTTTCTTGAGCATAGATCTATCTCTTAGTACGTTATTGTTCTATTAACAATCCTCATAGATCTCTCTCTTTCTTGAGCAAGAAAATGTTACCGCACATGATTTTGAACCTCAATAAGAATCATAATCATTTGTGGTAGTATTTTCTTACTCAAGGATGCATCATAGATCTTTATCTCCCTCGAGCAAGAAAATGCTATGATTTCAAATCTCTGGACTGAGATTCAAAATCATTTGTGGCTGCATTTTCTTGCTCAAGGAAGCTTTAAGTAAATTTTTGTTCTGTTTATAATCATATATCTCTCTTTATCTACACTAGCTTTTGAATCAACTGTTGATTTATATTTCTAACTCAGTTTTTTTTTTTTTTTGGAGATGATACAGATTTTTCAGCATCTGGACAACAGGTGTAAGGTTCATAAAGATGCTATAGACTTTTGCCAGAAAATTCTAGAGCAGAAATCCATTGATTGGGAACCCATTTTCCGTAACAATTTATCAAAACCAATCAGTAATGTGGATCTAGTTGTTACTGTTGGTGGTGATGGCACTCTTTTGCAGGCCAGCCATTTGATGGATGACTCAATCCCAGTTCTAGGAGTGAATTCTGACCCCACACGTGTTACGGAGGTCAGTTAAATTTCAGGCTTAGCTTTAGATCTGTGTACTTGGTACCAATCTACACACCTTGTTGAATTTTCTTGTGTCTTGATATTGACATATGTCAGTTGAGGATGTTAGTTCACAAGGTCTTCCTTTATGTAGGTGGAAGAATTTAGTAATGAGTTTGATGCCTCTAGAAGCACGGGCTATCTATGTGCAGCAACTGTCAAAAACTTTGAACAAGTAAGAATATATCATTGAATAGAAAATGGGAATCGGTGTTTAGTTGCTGTATCATATATTTTCAATATCTTGGACAAAGATAAATTGATCAACTTATTCTACTTTTTGTTTATTGCTTGCTTCAAGTTTTAAGGAAGTTAAAGGGCCATCTCAGGTAAAGAAAAGAACGCCTAAGCTCAACATCTTACACTGACATTTGATTTTCTCAGCAAAGCATTCTCGTCAGATTACTGAATCATTCTAATTGCCATTTGAAGGCACTATTCCTTGCTATGTCTTCCGGTCTAGATTTTTTTGCCTCTCACTAATGTCTTTTACTATTTGGAATCATTACTTTGTTTATTTTTGAATTACAGACATTGGATCTATCATGTTAAACAGAACAAAACAGAGTTATTTTAGAGTTAGGATCATCTCCTAGCCCTGTTTTTTCCAGCCTTTTTTTTAATTGCAAGTGAAACATCTATTTGCATAAGAGAGAAAATAATCAACATATCTTGGCCATGTACTTGTATGCTTAGGTGTTACTAGATTAAGAAAAGTCTAGGAAAAAATAACAAGGAGAGAATCCTGATCTGTTATTTTAACAAAGAATTATTTGCTTTAAAACTTTGGCATTGTTTTCAGGTGCTAGACAACATCCTGGCAGGTCAAATCATTCCTTCTAAATTATCAAGGATAGCAGTTTGTGTAAATTCAAAACTGCTGCCAACATTTGCTCTTAATGACATTCTGATTGCACATCCTTGTCCCGCCACTGTTTCTTGGTTCTCTTTCAAGTAAGGAACTCCCCCAAGGAGAATGAGTGATAACGCTTCGTTGTAGTGTCTTAACATTGTATATTCTAAATTTTGTTTTGCATGTTATCAGAATTAAGAAAGATAGCCTGCCATGTTCCCAGTTAGTGAACTGCCGATCAAGTGGCCTCAGAGTCTCAACTGCTGCAGGATCAACAGCGGCAATGCTCTCAGCAGGTGGATTTATAATGCCCGCGTTGTCTCAGGATCTCCAATATATGGTAAGAGAGCCGATTTCACCAAGAGCTGCCTGTTCTGGCTTAATGCATGGATTAGTTAAATCAGCTCAGTCTATGAAAGCTACGTGGTTTTCTAAAGAGGGTGTGATATACATTGATGGTTCTCATGTTTGCTATTCTATCCAAAATGGGGATACTATTGAAATATCATCGAAGGCCCCGGGTTTGAAAGTTTTCTTACCTCATTTGTTAGCGTAAAACATACGCACAGAGATAGTCAATGGCATGAATTTGTTTAGAAGTTTTATTTTTTATTTTTTATTTTTTTTTGAAGGCTTGTAGTCTATCAATGTCGGATGGAAATCCTGTAAATATATATATAATCAAGTAAATTTTTGTTTCTATCTTAATAGCTAGGAGGAGAGTTTTAGTAAGTTTATCTTGATGTTCATTGATCAGTAATCACATTTGCATCGTGAGAAATAAGCCAACACTTTTGCATACAAACCAAACCACCAATCGTGTTAGTGTTATCTCAGATTTTTAGTAATGCAAATAGTGGTAGGTTGAGAAATTATTCAATTAATTCAACGTGACATCACTTAATTGTTGGACCAACTGAGCCATGTTAATCACTTTTTTTTTTCTTTTGACATACGACTCACTGTTGGCAGCAACTCGAACCTATTAATTAGACTCATTTCCACCTATAGAACCAGTAGATTTATCACACCAGCTAAATTACCTTATTAATCTAAGACTAACTCCAAGCAATTGTACGTTAAGAGCTACGTTCAATTGCTTTATGTTGCAGTTTGAGATCAGCCAACCAACGTCGGTAATTCAAGCGAAATAAGAGCCTTTACATGCTATGTTACACTAAAAAGACTCCTTACAAAACCAGCTTCCCTTTGCTTCTTATGTTGTATTTTTATCTATTTATCATCAAATCCAAACATATTCGCTAATTACAAACTGTAAATCAGCTTCATTGAGAAGCTGTCTATTTTTCGTCGTTATCAACTGCTCCACAAATCAGCTAAGGAAAAGAATACAGCATCGCGTCCAGGACATGGAAAATAAATTCTACAACAAGATCAAAACCATGCAGTATGACTTGTCCATCAAACAGCAGGCTCTCAACTTCTGGCCTACAACCTGAAAGGCCAAGATTTCAGAAGATTCAGAAATGTGCAGCGATTTACTTTAGTGGAATTAATTTCACTTACGTGAACAGTTGAGTGCGATTACGAGAGAGCTGGGGCCTCTTTATTGGGGAGAGTATCAAATTCCTTAGTGTCATTGAGGGGTTACTGCCAGAAGCTCCAAAAACAGGATGAGCACCACCCCTTCTATTCCCGGAGTCAACTGGAATGGGTGCTTGTTTGGCTGGTGAACCACTGGAGATGTCAAAGGGACCAGAGTTCGAACTATTCTGTCTTGCTGGCCATATGTCCTCTCTCGGCCCTGGAGTTGCAGGAGAGAAAACCGACCAATCTGCAAAATATAAGTCAATTGGTTTTGGAAGTATTTAAGCAAAAATGGTTACTAAGCTAAGCTCAATTTCATAAAAGCATCAAAAGCCTAAAAGTTTTAACTGCTTTTTGGCATCAAGAAAACCTTTGGTATGTGCAGTGATAGTGCTTTGACAGGACCACTTAAATGAGTAAATACACCATCCTTCTATTAATCTGAATAAGAGTATATTACCTTTTCGAATAGGGTCTCTATTATCCATCACGTTAACTGTAGGATTTGAGAATAAATCAGGCTCATTTCTCGGGTAAAAGTTGTTTGCAGGTTGGAGTGCTGATCGCTTCATTGACTCGTACTCACTCCTCAATTGGTCATACATCTCATCGAGTTTTCTCTTCTGTCTGGTATCAAGATAAAATAGTTTTTTTGTTTGGGCATACAAGAACAAGACCATAACTTTGCGAAGTAAATCAATAAACTGGAACACAAGAAAGTAAACTGACCTGGATTTCTCAGAAAACTTTTCCTGGAGTTCTTGCTTATCCTTGGACAAATTCTCAATCTCTTGTTCCATCATCTGACACCTCTTGGCCATTTTCTGATATGCAGTATGTACCTGCTCCAGTTTTTCTGTGAACTTTTCTTGCATTGTTTCACATTTCTGCCGGCACTGAGCCACTAATTCTGTTCATCTTGTATTGCATCTCTAGTTCCTTTTGCCCCAAGTAAAACATCACACTTCTGTATGCGCTTTTCATCACTGAATTCATTTAAAAAAAGATGCAAGGCCTAACAATTTCCTTTTGAATTCCTTACAAAACTAATAGGAGTTTATCTTCTTCTTTTAGTTTGGAAACTATCTCTAATTAAAACAAGAATTGTAAGTACCAAATAACTTCCTTAATTTATAACTCCATTCTGTCTAGTAACTGATGGATATAAAACACAGTCAATTGTCAAACCAGATCACATAGTAGAATATTAAGGATACATATCTGTGGAGAAACCCCAGCCATGGCCATCTGCAACAGAATGGGTTGACAAAATAAGCCAAAAAGCAACTAGACTCTAGACACATAAAGGTAGCAATACTATGAAAGGAGAAGGAAAAGCAAAATCTTTAAGCGATCTGTGAATTTCACTTATAACCATATATAAGAAATTAATAATAAACAAGCTATATATTATATATACCAAGAGAAGCAGTTGCTTACATTTATCCATTCATCATTTGGATTGACATCCACAGGTTTCAGAAGACTGGACAAAAAGGAAAACAAAATAGGGTAAGTAGAACTTATTTGACAGATTGCCACATGTAAGTAAGAAAAATACTACAAATTTCCCAAAACAACCTTCAATAGCTGGAATATTTATTCATAGTAGGAAGTCCTTGTGAAATAAGAAGGAAGTTCTGCAGTACATTAAAGCCAAAAGATTGCCTAAAAGATGGAGAATAAGAGACTTACCTTTGGTAACCTATCAATCTATGCCTAGTTATAAGTGAACCACTTCTTAAATATGCAGTCTCCATTCCAAATACCAAGCACACTGTTAGCTTTTTCTTACCTTTTAGAGAGCACTTGATCACAAATGGGACATGCTGCATCATTACTGAGCATCTTGCTGGCATCTTCAGTGCCTTTTTATATTGTCAAGAAAACTTTATGCAAATGCAATAGTTTCTTCAAAATTTTGAAGAAAAATGTATATATAAAACATAAAAGACTGAAATGGTAGAATTATAGTATGCATTTGGATACACAACAGGTGACCACAGGTGGTGGAAATTGCTCGCCCTTCTAATTCTCGCCAACACGCATTACACCTCATTTCCGCCTTTGGTTTAATTAGTCTCCGGTCCCATAATATATCTGGATAACACAGCCAAACACATCAGAAAAAGGTTCTTTAACAGTTCATATGTGTCCTCCATGGTGTTTCACAAGTTCAATAATAGCTTAATGTAACTAAATAAACTGGAGGAAATAATAACCGGTCTCGCTAAGAGGACGCTCGTGAAGTAAATAAATAGAAATTTCAACTACTCAAGAGGTAAGAGTATAAGGATATGGCGATATGCATATACATAGGTAATGGGCAACTCAACAGCTTAGAATTCAGAACTGACTGGGCAACCAGAGAGGTAAGTGGTCTTGAACCTATAAGCAACCTTAGACAACACTAAATTCACCTTCAAATAAGCATCCAAATTGCATTTATGCAAACTTTCGCGAAAATAGTAAAGGCCACAATTTCAAAGTTGAACAGAACTTTGAAATTAGCAAAATGTAAAATAATATTTGAAAGGACACAATTTAATTGATATATCTACAAAACATGAAGGGGTAATTCATAATTCAGCTAAACTTGGCTTAATTACAAAATGTTTGGTTGCCTAAAGTAGTGAAGTCTTTGAAATTATGTTTATAAATTTACGTAAAGTTATATTTTGAATTTGTACAATGAAAGCACATGAATGTGTGGCTTATTATACAAAACATCTAACTACAAGTAATCATTAACAATGGAACAGATTAAATCAAATTGATGATGTGAAAGCACACCTAAAAAAACTTGATGCAGAAGGAATTCATTATACAGATTAGAAAATGATTCAACAATGATAACTTGACAGCTCAAAATTAGAAACAAGCAGAACAAAAGGCTCATCATAAAACATTTAAAATTGCAATTGGAACTCAAAATCAGCAGAAATACTTAACAAAACCTAATCAAACGAAATTTCAAAACCGATCTCAGATTATTTCAGAAGACAGAAAAGATTTATCATCACTAAACCTATCGAATAAAACAAGCTATTGTTAGGCAATCAAACACTCCAATATCCAATTATTCATTATTCATAAATATTTCACGAATGTCAAAATCAGAATATCCTGCAAGAAAAATTTAGGAAATTAGGGCTGAATCATACAATGACGAAATTGCCCATAGCTTGGGGATTGTTCCATAAAGGTTATCATTTTCTCGTTCCCCAAACAGTAAAAAAAAAAAAAAAAACCGACGCTTTGAAAACAGATATTATTTTCTTTTCCTGCGTTTTCTCAGAAAACAAAAGTAACGAAAAGGAAAAAGTTGCTCACAGTGAAATTTTAACCGCCAAAACTTCGATTTTCTCGCTCCTTGATCAGATTCTTAAACGAGTCCTGAAAACTTAACGTTAAAGTTCACGATTCGCAGAAAAATCGTCGTTGTCGAACTAGATTGAAAATTTTCGCGGGAAATTAGATAGAAAAAACATAAGAAGAAGAAGAAAATTAATTGAACGAAACAGAAGTACGAAAAAATTAATCAACTGCATTACCTATTGAAGTTATTTGTAGAGAAATAAAAATCTCTACTTTTGAAGTGAAAATTTGGGCGGGAAATGTTCTTGTAGAGTTGAGACGTCAGAGTTGTGATGAAAATTGACGCGTGTTCATTATATATATATATATATATATATAAAATTCAAATGAGTACGTAATAATATAACTTCATCGGTGTGTTAATGTATATCATAATATTTATATACTTTGACTTTAAGTATATATATTTGTTAAAACTTCTCCATAATCTGTGGTCCACATACAACGTACTGATTTAAATTATATCGATACGAACTGAGAAGAAAATGACTGTATATATAAATGAAGCAAATTGTCTAAAATTTATCTGGGGTATAACTTTTGACATAAAGATATAATTTACACAAGCATTGACATTGCCCCCCATGCTGTGAGGACTATGTTTGACAAAAACATAGTCCATTATACACTTATCATAATAAAGGAAATTACCAAAAAGCTAATACATAAATTAATTTAATAAAATAAAATAATGTAATACAAATTTAAAAAGAAAAACCCTGAAAACATATAAAAAAAATTTGCCACTAGTGAGGCAGCCATCGTTAGTGGCCTCCCCGACAAGAGAAGACTTGTGGCTTCCTTCCAAATCTAGGAAGAGGCAGCAACCCTTCTCCATCTCATTGTAGGAGGTCACGAAGCCTCCTCCCATGAAATGGGGGGAGACGTTCTCTCATCTACTCAATCGTACGGGGATGAGGTGGTGAATTCGATATTATTTGCCCCATCAAAATTTATTTGAAAGTATTCAGCATCACGCTAAAATCTTCATGTCTACACACTAAAATGTTAACATGTTTGTACAGAAATTTCAACATTTTTACATGTTACACTACCAAAATGCCTACTCAATAAAATTTCAATATGTTTACATGCTACAATAGCAAAATGTTTACATACTGAAATTTCAACATGTTTGCGTAATGAAATGTAAAATTCAACTTATAAAATTGTGAAAAATCGAAATCGATCGAGTATCGTTCTCACCAATAGTTTTCTCTCTCCTCCAAATTTCTTAGTAAATGTCATTCTCTCTCTAACTTGCGATTTTCTTTCTCTAACTTCTAACTTTCTCTCTCGTACAATTTTCTTTTTTTAATTTCTAACTTTTTCTCTTTTTAACTTTCTCTCTCTTCCAATATTCTCAACAACTTCTTGTTTCTAACTTCCAACTTTCTATCTCTTCCGATTTTTTCTTTAACTTATAATTTCTCACCGTAAAAAATAAAAACTTATAATCTCTCACTAAATTTTCTCTCCTACTTTTCTCTATCACTTTCCTATAAGTTTTCAATTTTACATGACAAAACTCATTCAAGGGCATTTTTTTCCACAAAATGAAAATATGGATAAAAACAATAAACTTATTGGGAATGAATAAATTTAATCTTTTCGATAATTTAATGGCTACCTATGAAAATACATTTTTATTAGGGATGGCTATTTTGACCCGTTCCCTCGGGCACCCGCTCAAACACTACCTTATAAGGTCGGGTTTTGGTGGTGACTTTAAGACCCACAGACGGGTGCGGGTTTGAAATTTGAACCTGTAGCGGGTTTGGGTGCGTGTGTGAGTTTGAAAAGAGAAACTGCACCCACACCCGCGAACCCGTATTCATTAAATAACATATTTTTTATACTATGTCGTTTTGAGTGAAACACTAAAACCCTTACATATTTTTCATCTGATATTTCTCACTTCCTTCTCTTTTCACTCTTCACTCATCAGCAGCACCTAGCAAGCTAGTTGGTCCGTCGATCTTCGGTCGTCAATTATTGTCGTCGTGTCGTATCGTCTCTATCGTCGTCACTCCTCTTCTTCGACTTATCGTGCTGCATGGCTCCACCATTGAATCAGTCCTCACATCCTGAAGAACATTTCGATTCCAATTTTCCAAATTCTATTTTGAGTTTGAAAAAGGTTAGTTTATGTGTATGTTAATGCATTTTTTGTGTGTTTCTCTAGTTTCCTCGCTCGGTCCGTTGTTACATCGTTCTTTATTCAAATCGAAAATGAATAACTAAAGCTTGTTTATTCATTTCTTTCCTTATCTATTTTTATTTTTTTCAGACTTTTCAAGTGCCCTCTGTGTTGTTCCCTAGCTAAAAATCACAGGTTCACAAGTTCGTGGGTCGTGGGTTAGCAGATAACCCGCGAGTGAAACACCTACCTGCCAACCCACAGAGGTTCACGGGTTCACGGGCACGGGTATGGGTGTAGCCATAATCCGCACGTGCGAACCCGAACTCGCTTACCTTCGCGGGTTTACGGGCGAGCATGGGTGATGATAATTTTCGCGGATGCAGGTGTGGACTTACCAGAATTCGCCGGAACCCAACCCATTGCCATCCCTAGTTTTTATTATTTTTCATATTTTTTATTTATGACTTTTAATATTATTTATTTTCATTGTTTTATTTATCAAATGATCAAATTGCCCTTATAGCTGTTAAAGTTAACATATCTAATCTAACATTGGAGAAGGTTTTTGTTAGTTTTTATGAAAAGTTTATTCGGTGTGCCGAACCCCAAATCTCAAGCAGGTAGTGTATAATTTTTCTGATCTTGCACGTTTTTTGTGTGAGATCCTAATTGATATAGGTGTAAATGAAAAATATGCACATATTTTGGTGTCAATTGGGATCCCGCTCATGATCAACTTGAATTGTTCTTTTCTAATGTAGAAATATTTTTTTAATTTTCTTTTAATTTTGATGATGTGTCATGTGTTGATCGAACAATATTCAAATTCATTTATTTTTCACATGAAAAATATCATTTAATTTTTGAATAATGGTAGATATCCAACATTTTTATTATCACTTGCATCCAAGTTGACATGGTAGCTGACATGACATTTCTTTGTCAACTGTGTCATGTCAGCTGCCACATCATCGTACCTCATAATATTTTCTAAACCCTAATTTTTAACTCTATTCAATTTGTAAATAATTTTATATATAACAAAAACCAAAATAAAAAAAATAAAAAAAATGTGTTTGTTGTACAAACTTATCCATAATTTTTTTTTATAAAAAAAAAATCAAAATTTATCAACCACAGTCGAAACCCAATTTTTGATTGCATTCCAAAATTCAACCAAAAAACCCCAAAGACCACCACAATTTTCCAGAAAGAAACCCAGAAAACTCATCATCCATTTCCATCAGCTCCCAAAGACAACCAACACCACCAATTACCATAGACCACCAATACCACCACCCCCACACTTAGAAACTGAGACCCGAAAACAACCACTACCACCACCCAGAAACCCTGGAAACTCCACCAGAAACTCCATTTACCACTATATTTAAAGTAAAATTGAAAAACAAAAAAAAATCAAAGTAAAACCAAACATAGACACATCTCCAATCCTAGAGATGGAGCGATGGAGGTGATTACATCAAATAGATGGAGTCGACTCCATCTCAGATCTGCTCCTTCAATCTTTTTCCAGAATTTTTTATCTTCTATTTTGTAGATCTATTGCTCAATTTTTTTGGTTTATTCTTTTGATTAAAGATAATTATTTAAATTGATGAAGAGGAGGTGCTTTAATTTTTGTGGAATTTGATTGATGATGATCGAAGTGGATGCATTTGTGTTTGAATTTGTGAAGAAGTGATTTACAGAAGAAAAAAATATATGAATTATTTTTTTGTTAATTTTTTATTTAGTTTGAGATTTTAGCAGAAGATTTTTATTTATTTTTTATTTTTTTGTTGTATATAATTATTTATAAAATCGAATGGAGTTAAAAATTAGGGTTTGAAAAATATTAAAAGGTGTGATGATGTGTCATTATGATGATATGACAGCTGATCAGTAAGTACCATATCAGCTGCCACGTCAAGTTGGATGTAAATATTGGACAAAAATATTGGATGTGTACCATTATACTTAATTTTTACGCCATTAAGTCCACCATTAATTTTAAGGTGGGCTATTCAGTAAAATGTACTTTATAATATATATATATATATATATATATATATATATATATATGTGTGTGTGTGTGATTCTACGGTCCAACGTTGTATGATACAATGGCCATGCTATGGTATATGAATTAATGTAATCTAATATGATTGCATGTGATTATATATATATATATATATAATAATTTTCATATAAGTGCGTACTGATAGAATTATATAAGGACATTGAATGTGAGTCACTCATTTTGCATATTTTGACTTGGTATGTATGCACTTGTCAAAACTCTTTTATAAATGAGTGGCTCACATTCAATGTCCTTATATAATTATATCAGTGCGCACTGACAGGAAAATGACTGTATATATATAATCACACGCAATCATATTAGATTACATTAATTCATATACCATAGCATGATCACTCAATTTATAATGCTATGACATATAAATTGAGTAATTATAAAATTAAGTTATTGTGATCTTATATTAGGGTATGTGATCACATATTAGTTGATGTGATCGTATCAAAAAAGATATATGACCACTGTCAATTTTTTTAGGTTAACACCATATAACGTTGCACTCAAAGACATCCCCATATATATAAAAGGCGGTGTTATATATATATATATATATATATATATATATACAATTTTTCTATTGTCAGTTTGTTCTGATATAAAATATATTATGACGAAAAATGTGGACCATTAGATTTACATACTTTGACTAAAAGTGTATGCATTTATCAAAAGTTCTCCATAATCTGTGGTCTACATTCTTTGTCCTGATATATTTTATATCAGGACGAATTGACAGTAGAAAGACTGCTAAGTGAACACCTCTTATATATATATATATATAGTCTTTCTATTGTCAGTTCGTCATGATATAAAATATATTAGGACGAAAAATGTAGACCACAGATTATGGAAAAATTTTAACAAGTGCACACACTTTGAGTCAAAGTAAATAAATCTAATAGTCCACATTCTTTGTCTTGATATATTTTATATCAGAAAGAATTGACAATAGCAAAATTGATTCAATTAGTGTGTACGAATTGATGTATTTATATCGGTATGAGTAGTGAATTAAGCATAAGTTAATATTGACTAATTAATATATATATATATATATATATAAATAAATTCTTAATTTTTTTTTTGTCTTTGATAATGATTTTGTCAAAAGGTATATGCAGTAAAAATTATATTTTTGGATTACAATATTTTGGCAATGGGTTAGATTAAAATAATTTAAATTTATAATTTAAAGTTTTAACTTTAACATTTTAAATACTCGTATACTTTTAATCCAAG
Source organism: Dipteronia sinensis (assembly GCA_033220585.1). Lineage (NCBI taxonomy): Eukaryota > Viridiplantae > Streptophyta > Magnoliopsida > Sapindales > Sapindaceae > Dipteronia > Dipteronia sinensis. The sequence continues at coordinate 30,015,862 of CM065642.1, forward strand.
AGTTGTAAATGAATTCAAATTTTAATCAATAAATTAAAAGTATATGAGTGATTAAAGATATTTAAATCAAAATTTTAAATCACAAATTTAAGTTGATATATCTTGAACCGATTGAATTAAAAAAGTATTAAGAAAAAAGAAATTAACCAAAAGATATGTTTTTCACATCTATAGTTCGGTATTGAGACGGAAATCGAACACCTATTCATCGCAGAGGTCGGATATGAGGCAACTTGCTTTAACCTATCTTTTTTTTTTTGGGTTTGAGATGTGACCTCTCTAACCCCAAATTTACCGCAATAATTTTTTTTTAAAAAAAGAATAGGATTTCCTAAAACCAGAAAATCGTAGCAAGAATTATGTAATCCAGTCCAGATTCTGAAGCACCGTCGTATCAAATTGCAAAAAGAGAGTCGACGTGACAACTAACAGATCTTTTGCAAGTAATAGAGCGTGCAGACACGCGCTGGTTTACGATATTTTTCTATGCTTACAGCTTGACGGCTCAGAGTCGGTCTCCTGTTTCAGGACACGAACCATAAACGGACACGTGTTCAACACGTTTTTATGACCTCGCAAATATCCTCCACCACCGATTTCAGTTTCACTGTTAGCATAAAAAATCAAAGATTTCAAAAACCAAATAACACAAAACAACAAAGGAGGGTTTAAGAGTTTTAGGTGAATTCGTTTTGGATAGCGAAATAGAAAGAGATGAAGATACAGTGCAACGTGTGCGAGGCGGCGGAGGCGAAGGTGTTGTGTTGCGCCGACGAGGCAGCGCTGTGTTGGGAGTGCGACGACAAGGTTCATGCCGCCAACAAGCTCGCCGGCAAACACCAGAGAGTTCCTCTCTCTGTTTCTTCTTCACAAATGCCCAACTGTGACATTTGTCAGGTTTATTACTACTCTCTTTCCTTTTCAATTTGTTTCTTCAAGTTGATTCGAATTATCATCTTATATGTTTGTGATTGAAATTCGTAATTGGCACTTTCGAACAATTAATTGGCAGTTTTCGAATTTTCTTGTAGAGTTACTCCATAATTTGTTGGTGAAGGGAAGATAAGGTAGTTTATAATAGATATTTGTTGAGATTTGATGGTATAAGACACTATTAAACAGACAACAATCTTGAATTCACTGTTGAATATATGAGAGAGGATATGGATGAGGTGAAATCCAAGCCCAGTAACATATATTGGTGTGGGGATAAATTTAGAAAAATGTGAAGAACTTAGATCGAAAAGATTACTAAGGTCAAGGTATCATAATTAAGAGGGAATTTCCCAAGAATTCGAGACCTCGAGTCATACTGAAGTACAACTAAGTGATATAGAGCTATTCCTCTTTCTAATCATCAATCAAAGTAACATAATGACTTGTTCATTGAAGCCCTTGAGAACCTTGTATTGAGATTGAGCTTTGGACCTCCATAACAGCTTCACCATTCTTAATGCCTGTTTTACATTTGGTACCGTCAGCTTCTGATATTATTCTTTTCAATACAAAAGCCCTTCTTTTACAATATTATATTGCAGAAGTCTTGTTTAAGAATAATCTGCTTTAGGATCTTTGTAGATTACCTGTAAAGTATATATATTTTTTGCAACTCGTATTTCATTGTTTTTAAGTACTTCATCTTGAATTAATTAATCTTTTTGAAAATTACCTCACCTTAAAGGTTGTTCACTATATATATATATATATATATATATATACACACACACACACACACACACACACACACATAACTATTTTACTATTTAATTTCGTATATTATTTGAGTGAAGTATTCCGTTATTTGCTGGAGTTGCTAGCGTTTCTTCCTGCTCTCCCTTCTTCTCCCCCTCTGTCTGCTATTATTCTACTCTTCAAGAATTTTTCCTTTACCCTTGTTTTCATCATATTCATTATCTGAGATCTCTCTTGCATGAAATTGTAAACTCTTGTTCTTTTCTACTTCTATCAACTTAAACATTTCTTTTTTCTTTTCCCAAACTCTAATTTGTGGAATTCTCACTTTCTTGTAGGACAGGATTTAATCTTGGAATAACCTGCATCAGTTGTCTTAAGTTTTAGGGTCAAGATTGTTTAGGCAATCTGCATTGCTGTATATGGGCATAAAGTAGCTTGTGAGTCTTACTTTGGATTTAGTTTTATTAATAGGCATTCACTTCAAGTGTAATTCTATTTGTGTGAAACATAGTTATTTGTTAGAAATGGTTAACTAACCACATGAAAGGGAACTCTATATGTGGATTGTTGAGTACTATTTCAAATTTATTATATATAATAATAGACCAAAAAAATAACTTATGGGATAGTTTATAAATCACAAAGTTACATTTATTTATGTTAAATGTTAGTAATTAATTCGTTGCTCTTTGAACCATCTTGGCATGTGTTCATGCCTAGAGAAAAATTATCTTGTTATATATTAAGAATCAATTAGACAAATTGCTTTGTTTGAGGCTCTGTTTTCATTAATATATATAGGTTTTGGTTATGGAAGTTGCTTTTGTGAGCATACTTTTCTGAACCAGTTAAAAGGCAAAGTCTGCACGATGGCAGCTAAAAGTTGTTTTGTAAAAGCCGTTTCCAATTTATGGATCTTACAATCTATATTTGAAATTTCTTTAAAAGAACAGTAGAAATTATTTATATCATTGTTTTATTTGGATGATACATGTTTTACTGTAATTGCTACACTTGCATATCATTTTTCGTAAGCCGTCTGATTGGAGTATGAAGTCAACAAGATAAGGAATTTAGGACGTTGACATCGATTTAATTTTGAGAGAGAAGCATTTTCCCCTGAAGTACACAAAATTTGGGCTACAGAGAATACCAGCACGTGTGATAAAACATTAAAACCAAATAAATAAATGCAAATCAAACCATATGTGAAACTATAATAATAAGAAGTTGTTTGTGTACTTTTGGATGATGGGATTCATTTACAATGAATGGGTTTACATAGTCATACAATTTCCGTGATGTCTTGCCATTAGTCTATTTGCCTTGTCATGCTTTTATCCACTAAGAACAATTCTTAATCTGACATGTACTATAACGGTCACAGTATAACAATGTATGACAAGTGGTGCATGACTTACAGTATAAATAAGGAGACTAGATACCGAATTAGAGAAACTAGATAGAATTAGGGGGTTAGAAACAGAGAATGAACAAAAATGGGAGAAATTCAGAAGAACATGAGACTTTGAAACATACTAATAATTCAATTCATCATTCAAGTCTGATTACAAAAGGGTCCGAAGGGGTCTTTTTATAGCTAACAATATAAAAGTGATAAACACCTAACTCCAGATAAAGATAAAACAAACATAAACTAATCTCATAAGGAGATAATTATTGATAACTATTCCCTATTCCCCATCATTCTCCTCCACTAAGAAAGACCCGACTCCCGTCATGTCACAGAGGTTGCAGCCAATTCATCTACCCAAGTTCCATTCTTCATAAACATAGGAAAATGAGTAATCTCAAGACCTATAGGCAATAGGTGCATCCGTTAACATCAACAAAACATCATGAATGGTAGGTGTAGCAGCAGAGAAACATTTTGTAGGGATCACAAAAGAAACGTCAGACTGTTCATTGGTATGTTCATGTACCCCTTTGAATATTGTTTCATCAACTGTGTGTACCATTTCATGAGTTTGTACCGTAATTGAGGATGAACCATTGTCCACTTGGAACTTCAAGAACATTAGCATTATCCTCTTGTCATATGTTGGATCTTGAGATGATCCATCTACTTTTAAAGTGGGTTGTGATGGATTAATGGTCTCTGTAGCATCGTGTTGTTTATGCCATTCTTGGGCGTATGGCTAATCTTGCCATGGGCGGGAGTATCGCTCATTATTGAAGTTTGCTGGAAACTCATCAAAGTTTGAGAATTGGATGTCCATCTAACAACAATCATCATAAATACATCGACCCTAGAGAGAACTTCTTGCTAAAAGAGTACTCTGGTGTGATTGAAGCCGGATAAAGGCTTGAACACAAGTTGACTTTTGAAACCTGTCGATATTCTCCGCAAATCCAAAAGGAGAAAATACTTGATGTAGCACTTCCTCGATATTAGGATAGAGCACATAATGGATCGTAACTAGGAGAACTCGGTTCGGCTCATCTATGAGATAGTAGGGATGGGTATATTCATGATCAGAATAATCAAAGCCATAGCAGTAATCTGAATATTTTGACATAGTTGATGTAATGTATTGCTTGGCGGTGGATTAGAGGGCAGGCAGCATGTAGCACTAGGGATAATTTCTGAAAAGCCCCCCCCCCCCCCCCCCCCCCCCCCCCCCAGTATGTAGTTGCTCAAATAACCAAGATTATGAGAAATTGTCAAAAGCCCCAGGGAAATTCCTGCCAGCCACTCCAAGTGTCTGAAATTACCGAGTCGTCAAAATCCCCGTAGGCTCGTTGGCACAGAGGTAGATGTTCAGAATAGGGGAACAGGCGGTCGATGACGTGTCTGGAATCAGTGGAATGACTTCATGGACTGTAGATCGGCGGTGATGGCGAAGTGGTGGTGGGCTTACTTGACTGTTGATATATGGTGATAGGGGGATAACTAGAGGTCGGCGATGAAGAAGAAAATGCTGACCGGAGGTTTCTGGTTATGCTGACGTCGTCGGTGGCAGTCAGTGGTGGCGAGTGGACAACGACGCGTGGCGGCTGGCGTGGGATTTTTGATGCTGAACTGTTTGGTTGATTTGTATTTTTTTTTTTTGCTGTATCTGGTAGTTTGAGTTGAAAATGATCTGTCTATAGGGTTGTGGAAGTGTGTATGTAGTAGGGTGGCGGAAGTGTGTACGGATCGAGAGTTAGCTCTGATACCAAACTGATGCAAGACGAACATTAGAAATAGGGAGACTAATTAGGGTTTAGAAACAGAGAATGAACAGAAATGGGAGAAATTCAGAAGAACATGTGATTGGGAAACATACTAATAATTCAATTCATCATTCAAGTCTGATTATAAAAGGCTTTGAAGAGGCCTTTTTATAGCTAACAATATGAAAGAGATAAACACCTAACTCTCGATAAAGATAAAACAAACATAACTAATCTCTTGAGGAGATAATTATTGATAATTAATACTATCTAGATAACTATTCCCTATTCCCCGTAAACAAGTGGTGTAAACTGCATTTCTTCATAACATTTCCCCCTCTATTTGATGCTGTATTTCTTCTCTGTGTCCAGTTTTCTCCTTAGAATGCACTGGCGCTGGCATAATAGCTTTTTTTTTTTTTTCTTTTCTTTTCTAAAATATATAGAGACATCCTACTACTCTAATAGTGGTGTTAGAGGGAGCTGATGTCAAATGCTTTTTATTAAACATTCTTGAATTTGTTGGTTTCTGATTTCTTATATAATTGTTTTTTCATTTTGATTAAATAGTGAGGATGGCATCACTTCTTGCAGGAAACATCTGGCTTTTTCTTTTGTCTACAAGATCGAGCCTTACTCTGCAGGAAATGCGATGTTGCCATACATACAGCTAATACCTATGTGTCTGCTCATCAGAGATTTTTGCTTACTGGGGTTAAAGTAGGCTTAGAACCAGCTGACCTTGGTGGATCCTCTTCCTCAGTCAAGTCAACTTCAGGTGAAAAAGTTTCAGAAACAAAATCCCATTCGTTATCTAGAAGGGGTACCCCAATGCCATTGACCAGTGAATACAACCAAGTTTTACCTGGAAATGCAGGTGGAGTTGGGGATTTTACAATGACAAAAGTGTCATTTGCTGGGGGTTCTGCAGCTGGAAGCATTCCGTCCTGGCAGATGGATGATTTTCTTGGACTACCTGAATTCAATCAAAATTATGGCTACATGGATAATGGATCATCTAAGGTATGCTTACTTACTGGACAGAAGTTGATATTCGGTTTCATTTTGCACAGTTGTGAAGGCCACCATCTTCTGAGATTATCAGGGTTGTTTCTTTGATCATATTTGTTGCTTCATCAATGCCAAAAAGAGTTTTTACTAGGATAACTACAAAAATGTACGGCTATGCTGACATTGATTTTTTGGAATGGTGTTCACTAGGATACATTTCACCTTCTCATACATGATTATGCTTGCATGAACATGCACACATGATACATGGAGCCTATGGAAGTGGAAGAACCACAGGCACAGGTGTTGATGGAGATTTAATGCATTGCAACAAAGAATTATTTTTTTTGCTGGCATGTAGGTTGATCTGCCATCATGGGTTGCGTTGTAGACGTAATAGTGGTGATAACACTTGATGGAACCAAACATTTGAACCTGTATAAGTGTAGTCAATTTATGCATTCTATAGTGAAGTTGGGTAATCTAAGGATCAGTTTCACAGAAGTCTTTGCTGTCTGATGAAATGACATATATTTAACATCTAATTCGAAAACTTAGGCACATAGTTTGAAAAATGATCACAAACGTACTTATGCAGAGTCTGCTAAAAATTAGAAAAGGAAGAAAATTTTAATAATATTAACTAGAAAAGGTTAAGAAAAATAAATTAAAAATATCTTAATTTGCTATTAAAGAAATAAGTGAAAGTTAATTTTAATTTTGGAAAATAAAATAAAGATGGCTTCCTACATGTATTATTATTATTTGTAGCATATTTTTGTAAATGCTCTTTTTTGATGTTTTAATTTCCAACTTGTAATGACTTTTACATGTCATATTACCTAAATAAACTGCACTTTATTAGATTTGATTAAACTAATAGTCAATTTAAGGTAGGGGATTTTCTGATCATTTTTCAATTTAGCGTTTGTGCATAAAAAATTGATTATATATATTTTTGTTTAAATATAATTTTGAACTTTGTGTGTGAACCCTCGGTTTCTTCTATTTAATACACATGCATACATAATGTATATACATATAAACCTCGTCTTAATCTTCTTGGCATGATTAACGATGTCGGTCTTCTTCCGGTTGTGGGACATGTCAGTCTCAAGTCTCTCACTCTTGAGTCTGCCTTCTATTAAAAGTGTCTTTGCTGCTAATTTTTAGATATTCGTAGTAAAGTTATTTAAATTAACCATTCAGCATTATTAACTGCACTAGTTTCTTCCATAAGAAGCTTGTTTATTGTTCAATATCTTAACTATTTTGTTTCTTATTGTGTGTGGGTACTTCCAGAATGATACTGGCAAGCGAGGAGACTCTGACAGTTCCCCTATCTTAAGATCTGCTGACGAAGAACTTGACGAGGACCAATGCTTGGGTCATGTGCCCGAGACCTCCTGGTCGGTGCCACAAGTTCCTTCCCCTCCTACAGCCTCAGGGCTATATTGGCCGAAAAATTCTCAGAACCAGTCTGATAGCGCAGTTTTTGTGCCTGATATATACTGCTCTGCCTCACAGAACCCATACCAATATCATCTTACAGGCCCTGGCTCCAAAAAGAGGCGGCAATTCTAACCATTCTTTGTGTCAGACCTGTGTTGGATTTTTAGTGCTTAAACTTCACCTTGTCAGGTTTGCCTTTTAGCAAACTTTCTCTTTGGATTCGCTGCAACAAAATTGATCAAAGCCTTGGTTTGCCAGTTTCCCTAGTACGCTGCTATCTAGTTCCACTGTTTTGCTGTATGGGGTTTCTGAGATGAAAGCAAAAAATATACAAAGTATTTGAGAAGCCGCTCCTCAGGTGTTACAGTGTTAGTTACCGTGGTCAATAATTGATGAAAGACAGTTGTATTTCTTATGATCGAACGAATCTAATTGACAAAATTTCCAGACCAAGTCAATATACTTCTGCTTCTAAAAACTGGATCCTAGTATATATGTTTGATAGTTCTGTCCATTTCATTTTGTGTTTGAAGTTATGATATGAAATGAATATTTTCTGGTATTTAGCATATTGTAATGTGCATGCATGAATCATAAATGGGATTTGTTCAATTTTCAGTAACTGGAAAAGGCATCGAGTTTCTAAATGGGATTATTTTATGGAATCAAGGGATTATTATGTCAAATTGATACAATCAAACTCTACTCAATCTCTATAAAAGACCAATAATAAATAATTAACGAGTAAACTTCAAGAAATTAAAATGACAAGACAAAAATGGTGACCACCAAATCTTGGCGAGTTTTGATGCATGATCAATTCTGGGGCTGCTCAAGGATAGAGTTGACTTTGGCCAGAGTTAGAGCCTAGAGGCTTCTCATGGAGGATATCCAGACCAGTTTGTTTGAAGGCTTCTTTTTCAGCTGTGTTTTCGCAAGAGGTCAAACCCACAATTTTGCAAACCACACTGCACCCATAGCTCGCAGCTCCTTCGTTGCCTATATTGTGAAAATATGTATAATTTCAGTATTAGTATATATAAGTAAAATTTAATTATATAACAGTGGCTTTACCAAGCAATTTAAATAATTAAATATCGATTATGCATATTTGTAAGCTTTTATACAGGTTGGTATTTGTTTTGAAATGCCAATAATTTTAGTTTATTTGAAATTTTAATAAAATAGCTAGTTTTATCTCATCTTAGCCCTCAAAATAATCTTATTTCTTTTCTTGTCAAGTACTAGTAAATATTCAAATTCAATATTGCAAAGCATACCTCAATACCATTCATGATTGGCATTTCCATATCCATAAACACACTATCAAAATTAGCTCCGTGAGAGCAGTAAATTGCTTTTCAGTTCCCTTCGAGCTAGATCCTTTGTCACCAAGCGACATTTTTTGTCCAATTTCCTGTGAGATTAAAAACATCGTCAAAATTCTTATAATTGATCCCTATGAATATGATATTGCTCTTGGATAAGAAATTAATGTCATCCTATAATAAGTTAAATATTAAAATTTGACAGGTTTTAAAAATTGATAATCATGTATTGAGAGAATTAAAATACGATATACAAACAGAAACCATTAGAAATAACTTAACGAGTAGTAATTAAAACTTAACTAATAAAACATAATTTTAAAACACCTTTCAATTTAGCTATAATTGTTTTAATAGAATGAGAAACTCTAGAAATATATATAATTGTTTGTCATGAGAATGCATGTGAGCACAACGAGCTAGTAAGGGGATTATAAGCATGAAAATGTGGTAGGTAGCCTCATCTAGCATTTTCCTTTAAGAGTTTGTTTGTTTGTTTGTTAATTTGTTTTTTTTTTAATTTCTTATAAATAAAGTATTTAAGGTTTAAAGCCTTGTATGATTCTTAATCATTTGGTTGTATAAACTGATAATCCATCCGATGCAAAGATAATACAGTACTTTGATTAAACTTATAATTGGCTACCTACCTTTGGTTTGACAATTTACGCTTGGAAACAATTTGATTAATAATTGACAATGACCTTCTATATTGTTACTGTTTGGCCAATAAATGTTAAGATTGACCGTTACGAAAGGGTTAAAGACGGAATACCCAGATACCCCTACATAAAAACAAAAAAAATTACGTAAAAAAAATAAAAATAAATGATATTACTAAATCTTCACCCAAAAAATATATATAAATAAATAAAAGATGAAAGAATAGAAATTTTGTTCACAAAACTAGATAGAGATCAAAGTCGATGTCCTTCTGAGGTGATCGACATAAAGGTCTCGAAGTTTTCAAGAAGTCCTTGATGAACCTCCTGTAAAACCCTACATGCACACCATGAGTGCCGATCTCCTCTCAACGGAGGAGATCGGTGCCAATCTTGCTGGTGAAATGGAGATAAAGAAGACAGAGAGAGAGACAGAGAGGGAGGAGCAAAGTGATGGGGACAAAGAATATAGAGAGATAAGATAGAAGACAACTTTTGGTAGAGAGAGAAGATTGAGTTTTTTTTTTAATTTTTCTTTCCGTGGATGAACATTTAATGGAAATCCTGCAAAAATTAATGGTTCAGTTATGGAATGACCACTTATGTCACAGTTTTAGTCTAAACCGATCATTTTGAAACAAATTTCTCATCTAATGACCATTTTGATAGTGTCCAACTAAATGGATGACCACCTGGATAATTATCTCATAAAAATATAACTATATGGGCCTTTAAGGCCATAATCGATTTGCTTGTTTGATAAAATTCCCACATATTAGTACTATTCTTTTTAAAAACACTTAATAACATAAAAGGGTATACTATTTATCTCTAGTATGCGATAATAACTTGACTATCTTAAATAAATACCTTTACAGTACTAATTTTTTTTTCTTTACATACCTCAGTTGAAGGAAATAATTTTATTGATGAAAAAAAAAGGATTAACAGACATCAAGTAATACATTAGAAAATAAAATTGTCGAATTTGTTAATACTCACCTCTCTCTCCTTCTCTCTATCCTTCTCTCTCTCTCTATATATATGTATGTTTGTTTTTCTCATTTGATGTTGAGAGAGGATTATATACTACATAAATATGAAGTTTATGATAAGAATTAATGATGAAGTTCGATGTCAAATAAATATGTGATTGCCCTTCTTGATATATGTCTATATATAACAATTGATTTAATTTGTAATAATATATTTATGTTTAATCTAACAAGAGTTTTGACTATTACAGAGAAAATGACATGATCTGTATATTACCCCAAATTATAACATTGATAGTCACGGACAAATCTAAATAGTGAATATCAGCCATTAAAGTTATTATATCTATCGTATAAAAATTATATAGCATGAGAGCTAGTAATGCACTAATGCTACGTTGTCCAAATTTATTGTTCAAATTTAAATCTAGTGCCTAAATAATATGGTATTACTCTAATCCTTCATAAACTCTCTCATCTCATCTTCAAACGATTTTGACCTTGATTGGTACGATGAGATGGGCTGCTCAAATGAATTTACCCCATTATAGCTCCATGAGGAGCTTTGGTTAGTGCTCCAATCCATGTTGCACATATTCTCATAAGGGGCATAGCTTGGCCCCGTGTTTTGCTTGAAGAAGTCCATAGATTCTGAAACAAAAAGAAACAAAACTACCAAACGAAGTAAAAAGATACAAAAGAAACTAAAAACAATTAATTAAAATAAACTAATATAAAAACTAATCTAATCACTACAATGCTTTCCGATCCTCGACAGCGGCGCCATTTTTGACAAGTGCCGTTTTGTGAGTGTAAAATGCTTGTTAAAAGAATTTATAAAAACCTCAAATGTGCTCAAAATATTTACAAAAAAAAAATATAATGGCAAGTGAGGTATCGTCCACAGAAATCGTAGGATAGCAATGACTAAATTGACACTATAATATTAATTATGCTAAAAAGTAAAATGTGATGATTGGTGTTAGAAATTATAAACTAAAATGCAAACTACAATTAGACTAAACTAACATGCAACTAATGCTAACAAGAATGCGATATTGAAAGATAAGATATGAGATGGTAATGGGAGTTAATGCAATCACACACAAATAATAGGAAATCCATTTAACATTTGAAGAACCTATTCGATTATTTGGGGCTAATCTACCTTTAAGTGTGATTTGAGAATCAATAACTCTCACTCACAACTACTTGGTTGGATTTGGAGAGATAGAGACTCTTATCACTCAAATCTCTACTACACAACTACTTGATTGGTTTATGAGAGATTCTCTCTTTAAGCATAGGTAGATTCTAATGTGTTAGGATTTTGAGTTGTGTTGACATTATTCTATATCAAAACGACATTTCCTTTGTATTGTTTAGATGTCTAGGATTCATTGTTTATCAAGCTTTAAGGAAGTTGGATAACTCTTCAAGCAAAGTGAAGCCTTTAAGAGGAGAAAGCGTTATTATCTGTAAAGGTATTTTCAGACCTCTATCCTCTTGCAAGACTTTAAGGCACACACACACATTGCATTCATATGTGTCCCTGCATCATTGTGCTCAATTTGTATAACACATTCACACACTTGATATTGAATGCTCATGCATTAGTTTTAAATTGACAAGTTTTGTAAATTGCATGTTCTAGGACTATATCTAGGAAATGACATTCTTGTGTGTTTATGTGTTTGTTTGTTTATGTTTTATGGACATCGGACATGAATTTGGTCTTATATTATTCCTTATTGAGTTCCAGTTGTTCCAGTTACTCATTCTTAGTTTTCAAGTTCCGAGTAAAAAGTTACGAAACTTTTCGGTCACTTACTATGCATTGTCTTCATCTTCGTGTATCGAGTCGAATTCATAATTTCTGGTCTAAGTTTCATAGTCATCCATGTGCATGAGAGAGTCCCGGTTTGTAATCAGAAAACAGAAATGAATTCTGAGTTCAGAGGCCGGAGAACGGTCCATAAATGGTGAGTATAAAGGTAATGCAAGGTTGGCAGTTGGTAATGGACAAACACTCTTTATCTCACATATTTGTCAATTAGATTTTGCCTCTACATATGTTCCTTCTTGCCATATTTATCTCAAAAACATCCTCTTTGTGCCTGAAATAACCAAAAATCTAGTTAACAAAAGATAACAATATCATTGTTGAATTTGACTCTCTCTTATACTTTGTTAAGGACAAGGCAATAGATAAAGTATTGCTTCAAGGGGTGCTTAGCTTAGAGATGGGCTTTATCAACTTGTGTTTTCGAGTGCAGAGTGAAGTTTTTATTTCCAAGAAAGTCGCATGTTCAGCATTGTTCAGCTTTTACAGTGTATCATTTTCCAGTTTTCAATAAAGCTTGTATTTCTTCTTCGGTCAATGTTGTAACAACTCCTGAGTGCAATTCTTTTGCTCTAAATTCAGGACTGCTTTCCTCACCATAATAGTAGCTTGTACAAACTTGGCATAACAAGCTTGGACATCCATGTACTCGTGTGTTGTCTTTCGTTATGAATTTGTCCAATTTTTATTTGAATGCTTTCTGCGATGCATGTGTACTTAGAAAAGCTCACAAACTTCCTTACCAATATTCCACACACCAATATAAGGCACCATTAGAAATGATATGTGCCAATGTATAAGGTCCCTCTCCTTTTCCTTCTACTAAAGGAAATCGATATTATTCTAGTTCATCGACTATTTTTCTGGGTATTGTTGGGTTTTTCCACTAGCTGTCAAGTCTCAAGTGAAACATGTGTTTATGTCATTTCACAAGTGTGTGGAAAAACAATTTTCTCTTCAGTTAAAATGCCTTCAGAGTGATAATTGGGGAGAATTCCTTGCTATAAAGTCTTATCTGTCAGATCATGGTATAGTTCATAAAACCTCTTGTCCACACACTCCTCACCAAAATGGTATAGCTGAGAGGAACACAAACATGTTGTAGAAATATAGCTCTCTCTCTCTCTCTCTCTCTCTCTCTCTCTCTTAGCTCAAGCTAGGCTTCCTTTATCCTTTTGGTGGGAAGCTTTACATACTTCAACTTATCTAATAAACATATTACCTTCCTCTGTTCTTCATGATATCTCTCTCCTTTCACTTGTCTGTTTCATCAAAAACCTGATTATATTGCTTTTAAAGCCTTTGGATGCTTTTGTTTCCCACATATCGACCCTACAATAGCCACAAATTTCAATTTCATGATGTCAAGTGTGTGTTTCTTGGGTATTGTGATTAGACAAAGGGTTATAAATGTCTCCATCCTAATGGTAGATTCTACATTTCTAGGGATGTTGTTTTCAATGAATTTGAGTTCCCTTTCCAATCCTTATTTCAATCAAAGTCTACTTCCAATATATCTCCTAGCATGCCTTTGTCTGTCCTACGAAAAGGTCTCTCAACCTTTCTTGACAAGACCCGTCCCGACTCCTATCTTGAGTTTGAGAGGATCTTGTGAGAACTCGATCTTTCTAATGGAAATCTGTGACTTATGGTAAATTTTACAAAAAATCATAAGAATCTCAAGGTGGCTTCTAATAAAAATCTTTAATAAATCACTTCGCCTTTCAAAACTTTCCACTTTGTAAGTTAAAGATGCAATTTAAATCTGTGGGTTATGGCCCATCATAAAACATAATTCGGTTACAATGAGAAATTTTACTTTTTCTTGTGTTGGACCCATTTGCTAAACATTTACATAATCAAAACTAGTTATGAAAAAATATGACATCTGAAAACCACACAAAACCGACCATACAAAACGTTGTAGAAAATATACACATTTGCATGACCAGTCAAAAACTGACCAGCCAAAACCGGCCAGTACATAAAAACCGACCAGTCAAAACCGACCAGCCAACATAAAAACCGACCAGCCAAAACCGACCAGTACATAAAAATTGACCAGTCAAAATCGATAGTCAACATGAAAACCGACCAGCTAACATAAAAACTCACCAGCCAACATAAAAATCAACCAGCCAAAACCGACCAGCCAACATAAAAACCGACCACGTAAAATGCTGTTGAAAATATACATATTTACATGCTTTAATTAAATCATGAACAACCATTTTCTGTCATCACATGTGGCCTATCTTACGATACCAATGAATCTGCACGAACCCGATGATCACCTGAGAAAAATAGTTTAAGATAAATGAATGAGCGCTAACGCTCTGTGAGTGGAAATAAGCTTAGAAAACATCTTTTCTTTCTTAGAAACTTTACTAAAACTATTATCTTGAATAAATCTGGAAACATATCTTTTCTCTACGCTTCTGAAATCAATAAATATCTTTCTGAAAACATTAATGCTTAATAAACTTATACTGGCTAAACTTAATATAACATATAGAAAACTATTATGTATCTGTTTCTATATATCTTTATGAATTTTGTATCTCTTCTTGAAACTGATCAGGATTTAATATGATCTATTCTGTAATCTGAATCTATTCTGTAATACAAGCTGAAAACTAACTAAATGTCTTCTTTGTAAATAATACTCATTTTCTATAAATCTAAAGTAAAATCTTCATTTCCTTTTATAAAATAACTTACAAACTTAAAATCAAATAATACTTTTCTTTTAAGAAACTTTAAACATTCTTTCTTTACGAATCTAAGTATATATATATATATATATAAAAACTCATTTGCAAAATGTTTAATATAATGTTATGCTACTATGTAAAAAGGTTTGTTCAAATCAAATCTTTGGTTGTTATAAATCTTTACAAATTATGCAATAAAGCCATTAAAAGTATCTTTGGTATGCTTTATTAAGAAATCTCTTTTGTCTAAAATATTTAGTGCTGAAAATCAAATACTGGTTAATTTCTTATTCTCAAATATCAGGTGTAAATTTGATAATCTCTGTTCTTTCTCTAATGATCATAATCAGTATAATATATACTATATGTATATTATATATATATATATATATATATATATATTAAAATCTACACCAAACTAGTACCCAGGGAAATCTGTCATATGTCTCTGATCTCTTCGGTCTCACGCAGAGCTGAGGATAAACATTTGTCATACACATGCATAGTGACTATGACTCTGATTGAACATCTGTCATACACTTGCAGAGCAACTCTGACATACACATGTGCATAAGGCCCAAAGGCCAATAATCTCAATCTGATGCTGCTAGGGACGGGAACACATCTGGTGTTTGAAATCTCTTTCTGAACATACATATAATTCTTTATAAATACTTTTCTCAAAACATGTATAAATATTCTTTTCTGAAAATTCTCATAAATAACTTGAATCTGAATATCTGGAAATCTAGAAATCTGGAATTCATTCTGAAAATTTAGATAATCTTGAAATCTATATGGAAATACTTATACAATTCTTCTTTATAAAACATTGTTCAATAAATCTAATTCACTGATTAATCTAATTCTGAATTCTAAACATCTAAACATTTCTTAAATCATATCTAATCATCTGGAAATCTGATTTCTAAATAAATATGTAATCTGGAAATCTATTTCTTAAATCATTTATTTCTATTAATCTTCTAAACAATAAAATCTAACATACAGTTCTTCTACACAGTTCTTAGAACATATTAAGTCATCTGGAGATTTGTTTTCTAAATAAATGAATAAATCATTTATTTCAAATAATTCTCTAAATAACTTAATCTAACATATAATTCTAAATAATAACTTTCAATAAAAAGTATCCACTCACATAACTCTTGTGCTCAAATCTGCTTCTGAAATCTGCTTCTGGCTGGATTCATCTATTTCTAGATCCACTCTAAAATCACATAAACTAAATTTAGGATTTACTGAGAAATCTATCAACTTAACTATATTCCAAACTTCATCAACTATCACTTATCTGTATATCTTGTGTACTGGACATATTTATACAGTTGAACCATATTCATCTTCTTCTTCTCGCTATCTCTCTTTTTCTTTCTTTTCTTTCTTCATCTATTTCTATCTTTCTCGGTTACTACGTCTGATCTTCCATTCTCTTGTTTTCTTTCTCTTTCAACTCTTCTCAATTCTCTCTATTTCTATTCTTTCCTCTTCTTCTTCATTTTTCTCTCTTTCTCTTATTTCTCATGAGCTCTATATCTCTCCTGCTGCACCTAATTTCTTTCAAAATCCCATATTCAATCTCTCCAGGTCTCGGTCTCTCTCTATCTATCTCACGCTATCTGACGATCAACTTCTCTTTTCTTCTTTCTTTCTTTTCTTTTCTCTATTCTATCTCTCATCCTCTGTTTTCTAATTGATCCTCGACGAGTCTCCGTCTATCGCTCACATCTCTTCTTTTTTTTATCCCTTTTTATTCTTATTCTTATCCCCACCTCTTGCTTGCCATCAAACACATTCACTCACAATCACACGCCACCTATCACCCAAACTTGCCAACTCTCTTCATCAATCATCATGTGCCGCTTCAACATTATTAATTATTATTATTCATTTCTTGCCACCTCAAAGCCACCTCTTGCCATCAAATTGCCGCATTTCTCAGCTGCATGCTACCACCTGTTAATTTAATGACAACAAATCTTATTTTCTATTTTTGGTCTCAGCTGGACATGGATCAACTTTTGGGTCTTGGGTCATGCGTTTGGATTTAGATTTTGATCATGAATTTAGGTAAATTTCTGAGATTGCGTTATTACATTTCTCATTGGTAAAAGGTCTTCTACTAAGCTGTCATTTACTAGAGCAAAAAATATTTCTGCTGGCCCACCTTCACACACTTCTCCAAATACAAACACACGTGAACACACCTCTCCAAATACTAACAGTCCACACCTCACCAAATACAAACATGCATTTACACACTTCTCCAAACATTAACCCACCTTTACACACTTCTACAAACTCTGCTCCACCTTTAAATCTTCACAAGATGACAACTCGAGCTAAGAATGGTGTTTTTAGACCAAAGGCCTACCACTCTAACACCTCGGTTTAATCTTGTGATACTGTTCCATCCTCTATAGTTGAAGCTCTACAACAGCCTACTTGGAAAAGGTCTATGCAGGTTGAATTTGAGACACTTCAAAACATTAAAACTTGAAGTTTGGTTCCTTATACTGATAATGTGAAGGTTGTAGGGTGTAAATGGATTTTTAGGATTAAATATAAGGTAGATGACTCATTAGATAGATACAAGGCTAGACTTATAGCCAAGGGGTTTACACAAACACCTGGTTTGGATTTTTCTATGAAATTTTTAGCCCTGTGGTGAAGAGTGCAACCATTCAGGTTGTCTTGTGTTTGGCAGTCACAAATATGTGGGATGTTCAGCAGATCGATGTCAATAATGCATTTCTAAATGAAAATCTTCAGGAGATGGTTTATTTGAGTCAAACAGAAGGCTTTATAAGCTTAGTAGTCCTTCTAATGTGTGCAAACTGCATAAATCTCTCTACGGTCTCAAACAGGCTCCAAGGGCCTGGTATGCTAAGCTGAGGACAACTTTGTTGCAGTGGGTTTTAGCAATTCAAAAGCTGATATTTCTCTATTCTTCTAAAGGACTTCCAGTTCATTTCTATTGTTATTGGTATATGTGGATGACATATTGTTGACAGGAAGTGACAATGCCCTCATTGCTAAGGTTATTGTTGATCTCAATCGATGTTTTGCTCTCAAGTCTCTAGGTTCATTACAATACTTTCTTGGTTTTTAAGCAATTTGCAGCTCTCATGGTCTCACCTTAACACAGTCCAAATATGCAACCGATCTTTTTCGTAAGACTAAAATGGCTGAGTGCAAAACTTGTCTTTCACCTATTGCTCATACCTATAAGTTGTCTACTACTGATGCTAATGTGTTTGAGGATCCCACTATTTACAAGATCACCATTGGTGCCCTCCAGTACCTAACTCTTACCAGGCCAGATATCGCCTTTGCAGTAAATAAGTTAAGCCAATTTCTTTCTTCTCCTTCTCAATCTCATTTGTGGCAGTTTAAAGGGTTCTGATATATGTAAGAGGCACCATCATTACAGGTCTTGTGTTCAAGCTTACTTCTCGATGGTCTCTCGAGTGTTTTGCTGATGCAGACTGGACTGGGGATGTTGATGACCGTAAATCTACATGTGGTCGTTATTTATATCTTGGTGGAAGTCTTGTGAGCTGGTCCTCAAGAAAGCAGCGAGTGGTAGCTCGTTCAAGCACATAAGCTGAGTATAAGTCACTAGCCTCTACTGCTACTGATGTATTATGGTTTCCATCTCTTTTTTCTAAGTTGGGAGTTCTACTGGATGGTTCTCCGATACTATGGTGTGACAATCAGAGTGCCAAGTCTTTGGCCCACAATCCAGTGTTTCCTTTAAGGATAAAACACATGGAAATCGATCTTCATTTTCTTCGCGATTTAGTAGCTGCTGGAAAACTCGATATAAGATATATTCCCATAGATGTTCAAACAGCTGATATATTTGCCAAATCTTTACCTATTGCTCATTTTAAGCCATTGGCATCCAAGCTCATTACTGATACGGATCAGTTTCGCTTGAGAGGGAGTGATGCTGATGAAATAGATGATCAGTTTGCAAGAACTAAATTCAAACAGGCTGAATTGAATCAGCTCGGTTTGAGGGGGAGTGTGAAGAATACAAACTAATCAAGCTGCTCATATTCCATCAAGCATTAGGTTCTTAATTTCATTTACTATCAATTGAGTCATAGAGTCAGCTCTAGCCAAGCCAGCAACTCAGTTGTGTATATAAGGTCTTTGTTCTCATATGAGTCGGTGAAGCAAAGCAAAATCACCAAATGGTGAGCTCTTCCTTGGCTAACATAATTCTGTTAGAAGGTGGTTACAATTTGTGTATAAATAGTAGCTCCTTGTATTTTGTAAATCAATCAAGAAACCATAAATGAAATTATTCATTTACACAATTCTTTCTTAACTCTTATCTTCTTTCTTTTCTCGTTAAGTTCTTCATTTCTATACAACGCTTATTGAATGAACTAAACATATGAGAAACTACACAAGATGGCAAAAATATAACATATAAATTAAAGAATGTAAGGACCTCTATAATTAAAGAATGTAAGGACCTCTATATTATGATTGACTCATTTCATGATAAACCACATTGGGTTTAATTTGTAAAGGTAGATTATGCACTTTATTGTTCGTGATTAAGCTTCAATGACATTTCCAAATCCTCAAGCTGCAAGAGCAAAAGCGAAAGGTGGTTTACTTGACCTTGACTCTTGAGGAGATTAGGGCGCACGCGCGCGCACACACACACACACTCATATCATATATTTGTGTCCCTACATTGTTGTGCAATTTATTTGTAGCACACACATTCACAATATGTATGTCCATGCATTAGAAATCATGTTCTAGGAAATAGATTTAAGGAATAGTATATTTCGAATGTGGTTGTGCATTTTAATATTTGTGTTTGTTTTGGTATGGTTGGTAAAATCTCATTGTATCTTTAAAGAATTATATTTTTGAGATTTTCATTTTTTACGAGTCCAACCATGTGTGGATTTGTCCCTAGATGAGTTCCGAGCGATTCGAAGACTTGTCTTTGTGTTTCGGATGATTTTCGAGACATTTGGGACATTCCGTGTTTTTGTCAGAAATCGGAATCGAATTCCGAATTCCAAGTGGAAAGCTTTGTAATTTTTAGAATTTGTGATTGAGTCTAGGTTTATATTCTGAAGACGGAATCGTAGTCCAAGTTCCGAGGTCAAAACTGGACCGAAGAACGCTCAGATCTGAAGTCGGCTTGGCAAGGCATGAAAGCCACACCAAGAGACGGTTTGCCGTGGAGGCCCGCGACCAACACGACACCACATCCTCTCTGTTCATGTGAAAGCCCGTGAAGCCAACTCCACTGTTTTAAAATTTTGAATTAATAAGGTCTTTTTATCGAGTGTGTTGTCTTCACATGAAACCTAGTTTGTTGTTACTTTTTTGCTCTGCACGTGGATTTGATGTGCTGTATTATTGGACCGCTTGAGTTCTTCTCGTGTGAGTTCACCTCACCAGATAACTCTCTTTCACTTTAGAGTTAAGGAAGGAGATTTCTTCCATTTGCTCATACATGATCTCTATACTCATGAAGTTAGTCTTGACAATTTTGCTTGCTTTCTTCAAGAGTACGGATCTTTTCTTCTGAGGAAATCTTTCACTTTCTCTAAATCTCGTTCTCCTTGGAGAGCTTTTCATTTTTCTTTAAGACTTTGAGAAAGATCATATCACTTAGCTTCTCATGTAAGTGATTCGATTAACACACCTTTAACATGCATAAACACAAAATTAATCCGAAAATAACCTAAACATGTTTCTATATCATGATTAATCAAACCTTAAATACATGTTACTAAACCCATGTCAATTCAAGAGAAAAGAGATAACAATAAACGGAAACGTATCTGAATCCATTGCCGGAGTTTGGTGAGCGGGTTGTGTTCTTCCAAATTATCACGATTCTTGGAACACAAAAGTGTTCTATGTTCTCTGGGGGATACAGAAAAGCCAAAAGATCGTGTAATTTGGGGACCATAGCCCTAAATATAATAAACATATTTTTATATGTTTTGCTATTTCTAATTCGGCCCCTCATCAAATTAGAAATAGCATTTTGGTATCTACACATTAACTCCATGACAATTATATCCTTAAGCCTTAACCTTTTAAATCTTAATTAGATCACTTTAATTTAGGCTTAACCAAAAGATAGCAAACACATTAATACTTACATGTGTGGCCCCATATTGTGGAATTTTTCCAACAATCTCCTACTGGGCCACATATGTAACTTTACAAATGTGTATGACTTTATGAGCTCCAAAATTTTGCTATCACAAATTTAGGGTATATCCGAACAATCTCGTCCATTGATTATGCCGATATAGGATCAAAGCGGTTTTCGTCACGTTTAGCGTGACTAAACCCATCAATGGTCACGTATACCAACATAACCAAATGACATAGATCAATCATGGATGCATAGCATGGAAATTACATGCAATGTGATCTATACATGTCTATTTCCAACTGGTCCTACTTTATTCTTTAGTGAGATCAAAACTTAACATAATGTAACAGAGTGAAATGAACTGAATACTTTATTTCTGATCAGAAAAATATCCAAATACATAAATGTATATGTATGTCCAAAACCAAACATAAAGCACTAAAATACAAAATGATACAAACTCCCACTATAATATGATATCCTCACACAATATAACACCCATATGAGCAGTGTGCTCATGAAAGACCTTGGGTGGTAATCCATTTGTAAGCGGATCCGTTATCATGGAGTTTGTCTTAATGTGCTCTATGGATATCTGTCCACTCTGTACTCTCTCCTTCACAACAAGCAACTTAATGTCAATATACTTTGACATAGATGAGCTCCTGTTGTTGTTAGAATATATCACTGCTGACTTATTGTAATAATATAGTTCGAGTGGTCTTTCAATACCCTCCAGAATGCACAGCCCAGTGACAAAATTCCACAGCCGTATTCTATGGTTGGATGTCTCATAGCATGCTACAAACTCTGCTGCCATGGTGGAAGAAGCTATAAGTGTCTGTTTGGCACTCCTCCAAGAAATAGCTCCACCAGCCAACAAGTATATATAGCCTGATGTGGATCGTCTTGGCATCCAGCATAATCGGAGTCGGAATACCCAATGATCTCTAACTGATCCGATCTCATATATGTGAGCATGTGATCTTTTGTTCTCTACAAATACCTCATAACCCACTTGGCTGCTATCCAATGATCCATCCCAGGGTTACTTATATATCTGCCTAACATACCAACAATGTACGCAATATCCGGACGCGTACATACCTAAGGATACATTAGACTCCCTACAGCTGATGCATAAGGAATCTTCTGCATTTCCTTAACTTCGAGGTTATTTTTAGGGCACTGACTGAGACTGAACTTGTCTCCCTTATGTTCCTATTGCCTATGTACTTTATAGAAATCAAGCTTTGAAAAAGCGTGCTTGTTTCTGCCTTATTGTTTCGCAAAACGCTTTTCAATTTCGGCTAGGAACTCTTTGGCTTTGGTTATCTTTTCAGATACCGCGCCCCTAAATACCTCCAGAATGCTGCGCTTGATGAACATAAGACTCATGCGATTTGACCTATCCCTCTTCTCAAAGTTCTTCCTGTCATTAGGAGAACTTGCATCCGTAAGAGAAGCGGGATGTTCAATCCGAAGTGCAAGGTCCAGATCCATGTAGCCGAGAACAATAAGTACGTTCTCTTTCCAATCCTTAAAGTTGGTCCCATTAAGCATATGTATTGAGTTGATATTAGCAGATATAGTACAAACACTAGCTTTAAAGGGAACAAACCAAACAAACATACTCACATTAATAACCAAATACAATAATCAACAAATTCAAATAATGATAAGTCCCATCTCAAGATACCTAGCACAACATTAATATCAAGTCTTTGGACAGTAATATTAATTGTAAGTGGTACTCTTGTTGTAGTAATCAAACATTGACAATAATTCATGTCAAATAATAAATCTATCTTTGGATCGACTTATTATTCACATGTAAAACCTTATAATCGTCACATGTTTACCACCACAGGTGTGTGTGCAATTCGGCCAAGCATTAACCTTCCTTTGGGCCGGTTAATACCCGCATGAATTTACACACACAAACATCCAACATCCTTCATGAACAATCTACATAAGAGAGGTCACTTTGGCGACATCTTGTTTCAGTTAGCTCATTTAGAATGTAAGACAACTTTATTTAACCATAAAAGGTATACCAAAATATTTGAATTTGTGTTGATTCTTAAGTTTTAAAAAATTACAAAACTGCCCTGATTTTGGAAAATTATAGAAAGGTCCCTCAAGTTTTAAAAATTACAAAATGATCATGTACTTTTCAGTAATTATAAATCCACCCCAAAACGTTTTCATAATTGCTAAATGGCCCAGTAATGTTTAGTAATTATAAATTGGCCCCAAACGTTAGCAAAATCACACAATGGCCCAACATAATTACAGAACAGTCCCTCAAGAATATCAAATTCTCCAAAAGAGGCCCAAACCAAAAACGACCTCTGTGAACCTTAGGTTCTCGCCGCCGCCGCCTAAACCTGCACGCCGTCACCTGAAGGCAACGACGAACGGCGGAGCGACCAGTCGACGACCCATAAAGGCGGATTGAAGCGACGAAGGCCGGCGGTCGAAGCCTAAGCCGATCGAGCGAACCAGTGGCCGATCTTGGCCCGATCTGGACCAGATCGCGGGACGACCGCCGATCCCCTTCTTGTCGCCAAACGCGTGACATCTCGCCGGAAAAGAGGCATTGACCGAGATGAGCAAAATGGGTCTGGGTGATCTGTGATTAAGATCCGATTCAGACAACAGGTCTGGTGGAAAACCCACCAAGTTCAACCCAAGAGAGACCCAGTTTTGGTTCGATCTGAACCACAACCTTCATCAGATCAAAAACATGATCTGAATTTTCCAACACCACATCTGGGTTGATCTTAAAACAACCTCATCTCCTTGTTCATCCACTAAACAAATCCATCCAGAACTCACAAAAAACAAACACAAACAAAACAGAGTATATTCATGGATTTAACATATATATTAGACAATAAATATGTTTCAGAAGCAAAGCAAATCCAGTATATATTTTGTTCGATGGATCTGACATAAAACTAACACAGATGAACAACAAAATCCAAAATTTCAAATCCTCAAAAAATTTCTCAAGAATCGATCATAGGTGGCTCTGATACCACTTGTAAGTGATTCGATTAACACACCTTTAACATGCATAGGCACAAAATTAATCCGAAAATAACCTAAACATGTTTCTATATCATGATTAATCAAACCCTAAATACATGTTACTAAACCCATGTCAATTCAAGAGAAAAGAGATAACAATAAACGGAAGCGTACCTGAATCCATTACCGGAGTTTGGTGAGCGGGTTGTGTTCTTCCAAATTATCACGATTCTTGGAACACAAAAGTGTTCTATGTTCTCTGGGGGATACAGAAAAGCCAAAAAATCGTGTAATTTGAGGACCATAGCCCTAAATATAATAAACATATTTTTATATGTTTTGCTATTTCTAATTCGGCCCCTCATCAAATTAGAAATAGCATTTTGGTATCTACACATTAACTCCATGACAATTATACCCTTAAGCCTTAAGCCTTAACCTTTTAAATCTTAATTAGATCACTTTAATTTAGGCTTAACCAAAAGATAGCAAACACATTTAATATTTACATGTGTGGCCCCATATTGTGGAATTTTTCCAACATCTCATTAATTAAGACAACTTCTTCGTCAACGCCTTTGCCTTGGTCATTTGTTGCCACACCAACACCTTCATTTTCTTTAGGGTCAATATTCACGTAATTGTTGCCTTATTCACTTTCCACATAGGAAGCCCCAAAAGCTATGAAGTTAGGCACATGCTCTTCATTTTTAGAAGATTTTTCTTCACCCTTCTTGAACAAGCACGACAAGAAAAAAGATGTTTTATGACACTTATTTATGATGGTTTTTTTTAAACATCAATCATGTGTGATGGTTTTTATAAACCATCATAATAACTTGATGGGTTTTATAAAGTGTCAAGTATTGATGACGCTTCCAGATTTTGTCATTAAATGTTGATGATTTTTAAAATCTATCAAGAAGTGTTGACGTTTAAAAACTATCAAGAACCGTTGACATTTAAAAATCGTCAAGAAGTATTGATGTTTAAAAACCATCAAAAGAATTAATATCTTTTCTATATTAAAAATATTTACAATAGCCCTCTGTACACACTACACAAGTGTTTCCCTCACATAAAACTAAAAAACCTAATACTTATCCTTTTAACTCTCTTCAAACCTACCGCCTCCAAATGGTTCTCAGATCTCATTGCTAGTAAGCATTTTAACGCCATCAGCCACCAAACTCCTCTCATGTCTCACACCCACCGTTCAACTCTTCTCAAGTCTCCTATCGTCAACATCACTTTCTTGATTTTGATCTGTGATTTTTTTTTCGTCTCTATAATTATAAGTCAAGTTTTTCATCTCTTTGGAAGAGACATGGCTGTCCATAAGGTTCTCGGTGGCGAAAAATGTAATGTTGTTTTTTTTTTCTTGAATTATCTTTTTCTTACTTTCTTGATTCTGATCTATGATTTTTTTTTTCGTTTAAGATATTGATTTATAGTGTGATTGCTTATGGAGATACTTTGAATCAAATATCATAATAGATCTGGCTCTTTTAGTTTATCGAATCGAACATCTTGTTTTTCTTTCTTTATTAAAGTTCATTTTTTTAATCATGTTTAATCAAGATTTGAGTGAAAATTGTCCTCGAGTTCTAGAATTTTCTTGTCAAAACTGGTTTAAATATAAGACAACTTATTGTCAATTCTATTTAGAAATTGGCGACACCAAATTAATTATTGTTTTTTTTCCAGATAAAGCTTGACAATAATTCTCTCATGATGGCAAGATACACAGGGAAATTTTGCTACATGGACTGCAGAAGGAAAAGAAATCTGGGAACAACATTGATGAATACAAGTTGACTGCTAATCTTGTATCCAAATTATTTGTTTCGTATGCCTAATTACCTTGTACACGAGTGGCATCCAAAGTTTGTGTAAAATTTGTAAATATATTTCAATATGTATTGTGTAAAAATTCGTTCACTTGTATTATATATAAATTTTAATTGTTATGATACAGTAATTTTTATTTGTTTGTATAATCCTTTTAATAATATGGGATTCAATTTTAATATATTATATTTATTTACTACAATATTAATGTAATAATTGCTATTAAATTAATTATATTGTTTTAAAATTAAATAATATTTTTGATGGTTAAATACTATCAAAATTTCATGACGGTTATTAACCATCAATATTTATCGACATTCTTTTTGATGGATATTCACCGTCATTGCTTTACGACAGTTAAAAAGCGTCAATAAGTAATGCCGTATTTTAAACCGTCAAGAAAGCATTCTTGACGCTGGATTTTATGACGGTTTTAAACAATCATAAAACAATGTTTATGACGGTTATTAGCCATCATAAAACCTCTTTTTTCTTGTAGTGAAGGTCTTCTTGTTTACCTTCTTCACTTTGGAGTTCATTCCCTTTTTGTAAGATTTAATAAATCTCTTAAATTTCTCTACCATGAGAGTCATCTCATCATTATAGTCATTTTCCTCCCTCTCAACTTTGAAGGTCATCAAAGCAATACTCGCTCTAAGTGTTTCACTCTCACACATAGTGTTTGGTGAAATGAATGCAAATGAATGTAATGAACAAAATGCACACAAATGCAAGACACACAAAAATGGCAAGGATCTCCTAAGTTTGTCTAGGAACCCGCTCCGATACCAATTGATATTTCAAGCGTGTGTCTGAACTAACCTAGGGGGGGTGAATAAGTTTTAATCGATTAGTTACCAATTTTTTCGATTAGTCAATATTAACAAACCACCCAAATAAAACAAGCAAGCAATCAACGATTTAAATGTGCGGAAAACAATAAATGATACGTTGATTGATTTACGTAAGAAAGCTTCCAACTGGGAAAACTTACGGGCTATCCATCTAACTACACACGGTCCTCAAATCCACTATATGTAATGATGTTTACAACCTAGGTTAACCTCTAGTCATACCATTATCGGAACATAACACACCACTACTACCAGTGGGCCTTTTATAGTGTTTCTATACCAATTGCTTGTGCACTAATCCATTTAGTCACAAGACTTGATTCAATGAAGAGATAAAATAGCCTAAGTGAATATATGAATATTCTAAATGCAATAGAGTGCAAGACTAAACACTATATGCTTAATTAGATGTTAAGATACAAATCTAACAACCCAATTATCAAACAACATTCACATAAACATCCAAGAATTTGACTAGATGAACAAAAGCCAACCTAGGTTGTAAACATCATTACATATAGTGGATTTGAGGACCGTATGTGGCTAGATGGATAGTCCGTGAGTTTTGCCCAGTTAGAGGCTTTCTCATATAAATCAATCAACGTGTCATTTATTGTTTTCCGCACCTTTAAATACTTGATTGCTTGCTTGTTTTATTTGGGTGGTTTGTTAATATTGATTAATCGAAAAAATTGGTAACTAATCGATTAAAACTTAATCCCCCCCCCCTCCCCTCTAGGTTAGTTCAGACACACGCTTGAAGTATTATTTTCAAAGAATAAGTAACTTACAGAAGTAGAACAAAGAATTGATCATCGATAAAGAAATTAAATCTTACAGCTTTGAAACCGTTCCGAAGATGGACTTTTGAGAGCGAGAGGTAATAGTTTTATGTGAAAACTTGCTAGAATCATTCTGAAAACACAATTTAAAGGGTAAATTTGATGAAACATATGCCATTTGAGTGACATTAGAATTCATCTGAAAAAAAATTGGTGAAGAACAATGAATGATGAGAAACACAATGAAGGATATAAGTGGCAATTTTATTTTATTATTTATTATTGGAAGGGTAAAATTGGCAATAAGAAAATTTCATTAAACTCAAATCTGACTTTGCATGTTTCTGTATTAGCTCTTCTAGTAGAAGCATGTTGGGTCTGGCTTCTACCGAAGAGCTTCTAAATCTGGAAAGTACTTTTTTGGGTGATCCAAATAATTTCGAAAGTCACTTTTAAGCCTTCTGGAAGCCATGCCAAACAGGCCCAGACCTTTAAGCCTGCTTGAAGCCATGCCAAAATATATCTACAAAAGCAATCCTACATAAGCTACATATTGCTATCTGGAATTTGTAGAAAAGTCTTGAATGACCATTGGCCAAGGCTTTGGTGCTAAATTATAGATGGATTATTTGTGGAAGACTCCAGCTTCGTTTATCATTTTAGGGATAAATTGGTAAATTCAATAATTTAGAGATGGTGCGGACCATTTTTAAGGAATTCGGATTCCTTGACTTAATGAGCAAACCAAACAAAGGAATTGACTATTGAGATTCCCTTTCCTATCCCAATCTCAATTCCACCGACTAAACACCAGTGTTTTCCAGCAAGTAAGTTGTCTCTGTTAGTCTGTTATTGTTAAGCTTATTATGATTTATGAATATAAACTAATGAGTTAGTTTATATGTTCGATGATAAATATTTTCTGACATAGTTTAGTCTAGTCAACCTTATGGCGTTGGCACTACTTTGGAAATTCATAGGGAACGTGTTGTACTTAGTCCTCTACCCCGGTCTTCACGAATTACGACATCATTGTGTTTTGTGTACATATGAAAATTTTCAAAATCACTGAATTAGCACGTGGGAATAGGGTAGCTTACAAAGATACTTCCGTCAAAAATCATATCCATATTGTTGATAACAAGGAGAATCATGATTTTGTATTAGTCCTTGCTGAACTAAATTTATTTAAAGATTAAATTATCCTTATTTTTGTGTTTGTATTTTTTTTTAGAAGTAATCCTAGACATCCTGATTTTTTTTCTCTCAATCCTAGCTTTCCCCAATGATGGGGTATTTGATTTGTCAACATCAGATTCCTCACCACATAATTTCATTATTTACAAGATATTGACAACTTACATGCCACATCATTTGGGAAAGAAATTTAGGAAGCATAAAATTACTCTTGTTTAAAAGCATATTTTCTTGTATCTAATATTACATTTTAAATATTTGAATGAGATATTTGTTTGGTTTGAAAACCAAGTAAGATATAAACTAATTAACCTTATACATTAAAACATCTTTTTTTTTTAAAGTAAAAAAATTAGAACATGATATGGGTAGTATTAGTGATTAATATACTAAATTTACATCAGATAAATGCAATAAAGTTCATAAAGTTGGAACAAGAGTTAGAAAAGTATTTTATATCATCATCAATCACAGAAATGTCGAACAGATTGTAAGTAGTAAATCTAGTTGATGTAATATTGTCAAGCATACATTTGTATTTAAAATTCCTTTTGATGATTGATCATCCAAATGTTACAAGTCTGTAGCAATATAATAATAAAATAAAATAAAATCGAAGACATAAAATTTAGCCTGGCAGTGAAATATAAAACGTATGCAAGAGACTAGAATCTCTCGTGGAGTCAAAATGTATCGTTCTTTCTAAATGATCGGGGAAATTTCAATAAGGCTATGTTTGAGATTGTTTTACTTTTGAAATAATATGATTTTAGCTTAATTTAAGGAACAATCAACTTACAAGATAAGTTTACAAGTATTTGGTAAACTGACTTTATAAATAATCAACTTAAGAAAAAAATGTTTCGTAAATTTTAATTGATTATGGAAAATGATTAAAATAGACATATTTATTAAAATGTAATATATTATTCAAATAGTTTTTTACTATTTTTTTTATTTAAATTAAAAATACAAATATAAAGCATAGTGTGTGTGTATATATATATATATATATATATAATTTTAAGAAAATATTTTACTGAGTCAACTCGTCCATTTAATACTAAGTAACCGAGTCAACTCACTCTTCTCACCACTAAGCTGCTGATTCAACTCGGCTGAGTCAACCCAGTCACTCAACATTCATTAACAGAATCTTTGCAACTCAAGCTCTCAATCCACCACCATCTCCAGCTCGTCGTCGACATCGAGAGATCGTTATCCTTCATCCCTTGCCGTCGAGAGCGTCGCCATTACATCGTCTCCATCCTGAACCGAAAGTATAGAGAGATTTCGTGAGATTTCATCTTGAAATCATCGCGAAAATGGAGGAGGCTTCCTCCCCCTCCTCCATTGCCTAACTGACATCTCTGGCTTGACGGAATCGCGACAGAATCGGGACTGAATCACAACTGAATCTCACCGATAGCATTATGATATTTGATTTCAATCGGGACTGCTTGTCGTACATGACTGAAGGAAGCAATGTGACGAAATCGGTTTGCCCTCCTCATTTCCGGAGGAGGATCGGCTTCCTCATCCGTCTCCGATGTTTCCAGCAGTGGCCGATTGTACTCCGGCCTTCGTCAACGGTGGTGGCCACTGATTCTTAAAAAAAGGATTATTTTTTAATATCTTAATTTCTGTTTTTTAAAATATTATTAATACAAAAAATTATCACAATTATTCATAAGGGTATTATTGTCTTTATATTAAAATAGTAGGGACATTATAGACATTTTAATGACAAGAAGCCAGCTTCCCCAATAATCAGCTTTGAAAAACAACCCCCAACTAACTTCTCCAAAGCTGCTTATCGGATGAGCAAATTGTAAAATAATCAATTTTGGAGAAGTTTATCAAACACTTATCTGCTCAAAACTTGAGCAAAAACAATCCCAAACATAACATAAATCCTTATTTCTTTATGAATTGCTATCATTTTAAATGTCTAGTAACTTTATCTAGTGGCGGAACCTGTAGAGGCCAAGGGGGTCCATGCCCCTTTGGCCTACAGAAAAAAAATTTAATAGTTAAAAGATTATAATTTTTTTTTAAAAATTATAAATTTACAATCTAATATCATTAATTTTAAATTTTTATCATTTGGCTCTACAACTTTACATTCCAAGTTCTGCCCCTGACTTCAGTCCTTAATTTTTTCAAAATACAACACATTAATCCATTTGGCCAAACTGCTAATGGTCAACTGTGATTATTTGTATAAAAATATGACTTTGCCCTTGTTCATATATAGTATATGCTAAAACGTTATTACACATTTAATTTCCAAAATTTATTTCAAATACTTACCAAATATTAATAATAAAATTATTTATATGTTAAAAATTTAATTTAATTTATAAAATTAATATTTTTTATCTAACGGACCTCCACCATCAACGGTGGAGATCCATAGATCCATCAATGGATCTCCACTGTTGATTTATATTTTATTTAAAAATTAATTAATTTAATTGTCATGTATTATATATATGTAAATGATCAAAATGACCCTAGCTAGTTCAGTTAAGTTTGACTAACATTTGACTGATGGAAAAACTAAAATATCTAATATAACAAACAACCTTTTAAAAATGTGACATTTTACAAAAACAGTAGGGACTTTAATGAAATTACACGAAATATTAATATCACACCGAAGCTTTAGCTTAATTTGTAGAAAGTTATATACTTATACCTTGTCATTCTGAAGACGACTTTGACCAAGTCATTGTCAAGATGCATGCATGTACTGGTCATTAAGAAATTTCAGTAGAAGCATTTATGTTATGGGGCCATGAGCTGATGAATAATCAACTTAATTAGATGCGTTGGTGAATTGGTCCTGTGGAGTAATTATATAAAGGACAAAGATCAACAGAGAATGTAAACAACAATTTTATTTGAAATGGGATTGAGTGAAATGTGTCTCCGATTGGTGCTGGTGCAGCTGCTACTGTTAATGGTAGCTAATGCAGCACTAACAACAACTCAATTAGCCCAACGTCCCAAGCCTGACTGCCTCTGAAAATGTGGAGAGCTTGAATCAATCCCATATCCATTCGGCACAGTAGCTGGTTGTTTCCTAAATGAAGATTTCTTAATCACTTGCAACAACACTTATTACAACCCTCCAAGACCATTTTTGCGGAATTCAAATATCCGTGTCACCAACATAACCATGGAAGGCCGGTTGCAAGTCCAGAGCTTTGTATCAGGAGACTGCTACGATGAAAACGGTAATAACAACGGAAGCAACTTGTCCACCCTTCACATGGGCCAATACACCATCTCTGACACGCAAAATAAGTTCACAGTCATTGGCTGTGATTCTTATGGATACATCCGAGGAAAGATAGGCGAGAAAAATTATAGCGCCGGGTGCATATCATCGTGTGACAACCTAGATGATGTGACTGATGGATCTTGCTCTGGCTTTGGAAGTTGTCAGACAGATATCCCTAAGGGCTTAAAGGAATTGAAGTCGAGGCCTATAGCTTTAACAGAAGTAAAAATGTATTCCAGTTCAATCCATGCAGCTATGCATTTGTTGTTGGAGATAGACGATTCTATTTCTCTTCCTGCAATCTGTCCGCCACTATAACAGAAACAGTTCCTACCTCGGTTGATTGGGCAATAACTGGGCAAGGCAAGTGTGAAGAAGCAAGGAACAATCAAAGTTACTACGCATGCAAAGAAAATAGCGACTGTTATGAACCACCTGACCACAGTGCCGAAGGATATCTTTGCAAGTGCAAGGATGGTTACCAAGGAAATCCATACATCTCTAATGATTGCAAAGGTACTTCAACTAACACTTTACTATTTTATAATTATAATTTAACAGGCGGGCTGCTCTATTGCCACCCCAAATAGTTCGGCACACCTATTTACTTTTAGCACAACGACTAATTATGAGATTCTTCACTGGTATATAACTCATTAGGCAACTCTCCTTACAAGCCATTTTTTAAGGATGAGTTCTATGCCCTTTTGTTTTAGCGGCGAAAGTTTTATAGAAAACGAAGAGAGGAACAAAGGCCGAAAGCCTACAAAATGAAACAGAGAAAAACAGAACACAACAAGCAAGCAACAAAACACCACCAAGCAGCCAAAGAACAGGGCCACCTCTGTCACCAACAGCTACACCGGACAAAACCAAAGAACAAAACTAAGCCCAGGAAAACAGAAAGAAACAGACACCAACTACAACAGGGCCACCTTTGACATAGAATGAGTTTCACATTTATATGCCGGTTTTTAAGGATGAGTTAAACCTATTGCATTCGTATCATAAAATGATTATTAATAGTTAATATTAATCATGACATTTTATGGTGGGTGTGTCGAGAATTATTTTGGGTAGCAATAGAGCCACCCTTAACAAATATAGTTTGTACCCTTTTAAGTGTAATGTCCGTTTCTCAATATTCATTTTGAATTTATACTTTTATTAATATTACTATTATTTTCTATGTAAATTTACTTAGCTTTAAATGATTTGCAGACATCGATGAATGTAAACTAGGGAATGTTACGTGCCATGATCAAGCTTCTTGTGTCAACACTGAAGGCAATTTTACATGTGAATGCTTGAAGGGGTACAAGGGGGACGGAAAAGTTTGCATACCCAATCAGTTGCCGGTTACTAAGATATGCCTTGGTAAGTGTATATATATATTGTGTTGGTAAGCATTTCCATTTCTTATGATCTGTTGTACCAATTGAAATTAAAATTTGAAATGCTTTGCAAGCAGGTGTTGGCCTAGGCTTTGTGATGCTGCTTGTCATTAGCTCTTAGATCTACTTCATGCTCAGGAACAGAAGGCTCATCAAACTTAAAGAAAAGTTTTTTCAGCAAAATGGTGGTTATCTTTTACAAACACAACTCTCTTAACGAAGTGGAACTTACGATACTGCAAGAATCTTTGGTGCAGAAGAACTCAAGAAGGCGACCAACAACTTTGATGAGAAAAGAATCATTGGTAGAGGAGGCTATGGAACAGTATACAAGGGATTTTTAATAGACAGTAACCCAGTGTGACGCAGAACGGAAGTTCTAGGATCACAAGCGTAACCCTAACAGAACATAAACTGGAATCCACCAGAAAAAGAAACTGAAACCAAATTGTAAATTTTATTCAATACTTCGAAACTGATAACAAAAGCCCTTAAATAGGCTTTGAAAACCCTAAAAACGGAAAAGACTAAAATATCCTCAGCTAAATAAAATAAAAACGGAAAACAAATAAAAACATAAAATCTTCGGATGCCCGATAACCTATCTTAAACAGCTCCGTTGAGGGAGTAAATGTCGTCAACCGGGCGAGCCCGGGTTGTACCGCTATGGAGCTTCGAAAACCCTTTCCGAAAACATATTATAATAGGAAATCTGTCAACCGAGCGAAAAGTTATGCCCGTTTCATTGAAACACCTCTTTTGGACAATTTTCTATCCAACTCTTCTTCAAAGTCCAAAGCCAATTGTCCTACATCAGTCTCTCCCACCTGTGAAGAACTCGACCTCGAGTTATAATCTGGATAGAGCGGAACATCATCACAAAACTCATAAAGGTCAGCTACGTTGAAAGTTCGGGATATGTTCATATCAGTAGGCAAGTCGATCACATAGACATTATTGTTGATCTTTTTGACCACCTTGTACGGTCCATACTTCCTTGGCTTCAACTTATTATAGGTACCAACCGGGAACCTCTCCTTACGCAAAAACACCATAACTTGGTCTCCCTCAGCAAACAACTTCTCACGCCTTTTAACATCTGCTGCAGCCTTATACTTTGCATTCTTCTCCTCTAACCGTGCCTTCACTTCAGCCTGAACATCACGAACCTGCTCAGCCATAGCCTCAGCAGCAACACTCATACCAGTGACCTTGGGAAGCTTTGCCAGATCCAACGCGTGCTTAGGAGATTGTCGATACACTAAAGCGAATGGAGACTTACCCGTAGCAGTATGAACAACATTGTTATATGCAAACTCAGCTTGTGCCAGAGCCACGTCCCACTGTTTTGGCTTATCCCCACAGATACTCCGAATTAAATTCCCCAGTGTTCGGTTTAGATTCTCTGTTTGTCCATCAGTTTGTGGATGCGCAGTGCTACTGAACTTCAGAGTGGTATCCATCCGTCGCCACAATGTCACCCAAAAATGACTAAGAAACTTCGAGTCCCTATCAGATGTGATTGAATGGGGTACACCATGTAAACGAACTACCTTCCGAAAGAACAACTGAGCCACATGTGATGCATCAGATGTCTTCCGACAAGGAATAAAATGCCCCATTTTTGAGAACCTGTCAACCACAACAAACACGGAATCTACCCCACGCTGAGTTCATGGAAGACCCAAAACGAAGTCCATTGCTAAATCCTCCCATATGGCATTCGGAATAGGTAGCGGCATGTACAATCCCGTATTTTGAGCCTGTCCTTTAGAAGTTTGACAGACGTAACACTTGCGAACATAGTTACCGACATCTCGTTTCAACTGCGGCCAGTAATAACGTTCGGACACCCCACTAATAGTTTTGTCACGTCCCAAGTGACCACCCAAACCACCACCATGCAACTCTCGAATCAGTTTCTCTCTCAGAGAGCTCTGCGGGATACATAACTGATTGCCACAGAACAAATAGCCCTCGGTCATATGAAACTCCCCTTCAGTCTGTTTCAGAACACATTTTTCCCATATCTCTCCAAAATCCTCATCATCAGGGTACAATTCTTTCAGAAACTCAAACCCAATAATCTCTTGCTGCATAGTCACCAATAAGCTTACACGCCGACTCAGTGCGTCAGCCACCTTATTTAACATTCCAGACTTGTGCTTCAAAACAAACGGAAACTTCTGCAAGTAAGTTGCCCACCGAGCATGCATATTACTTAAGCTTCTCTGACTGTTCAAGTACTTCAGAGCTTGATGATCAGTGTAAAGAATAAACTCGCGCTGAATTAGGTAATGCTCCCAATTCTTCAGAGCAAGAATAATTGCATAGAATTCCTGATCATAGGTACTCCATTTTCGCCGCGCATCACTCAGCTTTTCACTAAAAAACGCCACCGGTTTCTTCTCTTGTGACAACACTGCTCCAATCCCGACTCCACTAGCGTCACATTCCACTTCAAATAACTTCTCAAAACTGGGTAGAGCAAGAACAGGAGTGGTGCATAGTTTTTCTTTGATGACTGCGAAGGCTGTTTCGGCTGCCTCACTCCACTGAAACTTTCCCTTTTTCAAACACTCTGTAATAGGGGCCACAATACTACTAAAATCCCTCACAAATCGACGGTAAAACGTCGCCAACCCATGAAAACTCCTCACCTCTCCAACTGTCTTCGGTGTAGGCCAATCACGAATGACTCTAATCTTTTCTTCATCCACCAAAATTCCGTCCGAACTGACCACATATCCAAGGAATAGTAACCGCGCTGTCATCCAACTGCATTTTTTAAAGTTGATAAACAATTTGTTATTTAACAATACCTCTAACACAGCTCGCAGATGCTCCATGTGGTCTTCCTCACTACGGCTGTAAATCAATATATCGTCGAAATAAACGACTACATATTTTCCAATGAAAGGCCGCAACACCTGGTTCATAAGCCGCATGAAAGTGCTCGGCGCATTGGATAGTCCGAAAGGCATCACCAACCACTCATACAGCCCATCCTTAGTTTTGAAAGCTGTCTTCCATTCATCCCCAGGTTTGACCCGAATCTGATGATACCCGCTCCTCAGGTCGATTTTAGAGAATAATTTCGACCCCTCCAACATATCTAGCATGTCATCCAATCTCGGAATGGGAAAGCTGTACCTGACAGTTATCTTGTTAATCGCACGACTATCCACGCACATCCTCCAACTGCCATCTTTTTTCGGAACAAGTAATGTGGGAACATCGCATGGACTCATGCTCTCTCGAATGAATCCCTTCTTCATTAACTCCTCCACTTTTTCCTGTAAAATCTGATTCTCCTTGGGACTCATCCGATAGTGTGGTAAATTCGGTAAGCTTGCTCCCGGAACTAAATCAATCTGGTGCTGAATATCTCTCAACGGTGGAAGGTCATCCGGTAAGTCTTCTGTCACCAAATCACTAAATTCAGTAAGCAGAGTCTGTACCTTCTCGGGCACTACAATTCTTTGCTCTCCTCGGCTTTCTGTCACCAAAGCCCGCACTACTACAACATGTACCTCTTGTGCCTCCTTAATCTCAGCTTCTAAATCAGTTACAGACGTGATTAAAGTGACCAAAGACTGCTCATTTACCGTGGCTTTAGTTGAACTCCCTACTGGATTCCGTTTCGGAACCATCGCAATTCTCCTGCCACCCCAATTGAAAACACAAACATTGTCACGTCCTCTGTAGGTTATGTCCACATCAAACTGCCAAGGACGTCCCAGTAAAACGTGACCAGCATCCATGTCGACTACATCACATGCCACATCTTCCCGGTAGTATTGCCCAATCGAAATAGGAACTTTGCACAACTCTGTCACATTCGCCTTGGGTCCCTTTTGAATCCACCCAATCGCATAAGGCTTGGGATGTTTCTCTGTACGCAGATTCAGATGTTCTACCAATTTTCTGGACACAAAATTCTCACAACTCCCGCTATCGACAATCACATCACAAACCTTTCCTTGCACACTGCAACAAGTCTTGAAAATACTGTTTCGTTGCGATAAACCCTCCAATTTTGTTGCACACATGACTCGCTGAATCACACAGTTTACCGGCTCCCCTTGTTCCTCCGCAATTTCTGCACCTTCTAAGAACTCGTCCATGTTTCCCTCATCTTCAAAATTCTGTTCTTCTTCTTCTTCAGCATCTATGAAATTCACCGGTTTTCTGGCTGGGCATTCATTCGAACGGTGGCCAGGTTGGCCGCACCTGTAACACTTCATACCGCTTGGTCTACTGTATGGATTTGGCGCTCCTCGTGGAGTTTCTTTTGTACCCATTGCTGCTGCTGCAGTTGATCGTGTCCCGCCAAAATTGTTATTTGGCCCCAAACCCCTTTGATCTGCAGTATTTTTAGCCTGACCCTGTCCATCACTTGGTGAAAATCTACTCATGTTCGCGGCAGTGTTGGATGACTCACCCATGTCCTTCTTGTAATGAGAAAAACGATTGGGTGGTTTTTCCATTAACTCCGCTTTCAAGGCCATGTTGTGCGCCTCATCTACTGTCCACACGACTTGCAACCCAATTTTATCTCGAATGGTCGACTTTAAACCCCCCAAATACCTCGAAACCTGCTGTCCTTCTGTCTCATTGAGGTTGTTACGAACTGAAAGTCTGGACCACTCCTCAGTATAATCCGCAACGGTTTTGTTACCCTGAACACAATTCTGATAACTCTGAAAAATAAATTGTTCATAGTCAGGAGGTAAAAACCTGCTCATCATAAGTTGTTTCATTCGCCTCCAGGATCGTATAGGAACTTTGCCTTGTCGCCGTCTATCCATCTGTAATTTCTCCCACCAAACAGCAGCCCCGCTTCTCAACTTGTACGCTACCAATTTGACTTGACGTTCTTCTGTTACCTCAGCAAACTCGAAGAATCTCTCAACCTCTGAAATCCAGTCCAAGAACTCTTCAATCTGCAACTTTCCATGGAACAATGGTATGTCTGCACGGATCCGATAACCAGGTTGATTTTGGTTCAATCGATGATCTCCTTGGTAACCCACGAAATCCTCTTCAGAATCGTTATCGCTCCATTCTTCGAACTGCTCGTGTCTCGCAGCCCTAGGCGGTCGTCTACCTACAGGGCGGCCAAGGGCAACTCCCTCGACTCGTTCTCTGTTGGCAGGGGCAGGGGCAGGGGCGTTGGGATTGGGCTGCTGCGCCATCAGTTGCTGCATCATGGTCTCCAGCCTCGCCATCGATTGTCGTTGTTCGTCAATCGCTGCCCATAAATCGGTATCCCTTCGACCAGCGTCGTCAGGGTTAACTCTTCCGGCTTCGTTGTTGGCCATCGCACAAGGCAAATCCTTTTGCTCTGATACCAATTGACGCAGAACGGAAGTTCTAGGATCACAAGCGTAACCCTAACAGAACATAAACTGGAATCCACCAGAAAAAGAAACTGAAACCAAATTGTAAATTTTATTCAATACTTCGAAACTGATAACAAAAGCCCTTAAATAGGCTTTGAAAACCCTAAAAACGGAAAAGACTAAAATATCCTCAGCTAAATAAAATAAAAACGGAAAACAAATAAAAACATAAAATCTTCGGATGCCCGATAACCTATCTTAAACAGCTCCGTTGAGGGAGTAAATGTCGTCAACTGGGCGAGCCCGGGTTGTACCGCTATGGAGCTTCGAAAACCCTTTCCGAAAACATATTATAATAGGAAATCTGTCAACCGAGCGAAAAGTTATGCCCGTTTCATTGAAACACCTCTTTTGGACAATTTTCTATCCAACTCTTCTTCAAAGTCCAAAGCCAATTGTCCTACATCACAGTGGCAATAAAGAAGTCAAAGATAGTGGATCAAAGTCAAATAGAGCAATTCATCAACGAGGTAACAGTATTGTCACAAATTAACCATAGAAATGTGGTCAAACTATTGGGTTGTTGTTTAGAGACACAAGTCCCTTTACTGGTTTATGAATATGTAACCAATGGAACTCTTTTTGAGCATATCCATAACAATGACAATGCACCCACCATTCCTTGGGAGACTCGGCTTCGGATAGCAGCAGAAACTGCTGGAGTGCTTTCCTATTTGCACTCTGCAGCTGCTACTCCAATTATTCATAGAGATGTGAAGTCTTCTAACATACTCTTAGATGATAACTTCACTGCAAAAGTGTCTGATTTTGGAGCCTCAAAGTTGGTTCCAATGGATGTAACTCAATTATCCACAATGGTCCAAGGTACTCTTGGCTATCTGGATCCCGAATACTTGCACACTAGTCAGTTGACTGAAAAAAGTGATGTCTATAGTTTCGGGGTAGTCCTTGTGGAGTTGATGACGGGAATGAAAGTAGTTTCGTTCGACAGGCACGAAGCAGAGAGAGGTCTGGTCATGTATTTTCTTTTCTCGTTGAAAGGGGATTCCTTGTTTGAAATTCTTGAGAATAGTATAGTAAATGATGATAATAAAGAGCAGATGAGAGAAGTGGCTGAGCTAGCAAGAAGGTGTTTACAAGTGAAAGGGGAGGAGAGGCCTACAATGAAGGAAGTAGCCATGGAATTAGAGGGATTGAGAAGGATGAATAAACACTTGTGGGATAATGGTGAAGTGAACATAGAAGAGACAGAGCACTTGCTTTCTGAGGCATCTTATGCCTGTAATTATGACGATGGTGGCAATTCAACCGCTGCGTATGATAGCATGAAAGACCACACACCTGTGGCTTTACACGGTGGGAGATGATTTTGATTAATTTTTTTTTCAATTTTTCAGTAACTTCCAGATTACCTTGATTTCAAAGCTTGCTTATCATTTTTGTGAAAACTCTGTTGTAAAATTGTAATATATATGTTTTGGCATATCAAATAATTTGCTCTTTTCATTTGAAGTACGTTTAGAAAAACCAAGAAAACCAATCAATTAATAAAAAAAAATTTGTACACAGTTTAGATTCACTTAATTTTTTTACTTTTTTTGTTTGTTTTGGCCTACCCTACTATAACATCGAAGGTTGAGAAACAAAATTTATCTACAAAAGCAATTCAGCATAAGAAATATCAGCACTATATTGCAAAATATAGATATATGGAATTTGTAGAAAAGTCTTGAATGACCTTTTTTTTAACAGAAGAAACTAATGAAATCGAAAAAAAGGAACACCCCAAGAATCAAGAAGAAGTTGCTTCTGAATACCATAGGAAGAAAATCCCACCGAACTATTAAAACCATCATTAGCCATAGTATCTGTTACCAAATTACGTTCACAATAAGTGTGAGTAATCACAAAATTCATATCGCTGATCAGATCTTTACAATGAAGCGAAGAGTTTCCGAGACACCTCGGAGGTATAAAACTTGGATTGGAGAAGCAAGAGAAAACAGCCATGGAATATTCTCTAACTGTCGGAAAATACGCTTAAGTGTTAAAAAAAAAGGAGTATAGCAATTAATTTAATTAATTGTCCAGAACCACAACCTGATAAGTTGAATTTTGAATTATAGAGATAATTCAATTGAATTCAAACTTATCAGTTAAAAGCGGGATATTATGGGATATAGATAAGAGATATTAAATTTAAAAAATGGTTTAAATTTAGAGTATCTCATCCAGGAGTCTGGATCCTATAAATAGTAAAGCGTGCTATTCATTTAATCATCTCATTATGAACATATTTTTACAGAGCGATAAAAACATAGAGAGTTTTTTATCTGTTTCTACGGCAAATAGCACGGTGAGTCGAGTGTATTTTTCTTGTAATTTTACACCTATCGTATGTAAAATCCCAGTATCCTTTCCGCTGCGATGATCTCTCATATCCAACATTGGTATCAGAGCATTTTGGGATTGTTCGTACGTTTAGCTATATGTATATTATTTATTTTATGCATATTTAATATTCATATGTTGTCTGACTTCTGCTCTGCAATTTTTATTAGGTTCTTATGTGGACTAATCTTCTAAAAGAATATTTCGAAAATATAGTTGGCCATCTGATCAAATTTCTTGTAATCTGGGTTTTAATGGCAAAGCAACAATTTTTTTTGCTGAAGTTTTTTGTCAATAAAATTAAATTGTGTTGTTTTATTAATTGTCATCGTTGTGCGTAATAAATTTCTTAAAGGATAAATTTTTTTTGGAATGTGCGCAACGATCAGTGTTGGATGTGCACGTCGCTGATAATATTGTTCATAAAAAAAATAAAAATTAGAATTGTACAAAAACGAATTTTGATATATGTGTGCAAGTGTGCTATATATATATATATATATATATATATATATATATATATATATAATTCTTTTGTTTCTTTCATAATAAAAAAATTCTGCTTCAATGGTTTACTTTTCAGTAAACGTGTACAAGAATTGTACATGAACTTTTTTAAAACATGTGCAATAAAGTGATATGTGCATAAAAGGTTTTGGGAAATATGCCTTGCAAATTTATTATAAATTCGTGAGTGCAGATTTTTTTTTAAAGAAAGGTGCACAATTATATTTTACAATGTCAGTTTTGTATAGAAATATTTTGAAAAACGTTATATATTTTTGGTACGCACAGAGTACATAAAAATGACATAGCTAGAATGTCAGATTATAATAAAACATATATATAAATATATATACATATTTTTGGTCCAAGAAATAATTTTTTTCTAGCAAATTATTCTGAAACTATATATATATAATAATTTTCACATAAGTGTGTACTGATAGAATTATATAAGAACATTAAATGTGAGCCACTCATTTTACATATTTTGACTTTGTATGTATGCACTTGTCAAAACTCTTTTATAAATGAGTGGCTCACATTCAATGTCCTTATGTAATTCTATCAGTACGCACTGACAGGAAAAAGACTGTATATATATATATATATATATATATATATATATTTGTAGATGGAAAAAGATCAGATTTATTTCGCTCAAGATGATAAAGAGAAAACTGATTTTTTAGAGAAACTAGGAGAGTTTAAAATGGATTCTCAAATTTCTCTTCATGAAAATATTATCTTTTTTATGAGAAGAACAGATAAATTATGGTCATTTCGAAATCTTACTTCCTTTCAATATTGGATCCTAATTGCAAAGATATTACTGAGAGCTCTCCCACAAGAGCTGCAATACATAGAGCCCATTATTCTTGAAAACATTAACAAAAGGAATACTGATTTGCTTAATGATGTTATTCATGAAATAGAAATAGCAGAGGAACACCGTGTTATGATGAACAAGAGGCGTACTGCAGCTTTGAGCATGTTTCCGAACCTTCGTAGCACAAAATACATGGGTCATTGCGCACGCGAAAAAGTCCCATGGTTTGGAAAAGTGGCAGCTGCAAAGGTTAAGAAGTAAGAGAAATTATGCATTCAGTGTGATAAATGTTACTACAATAGGCATGATAGAACTAAGTTCAAAGTTCCTTATTTCAAAAATAGTTATTAGATTTACATTATGAACTCTTTTGGTTTATTTATGTTATTTAATCTTTTCCTTTGAACTTATTGAATCATGCTTGATTGTTATTGTTTAATAATAATTATATTTGCTTAGTGGGAGTTCTATGAATTGTTAAAACTGTTATAATAGCGCAAAATACACTATATACTAGTTTTTAATATTGGAATTAGATGATGATTAGAAGCTTCGACAGATTTTCGAATCTAGTCCTACATATTATTCTATTATATTTCTTAGTGTAAATGTTTGATGCAGTAATTAGTGTGAATTTGAAATATGCTAGCGCTAAAAAAAAATGAAAATACTAGTCTAAATTACAGAAAATGTCTTCTGCTACCAAAAATATTGTGGCCGAATTGAACAAAGGAGAGAAACTTAACGGTGAAAATTATGATATTTGGCACCGCAAGGTTCAAGAGGCTCTTGAAACAATAACCAACACCATGGTTGAACCTGCAACAGGAATTACTGCTCAACACAAAAGGGATATAGAGGCTTACCAAGCCTAGAAAAAGAAAAACAGCATAACTAGCATAACGTTGCTGAGCAGTATGGCTGATGACCTTATGTGTGAGTTTGAGGAGTACGAGACTGCTTAAGCATCGTGGATCGCTCTGAAGGACAAGTTTTATGGTACTTCAACCACTAAACTTAGAAGAATCGCTATCAAGTTTGACACATATAGGAAACGCCAAAATCATACGATGAGGCAACACCTAAGAGAGATGTCGAACATGGTGCGTGAATTGAAAAATGCTGAGCATGTCCTGACTGATGAGCAACAGGTTCAAGCTGTTATCCGATCTCTCCATGATAGATGGGAGCACATGAATATCAATATGACACACAAT
Organism: Dipteronia sinensis; assembly: GCA_033220585.1. NCBI lineage: Eukaryota > Viridiplantae > Streptophyta > Magnoliopsida > Sapindales > Sapindaceae > Dipteronia > Dipteronia sinensis. The sequence goes on from CM065642.1 coordinate 30,059,627, forward strand.
GATAGTATCAAAACTTTTGATGATATCTCGCTCCATTTGGAACTAGAAGCTGAGCGCCTAGAGGCTGCTAAGGCTTCTGGCTAGCTTTATATGGCTACACTAGACTCGTGTAAAGCTTTGTGCCCAAAGCGCAATGGAGGAAAGAAACCTTTCCAAAAGGGAAAAGGTCCTGGTGTCAACAATAAGAAAGCTGGGATCAAAAAATAGAAGAGAGGCAAGCTTGTTGGAATTAAGAAGGATAAGGCTACGACAACTTGCTACAACTGTGGCAAACTGGGTCACTTCGCTCGTGAATGCATTAAGACGAAAAAGGTAAAACCTAATTCCATAAACAAATATGCTTATGTTTCTAGCACTGTTTTACTAACTGAATCTCGTCTTCTGTGGACTGTAGACTCATGAGCAACAGACCATGTAGCTAGAGATCGGGGAGCATTTATGGAATATCGTCGGATCCCACAGGGAACAAAGTGGATATACGTGGTAAGCAACTCAAGAGTGGAACTCAAGGGTATAGGCACGTGCAAACTAGAGTTTCGCAATGGCAAAACCCTCTATCTCCATGATGTGTTGTATGCACTAGATATCCGACGAAACTTAGTCTCTGTTACTATTCTTCTTAGCCTAGATTATGCTTTAATTTTCCATGGGAATAATTTGAACATTTATTTGAATTCTATTCAAATTGGTACTAGTTATTTGTTAAATGGTTTCATGGTTTTGTATACTGATTTTAACAATAATGATAGTAGTTTTTCCTTAATATCTGTTTTTGATAATATTGATGTTTATACTTGGCATGCTAGACTAGGCCATATTGGGCAAGATAGAATGAGCAGATTGGCCAAAGAAGGTCTGTTGGGCTCACTCACTAGAATAAAGATGTCTATTTGTGAGAATTGTCTAGCAGGAAAAACTACGAGAAAATCATTTGGTAAAGGAACTCGAGCTGAAATTCCATTGCAATTGGTTCATTCAGATATTTGTGGTCCAATGAATGTAAGAACGAGGCAAAGAGCTTCCTACGTCATTACATTCATATATGGTTTCACACGTTTCGGTCATGTCTATTTGATTTCTCATAAATCTGAAGCATTGGATTGCTTTAAAATATTTATGAATTTAGTTGAAAATCAATTAGACAAGAAAATAAAAGTTTTGAGAACTGACCGATGACGTGAATATCTTTCCAATCAATTCAAGGAATGTGTAATGAGAAAGGTATAGAAAGGCAATTGACTATTCCTTACACTCCACAACAAAATGGTATAGCGGAAAGAAAGAATAGAACACTATTGGAAATGGTTAGGTCTATGATAGCGGAAGCAAATCTACCAGTATCATACTGGGGAGATGCCTTACTGACTGCGGCCTATATACTTAACCGTGTGCCTTCAAAATCAGTCACTTCCACCCTATATGAGTTATGGACAGGTAGAAAACCTGTTTTAACAAACCTGAGACCATGAGGGTGTGAGGGTTATGCTCATGATCTATCCAGTCAATATGGAAAATTAGGTGCAAGAGGAAAAAATGTATCTTTATTAGATACTCTGAGCATTCCAAAGGATATGTACTGATATATGAGAATTCCGATGGAAGTGTGACCGAATTGGAATCATAAGATGCCAATTTCTTGGAAAATGAATTTCCAAATAGAGATGAAGTTGATAAAGATGTTCGATTCTTTGAATTGAATGATCTTAATGATGATGTAAATCTAAACACTCCAATTGAGGTAGATACAAATTTACCTAGGACTTTTGTCCCTAGTGGGAGTAATACAACTGTTGAACCAGCTTCTATAGATTTACAAACTCGAAAGAGTAACCGTAGAGCTATCCCACGACGTCATTTTGAGATTGAGGGAGAAACATTTATGATTGCTTCACATGATAGTGATGAACCTAAAAATGCAAATGAATCTCTCAATTCACCTGCTAAGAAATTATGGATGAAAGCCATGGAAGAAGAGATAGAGTCAATGAAAAATAACCATGTCTGGGACTTGGTTGGTTTATCGCCTGATCGTCGAGCCATTGGAAATAAATGGGTTCTTCGCATCAAACAAAAGGCAGATGGTACAATTGAGAGATACAAGGCGCGTCTAGTCGCAAAAGGATATACTCAACAAGAGGGTATAGATTATGAAGAAACCTTTTCTCCTGTAGTAAGTAAGGTTTGCTTCGATACGCCTTAATCTGGTAGTTGTCGCACATATGGACCTAGAATTACATCAAATGGATGTGAAGACAACACTTCTCAATGGAGAATTGGAGGAAGAAATTTACATGGTACAGCCTGAAAATTTCGTTTCAAAAGGTCAAGAGCGTAAAGTTTGCAAGCTTAAATGATCGATATATGGTTTGAAACAATCCTCCAGACAGTGGTATCTTCGGTTCCATCATGCATTAATGTCGTATGGATTTACAATGACCGAAGAAGACCATTGTGTCAATATAAAAAGGTCTGAAGGCAATTTTGTGATATTGTCATTATATGTGGATGACATTTGTTAGCTGGAAATGATAAGAGTTTAGTCACCGCCATTAAAGAGTAATGGTTATCTTCAAATTTTGAGATGAAAGATATGGGCGAAGCTTCCTATATTTTGGGAGTAAAGATTTCAAGACATCGTTCAAAGAAACTTCTAGCTCTATCACAAGAGCCTTACATTAGAAAGATTCTAGAACGATTCAATATGGCTAATTGTAAGCCTATGGATACTCCTATCTCAAAAGGACAAAATCACAGTCTCAAAATGTGCCCTAAGACTCTAGAAGAACGAGATAAAATGAGTAGAGTTCCTTACTCCAATGCCATTGAGAGTCTCATGTACGTAATGATGTATACAAGTCCTGATATATGTTTTGTAGTTGGGTTTGTGAGCAGATTTCAATCCAACCCTGGGTAGAAACATTGGCATGCTGTCAAGAGAATCTTAGCATACCTCTAGGGAACTACAGACTATTCTCTTTGCTACCAATGAGGAGATTTACGCTTAGTCGGATATACAGATGCCGACTGGGGAGGTGATCTAAATGAGCGAAAATTAACATCAGGGTATGCATTTTTGCTCAGTCGAGGCGCTATCTCATGGTGTAGCAAGAACCAGACATGTATTGCATTGTCTACAATGGAAGTTGAATTTGTGGCATGTTCAGCTGCAGTACATGAGGGTGTTTGGCTCAAAAGATTCATTGAGGATCTAGAGATTGTTACAGGTGCTTCAAAACTAGTAACTATTTACTGTGATAATCAAGCAGCCATTGCTTACACAAAGGATTCGAAATATCACAGTAAATCCAAACATATAGAGACAAAATATAATTTTGTCAAAGATGTTATAGGAAAAAAGGAAGTGATTATTCAATACATATCTACGCATAAAATGGTAGCTGATCCATTTACCAAAGCAGTGACTAGAGATGTTTACTCGTCACATGCTAAGTCTTTAGGGCTACATAGATTGTAATCATGCTGATTTTTTTTTGAATTTCACTATTTTATATGAATAAATCCTTTTTCCTTTGCTAGCATATATTTCACACAAATGTTATTTAAATATGTCGTCAGGTTGAGACTGACATTCTTACACGTGCGGTCGCCTCGGATACTAAGATAGTATGCTGAGATGAGATACATATATAGAAGAGAATAAAATAGATGATTTATTCTCATGGAGCTTATATTTATGAATATGTCGCCTTGACTATGTCAACATGAGGTTCTTGTATTATTTTGAACCGATCATGATACAGCCACACAATCATGAAACCTGATTAAGCCAGATGTAAGAACATAATTGGCGCCTAAGTAAGAAATGACGAGCTTTATGAACTCAGGTTAGGCATTGTAGATAGCGACTGAACTCATATCTGTACAGTGAATAGTTTAGACATATACATTCTTTATGAGAATGAAATTCACTGTAGCACGTGATTAATACCATGTGTGCTATGTGATCAAAAGGAAAATGAGAGAATTGATTCCTGCTTCCTTATTGTGTAAGTTCCTTGAGGTTTGATTAAACCTCAAACAGTGTCCTTCTGACCATTGACTTTGATTCAAAGTGACAAAACAATGTTAGCTTCTTTAGCGTGTTTTTCTATGGCTATGGTACTATTCGGTCTATGAAACACGACTAGGATAACAATTATCTTTGAAACTGAGATACAAGTGTTCAATGGGAAGATATAATGTTTCTTCATTAATTTTTGGTATTCTTGTCGACCAATTGTATTGTCTATAATAGACAAGAATACAATTGTGAATACACAAAAATTTGATATAGTCAAGCATGACTTTGTATATAGAGGGGTTAAGTATGCTTGGACTAATGAAAGAATATTAAATCTGAGACACACATGAACAATGAATTTGATATATGATAAATCAAATTGCATGCTCCAATACATTTGTAGAATATTGTTCATCGATCACACTGTGCGTTTGCTTGTATGAATGATCTGTGATTGGACCCAAAAGTTTGAGAAACATAACTCTGTAAAGTTTGCATTATTCCACTTGTACGAGTGGGAGATGTTGGAAAATACGCTCAAGTGATAAAAAAAAAGAGTCTGGCAATTAATTTAATTAATTGACTAGATAAAGATACCACAACCTGATAAGTTAAATTTTGAATTATTGAGATAATTCAATTGAATTCAAACTCATCGGTTAAAAGCTGGATATTATGGGATATAGATAAGACAGATATTAAATTTAAATAATGATTTAAATTTAAAGTATCTCATCCATATAGAAGTCTAAACCCTTTAAATAGCAAACCATGCTATTCATTTAATCATCCAATTATGAGTGTACTTTTATAGAGCGATAAAAACACGAGAGTTTTTCATCGGGTTCTCTTTTTGCCGGTCTTCTTTGAGTTACAGCAAATAGCATGGTGAGTCGAGTCTATTTTTCTTATAATTATACATCGATCGTATGTAACAATCCCGGTATCCTTTCTGCTACGATGATCTTTGATATCCAACACTAACCAAAGCCTGTGGTTAGCGCTGAGGCGATATTAATGGAAAAAGTAGCAGCTTGCATTTCAACCACAAACAACGTACAATGACCATGAAAAAAAAGAAGTTAGCCTTATCATCGCGGAACACACCTGAACACGCATTTGCACCCAGCCGGTTACCCTTACTACGACCATATGTGTTAACTTTAATCTAGATAGAGGAAGGACACCAAGACTTTGGTGCTAAAATGGATGGATTACTGATGTAGCAAAAGCTTGATAGGTTAGTCGAATCCACGACTAGTGTCGATTCCACGACAAGATAGTTGCTCCAAAAGGAACCGTTTTTATTAATATTGACTAAATGTTTAAAACGTTACAATAATTGGAAATAAGAAGACTATTTATAATAAACTAATCCTAATACGACTCGAATAAGACATTCCTAAAAAGACTAAAAAAAAGAAAAGATCAAAACTAATCCAAATCTTCTAAGATTCATGACTCCTAACTTAACTGGAAAACAAAGATCAATTCTTACCCAGAAAGGTAAGTTTGATTTATTTCCAAAGCCTAAATTTAATTCCTGATCAAACTAAAACAAATAAACTTGCTAAACAAGAAACAAAAGACCCAAATTAATAAATTAAGAAAATAATTAAAAAGCCCAAAACTAGTCTGGAGTCAGGGTGCAGTCTAGATCGCGAGACACGAGCAGCGGTTTGGACCATGGCTGATTCCAGTAAACTCTCTGAAAAAAGGGTGTGGCTTGGGTCCTGGGGAATGAGCAACAGTTTGGATTGTGGTTGATTCCAGTAACCTTTTTGGAATTTGACGCAGCTTAGGCTACTAGACACTGATAGCGGCATGAACCGTAGTTCATTCTTCTTTGTCCTACATCAGTCACCCCTTCTTAAAAAGAACTCATTCTCTAGTTTGGTTGAAGCACCAGGATTGAAAAGTAAACAAGGAAAAACCTCTATTCATCTTGTAGGAGTGGTAAACCCCAACCGAAAAATCTCTCTGTAGTCTATCCCAAATCCACAAAGGCACCACAACAATTGTCCGATGGAATGTAGAAGATGACCAAGCTATTCACCATTGGCGATGCCTACTGGTCGCGGCTTGGGCCGATGGACACCTAAGATTCATGACTCCTAACTTAACTGGAAAATAAAGATTAAGTCTTACCCAAAAGATAAGTTTGATTTATTTCCAAAACCTAATCTAATTCCTAATCAAACTAAAATAAATAAACTTGATGAACAAGAAACAAAGACCCAAATTAATAAAATAAGAAATGTAAGTTCCTTATATTTTGATTGGCTCATTTCGTTAACAAACCACATTGGGGATTTGCTTGTGAGGGTAGATTATGCCTCCTTGTTCCTGATCAAGCTTCGATGTCATCCTCAAGCTCAAGTGTACTTCAAAGGTATATCACTTGTGCTTAACTCTTTTGAAGAGATTTAGTTGCGCGCGCGCGCGCGCACACACACACACACACACACACACACACACACACATCTCATACATTACACATCTCATGCATTCTCTTATTTTGTATTTCTTTGTGTGTTACATGTTGGTGCTCATTCATGATTATATCTATCTTCATGCATGCTCTTTATTCACTTCACACTTGCATAACTTTCATATAGGTTTATATGTTTTTTTTTGTTGAGAAGGGATTTTTTCCTTTGACCGCGGCGTAGACCGCTGGTTATGCACTTCCACATACCGCGGCTCTTGAAGCGGTTTTGTCAAGTGCTGTCACTGTGTTGAACCTCGGTTCCTTATGTGGTTGGTGCATATTGTCTTTGCCGCGGTCTCTATCGTGATGTTTTCCAGTGCGTGTGACGCGGTATATACCATGGTACAAATACTTGCCCGAACAACGGTACACACCGCGGTATGACGCGTTTTTGCAGCTTCTTTGGCAAAACGATGTCATTTCGCTTAGGGCTTCATATATATATATATATATATATATATATCTCTTCTCTTGTCTTGGCCTAGTTAGAGCTTCTATTTTCAGACCTAAGTGAGAGAAAGAGTCTTTTTTAGTGAGAAAAGCTCCAATACTCCATTTTTGCTCAACCAAACTTATTTCCATATGCATCTAGGATCATTCAAGCATCATATCTTCATGGGTCTTCTTTGTTTTCATAACTAGGTAACTTGAACATGCTTTAGAACTTCTTGTTTCATTTATATGTTCATCTTGCTTAGGTTTAGCATTTATTTTCTTGATTAAATGCATGACTCTTTGTTTAATGTTGTCTCTAACATGTTTGGATCCTTGTGTGTTAGTTGAGATTGATTGTTCATTGTTAACTAGCATCTATGACCATTTTTCCCTTTGGCTAAATCTTCTTGCTTTGCATTTGGACTTTGATATCTAAGATTGTTGTTTGTTGCCATCTTAAATTCCTATATAAGCATTTAGTGTAGCCTAGCTTTAATTGCATATTAGAATATTGCCATATATTCACATAGGTTGTTTTATCTCTTCATGAATTGTTAAGAATTGTGACTAAGTGGATTATTGCATAAACAATTGGTCTAGAATCACTATTAAAGGCCAGTTGGGTAGAGTGAAAGGGTTAGTGACCAAGAATGGTGAGACTAAAGGGTCAATCTAGGTTGTAAACTTCATTCAAATAGTGGATTTGAGGATCGTGTGTGGTTAGAAGGATAACCCGTGAGTTTTTGCCCAGTTGGAGGGTTTCTCACGTAAATCATACATTGTAGGAAAAGTTTGATTCAAAATAAGTGATAAAGCAAATCCCACATGGAAAGAACAAAAGGGATTAAAATGCTTTATAAGTAGTGAAGTTATATCCATATAATGAACCATAGGCGTCCAACTGGGCCTAGCATACACACCTATTGAATTCACCCTAGTCTAGTCGGTTGAACAGGGTAATCCTACAATGGTTATGTACTTACAAAAAGACATGCTGGATCTATAATAGAAACATGAAATCAATTTTCCGAATTCAATCATTTTTTTCATACTACTGTTGTTTACATATTGTTTTGAGTGGCAAAGCCGAAAAGGTTGTCAGATTCTTGAATTCGATAGTTTCATCCTGGATGGCAAACACTGCTTGATCTTCAAGCATTGAAAAGTGGTGAAAATATTTCTTCCGTACATTGCTTTTGCAAGACTCTATCGATTTTTCGAGTGGCATTAGATTTACAATTTTATTAAAAAAAATTTGTTGTTTGTCTGCAGTGTCAATACATAGTTACTTTTTTTTTATTGTTTGCAGTGTATTGCTGTTATTATATAAATACACATTTACTCAATGTTGGTTCCAATAATCTAAAGATAGATTATTTAAAATTGACTCATAATCAACTACTGTGAATGCTGTCTCCAAGAATCCCCATGATGAGAAACCTGAGAAATTCAACAGAGTTGATTTCAAAAGATGGCAAAAAAATGCCATTCTTTTGACAACCAAAGAAACGTTTATGACGATCGAGGTTTTGAAGCAATCTGATTTCTTTTGTAGAAATTATATCCTATACCAATTGGATTAAGCTTTTTATGATATTTATTCATAATGCAAAACAACAAAGAATGTCTGGGAAATGCTTGAGAAAAAATGTAAAACCGAAGATGTTGGAGCCAAGAAGTTTGTCATTGGAAAATTTCTCAAGTACATGATGGTTGAAACAAACTAGTCATTAAGCAAGTTGAAGAACTTCAAGTTATAATTCATGAGTTAGATTTTGAGTGTTGTTCTATGAATGAGTATTTTCAGGTTGGAGCAATTATTGAGAAACTGTCACCGTCATGGAAGGATTTCAAAATTTATTTGAAGCACAAACACCGAGAGATGTCTATGGAGGATTTAATCTTAAGGCTTTGAGTTGAAGAAGATCATATGAAAGAGACAAAATTGAAGTGCCTGTTGTGGAAGCCAAAGCAAATATGGTCAAGGAACTAACTTGTGATAAATACGGAAACCCACATCTCCACATTGGTATGATATTGTTCGTTTTGGGCCTAAGTTCGCACAAATTTGCTTCTGGGACACTTAATTACCAAAAGGCCTCATTCCAAAAAAGGTTGTTTCCATACTTATATACCCAATATCATCCCCATGTTTAGCCAATTTGAGACTTTGGTTGTACTCCCAACAATCCTCCACTCGAACAAAGGACCATCATGGTCCGGGTCTCCCACAAAGCAATCATCTATCCGTATGCTAGGTGGGAACCTCCATCGTGGTCACTCCTCTCCACCACGGTTGGTATCACACGTTTTACGTGAAGATCTGGAGCATCTTCTGCCTCGAAAGATAACATCGCTGACTCGTCGCGAGCTAACAGGGGCCCACCACCTCCTGGTTTGGTTCGGCTACGGCTGGCTAAGTCTGAGGGTCTGCTATGATACCACTTGTTATAAATACAGTGAAAATACAACACGTTTAAATTGCCTAAAACTAACCTAGAGGTGGGGGGGTGTGAAAAGGTTTTTACACTCTTTTGTATTCCCTTGAACAAACAAAAGTTTGTCTCTCTAGATAGTCTGTATCACAATACATTAAGCGTAAACAAGCCACATTTGCATGTGATGATATCATACTAAAATATAAATCATCAATCACTTGTATTCATTTATATATGTCAAATATAAACAAGTGCTAAACAAAGAACCAATATATACAAATAAATCAGATTACAAGAATTCATGATATATACTTACTTTGATCAAGTAGAAAAAGATCTTGTTTTACAAAGATATTGATCAATAAAATTCAACAAGATTTAACCAACACACATACAAATATGAAAGAGATAGGGATAGAGATATTTGACACATTATTTTTACTTGATAAAACCTTCGAAGAGGGAAACATCCACGGGTTGATTCCACAACCACCGACAACATCACATTTCACTAGTTGGATAAAAGTACACCCTCAAAAGTGATCACTTCACATATACACCATTTATTGGATATCCCTCATATCCGACCCTCAGGCCTTTTACTAATGAAAAACTTGCCTAGTTTTTATCCAAGACACTTCAAATGTCTCTAGAAAGAAACTTTCTATCCAAGACACTGCACATGTCTCTAGAAAGATTTCTTGCCCGACTGTTAGGATCTTCACAATCATATCCAATATTTCCTTACTTAACTATCCGGATCTTCACAATCCAAGTTAAGACTTCTTGCTCAAATTGAAGCTTTACACTCTAACAAGAGACTTCAACCTTTTGTAAGGCAAACGATCTAAGTGTAATGCAAATGATGCAAACACATGCAACATAGAATATGTGATCAATATATCCTATGGAAACAAGAAATGTTCAATTAGCACACAATGTAAATTTTTCTAGTTTACAATCCAAATAAAAATGTCATCATACAAATTATACATGTACATATGAAATGTATGGATTAAGTACACTCTATGAAAACTAGACTTAGGCATTAAAGTACACAAAATAATATTGCCAAGTTCTTAAACATGAACATAAACCTAGAGCATGCAAAACACCAAAATAAACTAAGGTGTGTCTAAACTAACCTAGGTGGGGGGG